>VZRH01000514.1:344518-389457 GCA_013397555.1 Urocynchramus pylzowi | reverse complement strand
GGCAACAACCACAACAAAAAAAAAAAAAAAAAAAAAAAAAAAAAAAAGCTGATGTGCAGTGACTGTAAGAGTAGAATGCAGTGTCCCTCCCATTAGTGGCAATATAAAGGTAATTTGCTACTGGAAGCAACCATGATCATCCCCTTAAAAACCCTGTAATGACTTTTATTTATGTAGCCTACTTTAATCTTACAAATGCAGGAACAAGATGTCCTTGATTCATGATTTGTAACTAATGCAATCATAACCCACTAGGCAGACATCCTTAAAACAGTGGTTTTCTGTCTATTTTCTGTGAAAAGTAGTCTTCAGATCCCTTTCAGGTAGCAAAAATCATTCTGCAGCTTAAACCCAAGTACAGAGCTGAGGTTCACACAGGGAAGGAGAACTCATAAAAAAAGTATTTTCTTTCCTCAAAGTACAGTACCTAAATGCTGCACTAAATTGCTCTGGAAAGGGACAGTTTGTGTGTTCATCAGACATAGGGACTCAATGTGGAATTTTCAGAGTGCCTAGGGATAGAAACTGTATCTTCCTCTGCAAATGCAAAACAGCAGACACACTCTCTCTGCTTGTCAGTAGTTCCAGTACCATGTTTAGTGTAGGATATGGTCATGAGGGTTTTTTTCACATTCCAGTGGACCACCTGGGACCTGAGAATTTAGCAACAAAGATGATATGCCCTCATTTCATCTGCATCTCAATCACTTTAACACTCTGAAGCCAGACATATCCTTTTTTAATTTGGTTTTTTTTTTTTTTTTTTTGAGTTATGAAGTATATTCAGTAGATGTGTTGATTCTTGTACAAAGACATTGAGTATTTCTTTATACAGCTTTTAAGGACTGAATAGGCTTCAGTTCATAAATCCTCTTGCTTCTAAAGCAGGGGAAAATCTAACTACAACATGCCTATAATATGCAATACAGTGTGCAATGATTATTCCTTTGCAGTGTATGTGTATGTTTAAAATCATAAGCAGGCACCAGATTTCTGTTCCTAAGTCATCTGGGAGTGTTTCTGAATGCCACCCCTAAGGTTTGGGCCCCTGTGCATCCCCAGAAAGGAAACAGGAAATATCAATGTAACATCTTAGTGTCAATCCTATCTCCTCAAATTCACCCTAGATCATGCAATTTTAAACTAAGATGGAATCAATTGTTCTGTTTGCTTTTCCTGGCTAATAAGTAATTTCTGAAAGGATTAAAAGTGATGAATGGACCTTATATGCCCTATCTTTATCAAAGGCATTGTTTTCTCATTTCAACAGACACACACAGTCTAAACTTGATTCCACTTACCCACCTACAGATTTCTGCATAGGAGGTCCACATTTACCATTTCTATTCTTTCAAAAGAAGCTGTCATTCCTTCAGATCTTTACATACAAATGTTTTTCCTGACTAGACATCCCTGTGACTAAAGTGAAAGCATTTCCTTTCAGCTGTTTTTTGTTGGTTTTTTTTTTTTTTTTCCAGTAGCTTTTTACTCCCCACTTTCACCTGCAATATAATTTCTCTAACCCTGTGCTGACACTTGCACTGTGAAGCTAAGTTACTGCATTGTCACAGCTCTGTGGATACCAGTAGGGCTGTGTGGAGATCATAAAGGTTTGTATGGGCAACTACAGCACTTTGAGGGCTGTAAGACAAAAATGCAGTATGATCTGGTCTCATATGCTACAGCAGCCATGTGGTATTTGAAAGAAACAGCAAAAAGAACAACAAAATTCTAATCTTGGTAACTTTTCTAGTCAGCCAAGTGAAATGCAGATTAGGCAAGTATCTTCAGATACCCTCCTTGATTTACAGCTAGGTGGTTGACTACATAGGTGACAAGTTACATTTGCAGGTCTTTGACCAAAGCAATTTTAATCTGTGACCTTCTCCACCTGAGGAAGTTACTGTTATTTGGAAAGTTACACCTTTTGATTTATACCACATCATTAATACTGATATTAGCTCAGCTGGTGAGAGTTTGATGCTAATAATGCCAAGGTTGTGGGTTTGATCTCCATATGGGCCATTCACTTAAGGGCTGGACTTGGTGATCCTTGAGAGTCCCTTACAGCTTAGAATATTCTGTGATTCTGTGTAATAGCAGGGAGGGTGGAGGGCAGATGCTCTGTTAGCCTCTTGCCATGTGTACAGAAGTAGGTCTGAAGAAAGCCCACATCTTGACATCAGTCCTGGGAAGAAAAATGGGACATAATTGTCACAGAGATAATTAGATTAAATCTCATGACTGCATTCTTGCACACTGGTATTCATTTTAGGGATTATTCATGCCATCTATTTTAGGCACCTCGCTGTAGGTATGTAAGATACAAAGTCACCCTCCCCATGCTCAATTTATAGCCAACAGAGCAAAACACTCCAAGCAGCTCTATACTTGGGCTTAAGTTTCACTGACTTGCACAGAAGGATTCAATTCCTAATTTAGATCTCTAAAGTTGACTACATAAATCCCTCCAGTGTTCGTACATCACCAAATATGTCAGGATTACTATTCATTTTTGACAACTAAGAACCTAATCTTCCTCCTTTTCAATCAGACCTGAGAAGGCTCTGACTCAAATCCCATCCCCAAACACCAAGTTATACAGAGAAGGTATTTCTCAGAACCTTTCCATTTGTTTTTTTTTAAGCGCAGCAAGGCATAGCAATGTTACCCCGTGGAAAGTGCAGGATTATTTCTTTCATGCTCAGACTTGTTTCTTAATTGCCATCTGGAACTTGTCCAAGATTTTCTAGGCACTGCCCAAAAAACAATTTGTTCATAGAATCACAGAATCGTTTAGGTTGGAAAAGATCGAGTCCAACCTAACACTGCCAACTCCATCACTAAATCATGTCCCTGAATATCACATTTACATCTCTTTTAAGTACATCTAGGCATGGTGATTAACCCCCTTCCCTAGACAGTCTGTTCCAATGCTTGACCACCTTTTCTGTGAAGAAATCTTTCCTAATATCCTAAACAAATCTTCCCCTGGCACAACATGAGGCCATTTTCTCATTCTATTGCTTGATACTAGAGAGAATAGACTGCCCTCCAACTTTCTACAATGTCCTTTCAGGTAGTTGCAGAGATCTAAATGTGATATGGAACAAAAGTGTAGTATAAGTGACAAATATTACTCCAAACCTGTGCATTAACACTACAGCTGCCTGATTAGTCTTAAAGGAGAATCTTTGTGGTCATAAAATAGATTAGGTTAGGAAAGAACTTCAAGATTGTTGAGGTCAGTGCATGTAAGTGCTGTGCCCCAGCACATGTAAGTGCTGTGTATTGGTGGAAAGAACCACCTGAAATCCCAGAAGGATGCAATGGGGATCTGATTCTCTTTCTGCACACATGTATACACACACACTCCCACATCCACCCACCCACACGCCATAGCCCTGAAATCAAAAAAACTTGCAGGTAAGTCACACATTTCTCCACTCCTGTTATGTCATGTTGCAGGCAGTCACAAGCAAGAAAGAAGAGTGAAGACCTGCTTAACAAGAAGGTTAACATTTTGACATGATCAGTCAAAATAGGATGGAAATTACATCTGGAAAAATCTCCAAACATTTCATTCACAAGTTAATCTTTTTGCTAGTTCTTAAGGAACAGGGATAACAGCACTGAAAAACAGAAGTGTTTGATTATGCCAATTTCTTAGAGGTTACTCATAGCAAACAAAAGGAATTTTTTCTTGCAAGACACTTTTGCTTGCATTGTAAACTAGCAAAATAGAACAGTAGACAAAATGTTATTCAAATATGCCAGTAGCCTGCACACTATAAGTGGGGAATAAGGGGTTGTCTGCATGAGGAAACAGTTTGCTTTGAAATTGTGGGAACTTGAAGATAGATGACAAAAAAGAGATGTTTATTTGTCTCCAAAAAAAAAAAAAAAGATATATTTATTTGTTTCCTAAAACAAACAAACAAAAACATTTTGAGATGGTATTTTTTTTTTTGATGGACATTTTCTAGTCTTGAATGAAATTTCTACACATTATTATTTCCAGCTCCCACAGGCAGAGAGAAAATCAGGAGCTGATGCCACATCAGAAAAGGATGGAGAGCCCCCTTAGAAAATGCCTTTTCCATGCTGCAGAGATATGGACTGTATAATCACTGTTTTTCTATTGTGTTATGGGAGTGATGGAGTTACTGCTATATTACTAGTAAATCCAGAGAAAAAATTTAAGGGATATTAAATATGGTAATTTCAATGCTCATTATGAAACTCTCTCTCCAACAATGTCTGATGAGCCAGCTGAAATAGAAGAAACACCATTTGCTGCTCAGTCATCTTTTTTTTTAATGAAACATGCAAAACTTTTAGAAATCAAGTGGACACTCTTATTTAAACCCTTTTCTTAAGAACTTCAAGGTCACAGATGTTTGCTCATTGAAATCGGTAGCAGATTCCCTCTAAAAGGGCTAAAAAGCAGAGTGGCTTTTTCCCTCATCCTTAGCATGGAAACCAGTGTCACCACTCCTGAGGACAGCTTTGTACATAACCCTAGTGAAATTAGGGTCTTTCAGTGTTTTGTTTATCTTTTTGAAAGGAGGATACCATGGACACTTCCATCTTTCATTCAGAGAATCAATTTAAATTTGGATTCCTTCTTATCCCTGTCAGAAGCACATGCAGGCACACAGCAAGCTTGACACATTTTAAGTACTGAGCTGGTTAGATGGCACACTCCATTTGAATAATACTTACAGTACTGGGAGCATGAGACACATGAAGACTCCACTACAGTATCCATCCCCTCATGGAATCCATGCATCTCTAATCTCTGATGATCTGCTCTGATGAGGTTTTATAGTGTTGTGTTACACAAATATCAAATAAGTTTCTTTGTGTCAAAGAGTTATTAGTGGCAAATCTCATTGCTCTAAGACAGAAACTCTAATGAAATTTTAATGCACAAAAGACAGCACAGTGATAAAACTACCCACCTGAAATCTTTGCTTTGCCAAGGTGTCTAATATAATATTAATAAGTGACAGCCACATCAGTTGCACATCAACCTAGTTTCTTTGCAGTGTCCTCTCATAATATGCTGTAAAACCTTCTCTCTCAAGCACTGAAACTTCTTAGACAAACAAATCAGTAATGTACCCTGTGCTTTTGCAGTCTGGCTGTAAGTGAAGACTGTCTCTGTCTCCCTGCATGGGTATGCTGGTACTTACAGCTTGCCAGGTTCAATGGGATGCCACAACATGGTACTCATCAAGCACCTCCCAAATTCCCAGTTTGCCTTCCATGCAGTAAATAAACCAACTGGGTTTGTTCAAAGTAGAGCACTTTTTGGTCTCTTCTTCGGACTCAAGGGCAGTCACATGCCCACCAAATGCTTGTTAAACCAGCATTTGAGTAGTTTTTGAGTAGTGTGGGCATGTGGCACCCCAGCTTACTGGGACCTGGTTGTAGAACGACTGAGACAAGATTCAGTGTTAGCCATCTGAGGTTTTGGAGAAAATAGATGGTGGATGGAAATCAGCATGAAATTGTTTTGCACTGTGTTTGGGGCAGGGAAAAGTGTGTGTATATTGCTTCAAGTATGGATTTTTGGTCAGTAGTGGCATTAAAAGCATGTTTTGCACTCTGAAGTTACCTTACTGTAAGTGTGTATCATGTCCAAAGGCATGGAGCATGAAACAACTTGTATACTTAAAACTGAATTTCAGCCTTCTGCCTACTAACTTCTTTTGGTTATGGTGGAGGCATATACTTCACCACTGAAAGTAACTTTTAAGTGTTCTTTTTGGGAGGAGCACTCACAATCCTATCTAGATCAGTTATCCAAATCAAATATCTCCATTCAGAGCTGGAAGTGGAGAAAGGAGAGGGGAGCAGTGGAGAGGAGGAAATGGAGGCAGTACAGATTACTTGCTATTAAAGAGGAGTCCCTAATACACCAAAATACACCAGAAGGGAAAGTAATTTCCATTTTAGGGGAAGTCGTGAGTCAATAGAGAAATTATTTGGGATAAAGCTCTTGAGGCCAACTGAAAAAAAAAAAAAATCATATGTTGACAATTTGATACTGACTAGAATGGTGCCTGTTGTCCGTGTGAAGGTTTTAGATGTTCCAACATATCCTGTATCCTTTTTGACTGCAATTTGCAGAAATATTTCTTAAGACCACAAAACCTGGACCTTGTAGGCAGTATAAAGTTAATGCTTAGTTTACAAAAGAACTAGGCAAGATAGAAAAATAGATGGAGATAATAACACCAACATTTACAGAAAATAATAAATGGTAGAAGAATTCGCCAGCACACTGTAAGGATTAGCAATACTTATTCAGCTGTTGAGCTCTACAGCAAGTCTTGTTGCTCTTCTCTTTCTGGGGAAAGCTCCAGGTCACCTGCACAGGTTCTGATTTTGAGAGAAAGCACATTCTCAGATGTGCTCCCAATTCTTCAGGTAAAGGCTAAAACTCATATGTCTGAATGTTATGTCTGAACATAACATTCATGGATGTTGCCAGGCAAGGGATGACCTTAGGAGATTGGAAGATTGCTGTTTAATGCAGCCAGAAAATAAAGCACTATGCCACTTTCTCAGGAACATCAGGATTATCTTTAAATGGTTCCTTTGTTATTCTACCTGGTAAAGCACACACAGCACGTGGGCACAGAAAACACTCTTGTCCTCTGTGGCCTTTGCAGGTCTCCAGAACTCTCACCTTGGGAGCCGATTCATGTTAGCAGGTGAGCCAAAGCACCTTTGCAGGACTGGGCACCTCCAGAGCCTCCATGGTTTGGGAGAACACTCATTAGGAGAAGGGAAATGGTTCAGGATGCTCTGAAAGGTTCCTTCGGTCGGAGATGAGATTACTCCAGAAAGGATGCACGTGGCACATGCCAGTCACTGAGCTTCCCAGCAAACCGTGCTCAGACTCCTGACTTCTTGAGCTGGAGAGAGAGTCAGAGTCAAACCAGACCACGGTGACTGGCAGGAGAGCACAAGCTGTCAGCTGGAAAGCCACGACACCAACTCCAAGAGAGCACATCTCAATATATTAAAATGCATTAGAAGTATTAAAGCACTTCAGCTTGTGTACTTTAGAAGTTATGAGCACAAAGGGCATTTGCCTTTTAATAATGTTTTTTATGAGCTGCCTGAGTGGCTTGCAAGCAGTTCAATATCCACTGCTGCATACCATTACGGCTGTAGTTTCTAGAAGACTGCTTGGGAGACTCAAGAAAGAAAATTACTGTGATCAAAGTCAAATTACAATACACAATTGCATTTCTGTGAATCCTCTACCCAGCTAATACAAATAGACTGGAAAAAATCAATTCAACAAGATTGTCGGAAAAACAAAGCCGTGCTTCCAAAACCATGCCCCTTGAAGGTATACTTTTAAATAACTCTGTGCTCCACTTACAAGGTTTATAATGTCAATGTGAATTGGAAAGGATCTGTAAAAGGAAATGGTTTTGAGTTTTTCTATTGGACCTCTTTATATGCAGATACTATCACAAAAATATCTTGCTCTTGCTCAAGACTAATTTGATCATTCTAAAATGTCACAAATGAATGGACTCCTGCAAGATACAGTTTTTCGTTTTCAACTCTATTTCCAAATCCTTAAATGCTCACTCATTAGGACACCAAATACATTTTCAGTATGAGTGCTTTGGTAGGTTAGCATTGTTTCCAGCTAACAATATTTCCACAATACATTTTTTGTGCCTTGCGGAAAATGTTCTTGAAATGATAGTGGTTATAAATTCTTCATATTGCTGAATTTATGAGGTCTGTTGATTATGCCATTTATTCATCACAAAGATCGTTCCAAACCTAAATAATTCTATGATTTTAAGATGTTTGTAAAAATACTCACATCCCTTTCTTGATCATTCATTGCTTCAGATGTAGATAAACATACTTGGATCTTCATTAATTTTTCCCCACAGCTACATTTTCGGTGTGAATTTTAAATAAACACAAAACTTCATATTCATGCATCATTTGGGAAGACATTCCAATTTCAGAAGTACTTTGCTAGGATGTTGAATGACAAGACGTGGAAAAGGCACAAGTCAATTGATTTTAGCTTTCAAATTAGAGTAATTGTTTACACTCTTTATAGCCAATCAATCTCAGTGAATTACCTGCAGGGAAAATCCAAATATCTGGTTATTAATCTCAAAGATTCTCATGCATTTTTGTTCAGGAAAAGAAGCCAGGCATTTTGAAAAAACTAATGTCTTTTATGATTTTAGTATGCTGGGGTTTCAATTTTGGGCTGCGGTTGCAACCTTGACGCAGCTTCTGGCTGGCTGGCTTAGCCCTTAAACTAAAATTCAGATATAATCCAAATACTCTTGAAACTGGTGGGGGACTTTGACTCCATTATAGCAAAGCTCTGTGTAGGTCTTGGAGGTTTTTTGTGCCCTCATATCGGTCTCAGGTTGAACCCTTTGGGAACCCAGGGAAGGAGTCAGAGAGGTCTGGCTTGGCCACACTGAAAACATCTAATGCACCAGCTCCATGCAGTGCCACAGTCCAGAGGTGGTGCATGGAGGGCATAGGCACAGTTTTTATTCATATCAGTAACATAGTTGGGAAAACAGAGCAGCAGCATCTCTAAGTCTGGCTGCAAAAACAATGGTCCCATTTAAGGCATCCTTTCATAAATTACTTTCTTCAAAACAACACATTTTTTGAACAAGGCAGAGTGCAAGAACAGGTGGATTGTTTTTCTTGTTGCATGTAGTGAAGCACAGGGAAACATGAAGGGCAGGAGGTAAACTTGAGGTTTTCTGTGGGGCTCCAGAGCAAAACTAGACATAAGGATGGTTTAGGAAGGTTATTTTGATAACCTTAGGAAGGTTATTTTGATAGCTTTTCCTGTGGCCCAATGGTGGCCCTGAATATGTTTTGTAGATACACTTGACAGTCAACGAAATGAACCATGCATTTTCTACATCAGCAGCAGTCAGCTTTTGCTGTGCCAATTTATGTCAGTTTATAGGAAGCCTTAATTCTTGTTTTGACAGCTACAAAATTGTTATGTGGTCCTGAAGGACTGATTATGGTTTTCCTATCTTCAGCCTGTTTCAGACATTCAGATCCTAATGACAGTTGTGTTATGTTTGTTTTTGGTTTTGTTTTTAATAAAAGGTGCTTGACAGATAAATTGTATAATCCTCTGGGTCCAACATTTCTGCATTAAGGGGGGAAATGGATTTCTTTCTAAATTACTTGGAAAACATTACCTCTAAATTTTATGGACTCCTGTTGGATTCCCTGATGGATATCCAGGCAGGATTGTCACCTGACATAGAGGACATTTATTTTACAGTTACTCTACATGAGGGTTTGACTTCTATTGTTAAATATAGGTAGGTATGTGGAGTTTGCTATCTGTCTTTCTTCACATGCCAGCAGTAAATGCTGAGAAACAGGATTGCATAAGTGTGGTGCTGCCAACAGCATGGCCATAATGACTACACTTTACCTGGAATCATCACTTAGGATCTCATTAGCTCCCATTAAAATACATGACTTTAAACTTTTGACATCAAAAGTGCAAATACATCATTAGCACCTTTTAGTCCATCATCCCTACTGCAGCACACCTAGTTGCAATGGAACAGAAATTATTCTGGGAATAGCCTTTGCATGCACTAAATTTGCATTAAGAAGATCAGGGTTTTTCTATTCCCCTCTTGCATATTTTAAGCAGTGATATTTATTTACTGAGATTGTCTTTCTGTCACTAACAATAACACCGACACATTTCCTTTTAACCATCTTTGCAAAGGGCTGTAGGACGACACATCCAACATTTTCATGTGGTAGTTCATCACCTGCCAATATGTCCAACCCACGTTCATGTGTTTTACAGGTTTTCTCTGGAGAGTCACGTCCTTTAACTCCATTGCCTAGCTGGTTACCAAATGTTTACAAATGATTAACAGGATTTATGGAATTCAGGTCAAAGATATCATGCGGCGCTACAGAGACTTAGTTGCTCTATTAAGACCAAATGCTTAGAAGTCCATTTTGGCCATGTTCAGCTCAATTACAGGACTGAGATCCAGACCACATGTAATGAATTTTCAGCCTGTTCTGGCACTGCAGCATATTTAATGGAAAGCAGCTCAGTGTGTGTTTGCCTGATCTGCCTTTTCCACGTGATGATTTTACATGGGAATTTGCCAATGAAACTAGCCAGTGTGCTTTTGTTCATGCTATGAGCAAACACCAGGGGAGACAAGGCAGATACAAAAATGTGAAGGAACACTATTCTACTATTCTGTAAAGGAAAGCCTAAGTTTCAACAAAAATTGAGCTGCAGCATGCAATGTCACTGCTTGAGCACCATGGGAGTCTGATTTACAGTTTGCTGTGAGGGAAGAAAGAAGGCTTTACCCTTACCACTCCTACTTAAACTAAAGTATCTGCATCAACTATATCTGAGCCAACTAAGGCAGTGTTGGAAGAATTGTGAGTAATCAATGGCTGTAGTGACTTGGGTGCCTGAACTACACCAACAGAAAATACTCCTAGGATAGCCCACATTTTACGTGAGAATAATCACACAGTTTCTGTTGCGACCAAGATATAAACCTGCTGTTCTTCAAACACTTGAGGTGAAGAGTTGGCAAAAGGATCAGTACAGAGGATTCAGGAGAAACAGCAGAAGGATGTATGTACAAGATGTTGGGGAAGCAAATAATTAAAAATGGAATTGTTTGGTACTTGGTATCTCAGAAGGTTTTTTTTTTTCTGGAAAACACTACAGGTAGAGGCACCACTTGAAATATATACAGCAGCAATGAATTACAAACAGTGTGATTCCTTTGTGTTATGAGGAGGCATATTCTTGTTTTTCTGTGTTTAAGTAAGACAAATTGATTCACAAGTGTGTGTCTTCTGCATTTACACTGAGACACATTCTCTTTACACAGAATGAACCACTGAACAACCACATGCACCAAAATAATATTTCATCTAGTAGAAAGTGGTCTCATCTATGTGCAAGTAATACAAGATGTGAAGAGGAAACTTTGTCCTAAGACTCAGAATTATCACCAACTTTGTCTGCCCCTGCATATTCCCCCTAAGGGCAACTGCCAATCTCAAACCACAGTATCTGCAGAGATCTGAAGAAGGGGGCATCTGAATGAAAATTACTTGCCTTTACTATTCTGACTGGTTCATAATACATCCTAGTTTTACAAGGAAACCATTTTCTAGTAATTTCTTCAACTTTGTGGGAGGAACTAGTTTTTCTGAATGAGACAAAGCACTCAATTTTTCCATTTTGCCCCCTGCCCCCCCACCCCCGTATTTGATGTGCTCCTGCTGTTCCTGTTATCCTGCCCTGTTTTGGTGGGTGCCATGCTCCTTCTGGCAGAACTTCTGGATCAGTCCAGCCCCCTCCAGCTCTATTCCCACAGCAATGGTGTGGTACAAAGAGATATATTAATATAGGCAAATTAAACAGAACCTTAATGCCTTTCACAATGGCAGGGCACGTTAAATTTTAATTTCTGGGGGCCTGATCTCCAGGTCTTTTGTAAGTGCTGTTTCTTAAGAGGTTGGCACTGTGTAGTATATGCTTTTCTCAGCCCTTCATCTTTCAACCTGGATGAGCTATGGAGTGAGGCTGGGGCATCACTGCATCCATCCTTTGCAACATCTAGCCTAACAGGGCCTGCCTCATCTCATGAGAAAGTGGATCTCAGAGCAGAAATATAAGAAATGCAACAAATAAATTAGATGGTCACACAGTTAACAACATTTCCTGTCACTTCCAATGAGCCAGAAAGAGAAAGAAAGCACCACTTCTGACACAAAAAAAATCCACATAGCTTTAACAGGTCAATTGAGCAGGTTTTCTCTTGACAATTTTCAAGTGGGTTTTGCTTCATACATTACATTTGGCGCTCTGTTCCAGGCTGCCAGGCTTGAAGGATAAAATGCCCAAGAGCAGCACAGTACACGTTGTTGGTACCTGTGGCAAAACTGCTGCTCCAATGCAAAATGTGTGTTCCAATGCAGGCACCACAATGGAACAAACTGCTTGTGGGTGTCCGTGATGATTCCCCACAAAAACTTAGCGCACCCCAAATTTTGGCTCACACTTTCTGTCCCTTTGCCAGAGATTTTCTGGCAGAGAGCTGGGATCCTTGCACTGCATAAGCACAATCACATCTGCTTCATATCAACACTTCCAAAATAGTTAAAATCAGGATTGGCAGATTCATGGCAGCTCCTGGGGTTGTCAACCATCCTCCCTATTGGCCCCGCCTCCAGTATGGTGCCCAGATGCTCTGCAGTGCTGGAGCAAGGGGCTGCAAACCACCATAAACTCAGATAAATGCACATGGAGGAGTTGTGAGGAGGAGGAATAAGTTGTCAAAGCATGAGGGCAACCCTTGCACCCAGGCCCCCTGCACCCACCCTGCTCCACACGCAGCCCCTTGCTGCACCATGACTGCATGGAGAGGCCACACACCAGGCTCTCGTGGCTCAGCATTTAAAGAGCTAAGAAATCATCATTTGAAAAGGCATCTTATAAGTCTCTTGTCTTACAGGTACCCAGAGGAGGGACACAACCTATTTCACAATCAGGTCCTGAATGAGAGCAGAGAGCTAGGTATATTTTTCAGAAAATGTGGTTGCAAAATTATTTCTAGTGCAGGGAATACTTGCAAAGCCACCTGTGAAATTTTCAGTGGAAAGCACAGACTATGGGAAGAGTGGGAGAAACTGAGCTGCAGGGCTGTCTGCAGGAGGTAGGGTAGCTTCTCCTGCTCTCTCTGCCCTGTGCCTGTACTAAAGCAAACCTTCAGGACCCCTAAGAACATCTAATTTAAATTTCTTGCACCCACAGGCCTGTAGAAATATCAGATATGGGTTTTGCTGCCTTGCAAGGCAAGTTCACGGCACTACCTGTGGGTAGGTAATACCTGACATATTTCCCAACAACAGCTGCTGTAGCTCTATATTCAGCATGTTTCAGTCTTCTCTGGGAACTACAGGGTGCTTCTCCTTCTCAGGAGCCATACAGAGCAGCAAGGTCAGAGAGCAGTGGCTGCCTCATCAGTTCAAAAATCATGGACAGGACCTTATTTTTGTCATAGGGCAATGAAGCCACTTTCGTTTTTAAGGGTCTATTGTTCCATTGCGGGTAGGTGTTAGTGAACTGCTGCTTCTGATGCTTCCAGAGGCTGCTTGGGGAGTGGTGGGTGATGGGAATGTACATCACGAGGTCCAAAAAAAATGAGCCATATGAAATGCTCAGCCCTGACCAGGAGCTTGCACCCTTTTTCTTGCCTTAAAAAAATGTTGTGTTTCCTTGTGCAGCTTGGTGCTGTTTACAAAGCAGAACAAAATATACCTTGTTAAAATGGAATCACTCTGTAAGAGAGAGGAGGGTATTTTAGTAAGAGGCACGGCTTCACCAAGAAGTCATGGATCACCACATCCAACTTAATAGAACTGTTCTCATCAGGGGAAAATGAAACTGCAGCTGAGATGACATGTGGAGCTTTTTAACCCATCACAGCTTACCAGCAATCTGCTCTCCACTTCTGACAGAAAAGACTTTCATCCTCAGGGTAAGTGTCTTGAGGGAAGAGTGGTGTCAGTAGTAATAATAAAATGATAGAGATATTTTCTTGTAGACTTGCTAGTGCAGATTTTTGTCTGAACCTCTGTAGTTGTAACAAAAGGAATATCCTGAAGTCTGCACAGGTATATCCCTTTGGCAATACCATCAAGTCAATGAATTTCTGTGAACATATTATCTGAGACAGTTGTAACCTGTCTATTCCCAAGCCAGATTGCTAATTACCTCCATTTGCTTTCTATAATGAAGTTCTTTCTCTGTGGAGGGATTTTTGACGCAAAAAATTTGTTTCACTCACACCAACAGCAAGCTGACATTCAGATTTGTCCCTCCAAGGGCAGTTATTTCTTTTTTACATTTCTGACATCAGTCATATGACGCAGGACCCACCACCCAAGGTACTGCAATCACCTCCTGAACCAAGTGGCTCCTGGGCTCAAAAGTATAGAGGCAATGCCTGCCCTCATTCATGCCTGTAAAAAAATCCAAAGGCATTTTGCTAAAATGATGGAAACCTGGGTTATGTTGGCCTTTAGGACCCAGGATTTTCACAGGCTGTTTCAGTACCTGACATATTTCCCAACAACAGCTGCTGTAGCTCTATATTCAGCATGTTTCAGTCTTCTCTGGGAACTACAGGGTGCTTCTTCTTCTCAGGCATTTTCTTGGCCTTTTTGATAAATGCTGTCTATAAATGCTGCATTTTGAAATGCTGACAGGTTTGTAAAGGCAGACACTAATTCTGCCTTTGAGGACTGGCTGTGGCCATGGTGGCAACAGGGAGGACTCAGATAAAGGTTTGCAGACCTGTCCAGTTGCACAAACCCCACAAAGCTGTTCTTCTGTCCTTCTGCCCAGGCAAGGCCATCTTTACTTCTTTACATCTTTACATCCCTACTTCCCTCTACTTTTTCTTATTATTGAAATCTCATGGAATTTTTCTTTGACATTTGTTTACAGAAAATTCACTGTCCCTCAATAGCAAACTTCTTCCATTCCTATCACACTAGTGCCACATTCTCTCTTCAACAAGGAATTGTTTCATCTGTATCCTTCTTTGAATATACATTTGGCTTAAAAATCACAAATTATCCCTTGCTGGCATCTTTATTTTGTATCAGAAGAGAATATATTTCATTAATTGAATTTCTGCCTCTTTTTCTGAGTAATTAAATGGATCTATAACCCCACTGTTGCCTAGCAATGCTGTCACAGTACCACAGTAAACACGCCACTGCTTAGTAAAAAAATTTAGAAGACTATTAAGAAGGCAGTGGCAATGACAAGCTTGTACACAGCTGTGAGTGAAGGTTGTTCAGGACAGTTTTCAGAAATTATCTTGTTGCCGTGTGGCCCAGGAACATTTGTCAGTGAAAGAACACGAGTATCTAACACTCAAGCCACCAGCTTTGCAGGGAGTGCTGAGGGTACTCAAAGTAACGAGGACACTGAGGTTTAGAGCAATGTATTGGCTATGTCAGCTTTCTGCACCTGACATTCACCACTTAGGATGGCAGTGATGCAATCCAGTGACACAGTTTGAGGTGCAAGCTTGCCAAAAGCAGCCAGGGAACGTGTGATCTGCTGAGATCATTGCTGGAACCAGCTGACTTCCACGCACTGACCTCTACTACAGCAATTCAAATGACATGGCAAATGAGGATTTCAAGATGCTGTGGTCATGGATATAATTGCATCTGAGATGGTACAAGGGTGAGAAGGATTCATCTACCAGTGGCAAAAGGTCTGCTGGCAATTCATTATCTCTGTACCAGGTTTATAGCGCTGGCATGTAAGGGCTTTGTGCAAAAAGAGGCTTGTAAGAAAAACTGCTGTGAAGGTGTGAAAAATATAAAGTCTAGTCATTTAAGGTGTGATGAGCATAAGAGAACAGATTACTGAGCAGCACATTTGGTGTCTAAATTACTAATAAAGGTTTTCATTAGGTACTTGTGTCTCTGGAGAGTATATAACAATCCTTTGTCATAATTTGTAGGTTTGCTGCATTTTCCCTTCATGCTGTCTGATCACTGGCACAAAGCACATTATTTACTTGGTGGTCCTATGTAAAGTCTGCAGGACAAACCCTCGAGACATGTGTGGTCATACTGAGAGAGCCTGGTCCTTTGCAGTGATGGGATAAGAAACATTCTCTGGAGCAGGCAGCAGAGGTCTGAAGGATCCTCTGAGAAAAAACTTTTAGGATTGAAAAGACAAGAGTTATTTCTAAAACCTGAGGAGGGCATGAGGGCATTGAGTGGGAGAATGTTTCTATAATTAAAGGGCATTGAGAAATCTGACTAAATTTGGCCCACACAGGCAGCTGGGTGCATCGGCTTTGGCACACACGTGTGTGTTGTGTTCAGGGGCACGTGCTTGGAGGCTCATGCCGAGCCCTCCACAATTCTGAAATTCAGCACAGGGAGCTCTTAAAACATACTGCTGGGGGAGAGGAGCTGAGGCTGCCAGCACAAAAAAGCTGTGAAGTTTAAGCCTCATTTAAAAGCCTCTGCAGTCACCTGAAAAACCTCACTCAACAGCTCTCAAGGGAAAGACAATTCTGAGTTGTCTTTCAAGCTCCTGAAGTACTTAAGGCTATAGATATATTTGTCAGTAATGAGACACAGTGGGTAGAGACCTGTAGCATGAAAAAGACAGAGCTGATATCCACATTCCGTTTTTCTGGAGAGGGATCTGCTTCTGCTGCATAAACTTTGCCATGGCTCCTGAGCCTGGGCACTGGCTGGTATCAGCATGGTGGGGGATGCATGGAGGGCAACTCTGGAGAGTACTTTTGGGCCAAGCATCAGCTGAACAAAGGCTCATTCCCCTGTGGGTCTCCAACACATGAGCCAGTGAAGTGGGGGCCATCCACAGGTGAAAAATTACACTCCTGAAGCAAACTAAAAATCTGTTGTGGGTATAAGCTGAAAGTGTGTTGTCAGGGACTGCCAAATTGCTTACCTGAAGGAAACCATCAGGATGCTGTCCCATCTCCCACCACAGCTGGAGGATGCACCTCTAAAGCACTCTCTGATGCATTGAAAAGAGATAGGAGGATGGCTGTGAGAAGAGGGAAATGAGGAGATGGATGAGGTGCTGTCCCTTCTCCCTCCTTTTCCTCTTCAGAGCACTGAGATTGGCAGGAGGGAAGGCAGCCTCTGTGCCCTCCCCCTCCTGAGGAAAGCTGAACCCTGATTTAGCACCTGCCTGGCAGATGCTCAGATCATCAAAAGCCAGAGGATACCCTGAGGTGAAGCTCTATTGATGTTTAATACTTTGAACCAATATATATTTCATTACTGTAGAGAGAGAGAATATGAATCAATAATTCAGGGATAAAGGAAGGGAAAGGGATCGGTTGGAACCACTGCTGGAGGATGCATTTCACTTTTTGAAACACTTAAACTGTGTGGTTTTTTCAAAGACTACTTTAATTATATACCTACAGTCTTTTCAGTAAAGTCTTAAAGCCACTGTACTCATCAGAGGAACAATCATTCCTTACCCCATCTCCCTAATCAATGAACAATATTTAACATAATGTTTCAAACAACAGACTTCCTTCTGGTGATTTTCTCTGATCCAGCCTCTCTCTGGAGGCAGGGGAAGAGAGAAGAGAGAGAAAATGGGGCTGGGAAATGCTGCGAGAATAAAGAGCAAACCAGTATTAATTGAACAGTAGTCATAAGGAGGGAGGCAATGTAGTTACACTAATTTAATTTTGAAGTGAGCCTTGAAGAAGAAGATAAATGAAAGAAGAAAATGAGGAGATAAAGGACTACTGATACAGAAAAAATAACCCTGATTTTCCAGTGAAGCAAAACAGGTTGCTTTTTCTGAAGCATTAAGCTGAAATCTCAATTTCCAACTAGAAATATCTGGAATTTCTGTAATTTCAAAGGGCTTAGAAGAAACCTATTTTGCAAAACACATGCCTATTTGCTTGGAAATACTGACCCAAACTGTTTATTTCTCAAAACATTTTTTTTTTTAATTGTTGAAATATCTTGTTTCCAAAGGCATAAATTTCAAATCAAAATCTTCTGATATGGGGGTTAAAATATCTTTATCACACTAAACTTTAGAGATGGCTTTTGAATGTGTAAAATGGTGGTAGCAAAGTTTTCCTAACCTATTTTCTCCCTTTGTGGTAACCTGTGCAAGAAGAGCAACATGACACATTACCTGAAGTGGCAGGACATTGGACTGGTACACATTTTCTTCCATGGACTGCACTGAAAACATTTATCTTGTCCAAGTGAGAGAAGTTGGTTTTAAAGACAAAACTCAATATCACCCATGTGTAAAACAGGAGTAGCAGTTCTTGTGATTAATTTGTAAAACGTGCATCTCTGTGAGCACTCACTTGTTCAATAAGGAACAGAACAAAGGCTGGAATATCTCTTTAGATTTTCTTGCAGGAGAAAAAAAAAAGAAGAAAAAAGGAAAAATAGCCTGAGGTATATTTTATTTGGCAAATATAAAAGTACAGGCATGAGTAGGTTAACTTCAAGCTGACAAGGCACAGTTAGTCATTAATTAATTAAGTTTGCAAATTAACTCCTGACAAAATTTCCACTAACTTTAGCAGTATATGGTTGCCACTCCAGGTGGTTTTGCAGAAGTCTTTTTAAAGTGCAATAACAGATAAAGGATGTTTAGTGGTTTGGTGTTTGTCACAGCTGTAATCAAGCTGACACACTTAGACACTAATTATGGGGTGTTTTCCGAGGCTTTCCCAGCTCCTCTAGCATGCTGGGCTGAGTGGTCATGGCTTGATTACCCCTAGGACAGGGGAGCTGATACATCCCGAGGGTCCTGCCTGCGTCTGGGGTTCACCTGAAGTCATGTATTTGCTTCTTCCAATGCTTCTTCACTTCATTTCTTTGTAGATTCATTCACAGGACTCATCAACATAATGACTGACATCATTTGGCGCTACACTGGAGATTTTATGGCCCCTGATATCGTGTGCAGGGTCGTCCGCTACTTCCAGGTATAAAAACCTCGTGCTTTGTGCCCCCATAGCAGTAAACTCTGACAAAAATGCTGTGTAATTTTTTTTCTAGCAACAAAAGTACTAAATGTTGAAAATATTCCTTTGAAGGTGAAACATATTAAAACATATTAAATATTTTAAATTTTGCGGACAGGAAAAAGGAAAAATACCTGGGTGAATATACAAGGGGGGGGGGGGTCCTTTTTTTTTTTTTTTTCAGTAAGTTTTGAAACATTCCTAGTTCAGAGCTCTCATTGACATCACCTTCTGCAATGGATGTGTCTCAGCTGTTGTCTTGTTATACTTTCTGCCCCAGGTGGTCCTTCTCTATGCCTCAACTTACGTCCTCGTGTCACTAAGCATAGACCGGTATCATGCCATAGTTTACCCCATGAAGTTCTTGCAAGGAGGTAGGAGAATTTCGGTACCTTGTTATTGCTATAGACATTATTGGATAATTTTTCAGTTCTCAAAATTCTTAACCTTGTTGCTATGAATTATTCATTCCTGCTCTAGCTACATTTGAACTCTGTTACAGTTTTCCAAAGGATGAAGTAGCTGTGGTTTCAAGATTTATTAAACTCCACTCAGCCCTCAGCAGTTTTTATAAGTATTGTGTTAGCAAAGAATGAAATGACACTTTTAAAAGTATAATGGTTTTCATTATATTCCAGCATTTTTAGGAGAGTTTAATGGGCAAAAGCTATCCCTTGTTCCACTATACTGACTGTAGGAACTGCAACGTTATACTGTCTATTTATTCACATTAAAAAATAACTTGGATGGAGGGTGTACTGAGAATTCACACAATAGTTTGATTTATCTTCAAAAGAGATAGCATATAAGTTTAGATATCTATTGTTTCTTAAAATTTTTTCTGTTTGTTTGGTTTCAGTTTTTTTACAGCACTCAGATATATGCTGGACTTTTAGCAGTACAGATTAAACAAAATTGTTTCTTCCCCACAGAGCCAAAGTGGGGTGTTAAGAATGTTGCACTGAGTGAAGAAACAGAAATAGGAGGTGGGGAGGAAGAAGAAAGGTTACAAGAACCATGAGGTCTGGAGGATGTGCTTTAATCAGATGCAAATATCATTCTTGTTTTGGAGTAATGATGGCTTTTGCCAGACGTCTCTATTCAGGGGATCAGATTAATGGTCCTTCCTGGCCTTAAAAACCTGTGAGTCAATCACAACTGAGACAGTGGCACAGCTTTGGCAGATGTTAAGGTCTGAAAGCTTCAAAAACTTGTGTGAAATTTAGCTTTCTATTCTCCAGCGTGCAGATCAACTCTTTCAGAACAGGGAGATGGATATCAATGTTTTCCCAGCGGGCTTTGGGAGGGGTGGCATTGCTCTACAGCTCCTTCAGGAGAGCTCATAAACCAGGCAGGGCAGGGGCTCATAAACCTGCTGGCTTTGCAGGATGAGCTGTGGGACAGACCTGCTGGCATTTCTTCTTCATGCATGGTACAGGAAAAGCAGTGCTTGTTAAATTACTGCCTGGGTATAGTAAAGAATTTGATGGGTAATCTTTGAAAAGCACTTTGAAGTTGAAAAAGAACACATGAAAAATCACTTCAAATCTTTGTAAAAGCCTTTTTTTAATCCCATTTCCTATACCTAGGCCATAAAGTTTTTTGTTTTGTTTTGTTTTGTTTTTTTTTAAACTGGAGAAAAGCAGATGTTGCCCCCAGTTGAGGGTAGCAAAATCATCAGTTGGGTGCAGTTCTGGTCGGGGAAAAAGGTCACATGCAGAGAGAACACTGACAAAACCCATCTGCCTCTTGCAAGGTCTGGCTACACACTGATGCACAAGCAAAGACCATGTTCAAAGGAAAAAAAGAAGAGAGCTGTAAATCCAAAAGAAGGTTCTAGAGAGGTATAATTAACATAGCAACTTTCTGGAATATACATAAAATAAAATAATCACCTTTTGCACCCAGGTATTCCTTGCAGAGGTGCTGTGTGGGATGCTTTTGAAATGCCCTCTTAGCTATTCTACAGATGGAGAACAAAGAGATTTACAAATCTTTGTCATTGGTGATGACACAGAGGAACTTTATGAATAGTTCTGAGTCAACCTGTGGCAAATTTCTTTGCAAAATGAAACACTCATCCCCCCGAAATCCTTCAATCAAGAAACAAAAGAGTTCTTTCTTCTTATTGATTTGAAAAATTATGTTTCCATGTAGCCTTGAAATATCATTTCAGAAGAAAAAAAAAAATCAAACATTCCACTTTGAAAATGTCAAACAATTTTTTTAAAATTGTGGTTTAGTTACTAGCTTCAAGTCCTGTTAAAAAGTATTTGCATTGAGCTGTTCTTTGCATGGTTTTTAAGAAAACAAACTTCAACAGGTGAATATTTTATATCTTGCAAATACATAAATGACCAGAGAAAGTGCAGTATGGGAAAGAAATATGCCTATTAATCCTAAAGCTTTTACTATGAGACACCTAATTCTACAACCAAAAGTGTATTAAGAAAAAATTGTAAAATAAAGATTAAAAAGAAAAGAAACTGAGAAGTTATAGCAGAAAAAAAATGTGAATACTTCATCACGTTGGAAAGGTATATGCAAACAACATGCAAACTAAACAACAGGTGAAAAAATAACTGCTCAAGAAAATTACAAAACCCAAAAAGGTGTAAACTGATCCTTATGTGGCTTTGGGCTGAAAACAGTGCTGCCATTGAGATTCTGGAACAACTCTACTCTCTCTGGATTTAAAACCTGATTTTAAGGTGGCACTCAGTTTATCAAAGGATTGCATAGCATTGACATTCTTGATGGCAGGAAGCAAAGTTCCTTCCCAGAGGTGACCCCCTGTCCCATATTGCTGGGAGCAGAGAGATGCACTCAAACCCATTGTCACAGTGCAGGGATGGTGGGAGCAAAGCAGAGGGGACAGTCACAAGGAAACATCTCTTAGGAGAGTCAGAGCCAGAGCTCACCCCTGAGATTCCCACTCCAGCCCTGGGAGTTAATCTTGGCCACCACAGTTTGAAAAGCTCTAAAGGAAAATGCTCAGACTGGTTCAATAGAATATTGTATTTCAAAAGTCATTTGTTTGATTTCATTTACAACTGATACCGCTCTAGTTATGTGATTTGCTGGCATTTTGAGCATATTAGAGCAACTATTAAAAATGCAGCATAAAAAAAGCCATGCTGGTGAGGTGAAAATTAACATTATTCCAACAAAACAAAAATCTGCTTACCTAACAGTGCCCTGTAAAGCTCTTTAGACTAGCAAGGCCATATACTACCAAATGAAAGAGACATTTAAAAATAAAAATAAATTAACATTGCAGGAAAAGTGTAATTAAAGACAAAGAAATACCACATTGCCCAACCCAAATTTCCCAGTTCTATTCAATATACAGTACAAAAAAATAATTCTTTTCCCGCTCTGATCTTTTTTATTTAGAAAAACACTGAGGCTTGCATGATTGTAATTTAAATAGTTAGCTCACATTTGAAATGTCCTTTCTATGAGGAAATATTTTGAGAAATTTATTCTTAATATTCCTTTTGCTAAGTTTATTCTGTTATGCTTTGGGAAATTTCACAGTTCTCTTTTGCCTGTACAATATTTATAGCCTTAATCTAACCCTCTCACTTACGCAGATGTCATCAGAGTTCCCTTAAGCCCTAGATTAGCCAAGACCATACTTTCCTGAACGTGGGTAGCATTTAAAAAATGAGCAGGATAGCTGAGTATTTGCAACTGATGTTTTATAAAGCATAAAATTACTTTTTGAATGTTTCGCCCACATGCTTTTGTATTGCTCTTTGAGCTTCAAGGAGGAAAGACATTCCTCTTGATATGCATAATTTAAAGTGGTTTTCTATTTCACACACAACCTCGGGTATTTTTTAGGACAATAAAGTATTTGAACACTAAAGCTCCCAGATTAAAAAAAAAAAATATCTGTCCCCATATGTTCCTCTTGCAATCTGGCTGAGGAGGAATAAGTGTCACTGATAATCATGGGTACTCCACAGATAAGCCCTTTTTGCCCATACTTTTGAGCTAGAGCTAACTGGATTTTAGCCAGAAGATGCAGGTTTTTGAAAATTAAAGCCTTGGAACTTTCTGCTCCAACCCATTGATATTTACAGAATTTCATGGGTGCCACCAGACATCATTTAGTTTCCCACTTGCTTTTCCTCTCTTGGCAGTGGCCAGAAATCAAGAGGATGCAGTAACCCAAACCTGATGGAGGTTTTGGGGTCCTTTAGCTCCTATTCTTCACCATGAAGTCCAGCAGGATCTCCTGGTTCCTGTACTTTGCAGCAGATAAAACAGGACTGGGCACTTGAGCACCGTCATCTGCCCTAATTGTGGTTAGCAGTCCACTCCTGGCGTGGCTTGGGTTCATCAGCAGGAGCTAAATTTGATCCCCACCATCATCAGGCTCTTCAGGCCCATGTTTCTTTGGGTCAGTGAAGTTGCAGATGGAGTTAAAGGCAACTGGTTGTGCACTCTTGTTCTGATCCTGAACTGAGTCATTTTCTTTTTCCTCATAGGAAATGTTTTGCAATCTTTCTCACTTCAAGGCACATCACTAGGCATGCAGTAGGGCAGGTCTGGGGTCCTTTACATCCATAAGTGGTGTTCTCTCGGAGGCATAGAGGTACCACTTGCATTTCATGTTTCTGACTTGCTGACCCTGACCAATGCCTTTCTCATAGTGTTTCAGATTCAACAGGCCCTAAGTATCCTTAAATAAAACTTGCAAAGCACAAGCTCCTAATGACAATTTATCATGAGAAAGAGATGAAATCTTTTTTCTCCTTTGAAGCCTTTTCAGCATCAGCCAGCTGCAGCCTAAAATTTCCTTTCTTCACAGAATTTCCTCCTCCTCCCTGCCTTTCTGTCAAAAGTGCTGCAAGGGTTCACTCGCACCACCAACCCCACTGACACTGTCTGTTTGACTCTGTTACACAGAAAGGCAGGCGAAAGTGCTCATTGGAGTGGCCTGGAGCCTCTCCTTCCTGTTTTCCATACCAACTCTGATTATTTTTGGGAAACGGCAGCTCTCCAATGGGGAAGTGCAGTGCTGGGCTCTCTGGCCTGATGACTCCTACTGGATCCCCTACATGACAGTTGTGGCTTTCCTGGTATATTTCATTCCTCTGATCATTATCAGGTAAGGCTTCAGACTTAGCAAATGTGTGGTGAAAGCTGTCAAGTGTGCAATCAGCTTAATGCTTTAATTTCTACTCATTCATTACAATTTCATTTCCATACCTGCTGCATAGCTGTTTTGGTTTTTATCACATAATACATGGGTCATTGTACTTGCCCTGGGTGTTCTCTGTGTGGTATTAACAGCCAGAAACATTTTCTCTGAAAAAAAGGAATGAATCTCTAAGTGTGTCCACTTATCTCCACAGCTTCAGGCTTGAAAGATATCTTTGTAAACCCAGTATGAATATTTATCCATTATTACAAAAGATAATTTTAATAGAAGAACAGGAAACTGCACTTAACACTAATTAAACTAAAATTAACTTGAAGTGCTCTCAAGCTTCACAGTACTCGACAAGGGTTCCTTCACCAGGATTGGAAAGAAATCTCCAAGCGCTGAAGTTGCCAACTACTCCTAAAATATGACTAAATGTAATTCTTCCTGTTTTGTAATAGGAAACCTAAGCTGCAGATATTTGATTTGCCTCAAATCACAATCTGCAGAAACTGTATTAAACTGAGGTGAATCAATATTGTAGACTGTGCTCAGTGATCAGCCTCCCTCTGGAGCACTGCCATTAGCTGCCGTTAAACAGAAGGTAACTAGCCATGAGGAGCCACCAATGGAAAAGAGCAATCAAAATCAGAGGTTGAACGGGAGAAAGGCTTCCTAACTGCCTCCAAATGCTGCCAGTGTCAGTGACAGTTCTCAGAGCCATTCGTTTTCTCTCTTTCACTTGCAAGGTTACAATTGTATTTCTCAGTGTCCATCTCTTGTCAGCAGCAAGAAAGACTTGCTGGGACTCCTTTTTTCCCCCCATAATTTGGTGCTGCTTGGACTCTGAGAGAAGAACTATTTTTGCAATGTCCCTTGGATTTATCTCTTGGTCCCTCTGCTTTTCCAGCAAGTGATGAGCCATGAATCTCCCTTAGCTTCCTGCTCATTAGTACCCTGGGTGAGAGTGGGGTGGGCAGAGGCTGATCTCTTCTAGATGACAGGACTGACTACATAACCTTGAATTTTATTACTGTTTTACCACAGAGATTAAGTTCCGCAGCTTTTAATGGCAACAAGTTTGTCTCTGATAGAATCAAAACCATGTGGTGTGCTTGAACTCATCTAGCTAACTTTTTGATACAGATTCAAAATGGACCAGTGTTGCTCCCTAGAGAAAAGGGATGATTTTTATACATTGCTCATAACATGCCGGTTCACTAAACCTTCCATTTTTTATACCAGATTGCATAGATATAATAAGAAAATCAAGAAAGTTCTCCTTAAAGAAAGGACAGGATGAGAAGAAAGGAAAAACTACTCCCAGGTTATTCTTCCTAGGTGGGATCATTTCTCTGGGTGTTTTTCTGTCTCTGAAAGCCAGCCTAGTTTTCAATATACAAAAAATATTCTTGGGACTATGCAAATAAAAATGTGGGTAGATCTGCAGTCCAGCAGTAGCAGCAAAAACAATAAGCATACACTGCACAGACAAAAAGCAATTTAACAGTGAAAAGAAATGGCAATAGAAATTTTTGAGGCTGGCTGTTACTGTGAAAGGGGCTCTTTTATGAGCTTTCTCAAATAGGTAGCAGTTGGGAAATTCTAGCCAACATTTTAAGTGTTTCAGGAAAAAAAACCCCACAGCCTGCCCAATTACCAGTCATTCCACAGGTGTGTGAAACATCTCTTTCTCACTCTAACATACAGATTTGCGTGGTTTCTCTTACAGACCAACCACTCCTTTTACACGCCATCCATACTTGTTTGGCAAGAAAAGGCAAGCTACAGAGCAATAAATATTTCAGAGCTGTTGACATTATGCTCCCCTCCTCCCTGCCAAAGAAAGATATTCAAACCAGATCAGCTCTGTGACTTGCTTTACAGTAAATTCCCCAGAAGCAAGAAGGTGATGAAGACATGAGGGGAAAGAGAAAGGCAGTGAAACTGGCATTTGATGAGATTGCCCTGACATCTGAGACATGAATAAAACATCCCAAAATTTTTGTGGCTTTAACCTTAAGTAACATTCACACAAGAAGTTTATGGCAGGACAGGAACTAAAACCACTGGTTTTGGAGCCAGGGGCAGTGCAGTGTCCATCACCTGCCCAGAAACATTCCTGGTTTCAGTGTTTATTAACACAAATGCTCCTGTGTCCTTGCCAGCAGAAGTCAGATTTTTGACAGGTCCAAAGTGGTGTCTGGCACTGGAAGGAAGGAAGGGGAGTGCTGCAGGGAAGGATTTATTTTCTGCTTATTTAGTTCTAGTTGTCAGTGATAATATTTTCTTCAGAACAGAGAGGATTGTCTAAAACCACAGAAAAAGAGGATTAGCATCAGGGCAAGGTCAGCAGAGACATTATGAAAAAATGCCATGCAATTTGGAAGGAAATGGATATTTTTTAGGATACTTTTTTAAGTCTCAACCATAAAAGTGAAGGTTGTAACTTCCCAGCTAATGTATCTGTAAAAACATCTGGCAACATAGCCTGAAGGTGTGACATCTATTTCTTTAAAAATCATTGGCAGTCCAGGAGTTTGAAGCTAATCCACCTGATGTGGCTGCAGCATACAAATACTCTGGTAAGCAGTTTGTGGCTCAAGAACAGCGGGAATGGCTGTTAACACCCCCAGGGACTCGGTTTCTCTGTAAAAGTTTTGCTCCACCCAATACTTTCAGATGCACAGGAGGTTTGATGATAAACGAGGTGCTGTTTCATAAGAGTGAGAGAGATCACATATGTTCCAGTTGTGTGTTACTCTGACAAGAGATTATTTATAAAATGAAAGGTGTTATCTAATAAATTTAGGAAGGCATTTTTTTTAAATTTAATGACCTTTAGCCAAAGATGTTATTTAAAAAAGGCCACAACGTAAAAATGGAAAGAAGATCTATAAATGTGTAACTGAAAGGTCAAGGATCAGTAGAAGAAGCCATGAATACATATAAGCCAGAAGCTAAGTCACACACCACACTTAGTGAGGAAGCGAGGCAGGGTGCACACAGAGAAAAAAAATAAAACCTTTTCTGCAAGAATTCATATTGTTTGCGCAGCTACTTTATTTCCTCTGCTGAAGCACTCTGATTTAGCTGCATGGCAGGTGTCTGATGCAATGTGGGACACTGGCTGGCAGAGTTAATTCTTAATTAGTTCTGCTGCCTGAATCTGCTGAAAACCTAACCTCTAGAGCAAAGCAGTTCACTGATGACAGCACTTTTTCTGGTGCTGTTCATCTGAAGTGCATACAAAGGATAAAAATCTTACTTTTCAGGTGCAGGACTTAATTCCACACTAGATATACTGCTTTGGCTGAGCTGTTTTCACTTGTTACAGTTCAGACACCATCATCTTTTAAGCCTTCTCTCATCCAGCCCTCAGCTCTCTCTGTAGAGCTGATCTCACGTGTTCCTGACAGCCTTCAACTAACTCACAGGAGTTGTGTTATTCATAACACTGCAGCCCATGGAATGAATTATTTAGCTGATAACCTTATGCTCACAATGGAAAACCCTTCCACTGATAAGCTAAAGCCCCAGATGTGGTGTGAGCAAACTCTACAGATTCCAAGCCAAAACGTAAGCCAGAAGAACACAGCATTCTCTCCCCCTCACCCCCTGCTTTTTTTAAAAAAATGTATATCTAGAAAGGTAATTTATGAAGAAAACTGCAACAGCCTGAAAAACCTTAATACTTCTGAGGTTTATTCCTACCACTTCTTCACAACTAGAGAATCAGCAATCAGTTATCAAAGAGCTTTTGGTTTTTCAGCAAGTTTTTTTATCTGATTATAATACCAATGAACAAGACCTGAATAATGAAAAGAAAATGAAAATCTATGATTGGTATTTTTAACCCAAGTGTGTGGATATCTTTGAGAGCTGAAAAAAGTGCAGAATATTTGTTCTTTTCATATTAAAACTTCCCTTGTCCCCACTGTCTCAGTGTTGTACAGGAAGAGCCACAGATCCTGAGTTAGGTATTTCTATACAGTGCTTAAAAATTTGACCTGTTCCCTCTTATTTACATTATTCTACCACTTCTTCTGCAATTGATGAAACCGCAGAAGATTCAAAAAAAGTAATTAGGGAACCTGTAGTAATTAGTTGTCTCCTCTTCTGGGACAAGTGTCATCAGCTATAACCAAAGCCTTTTTTCCTTTTTCAAAATACACCAAGCAAAGCTCAAATGGTATCTGTGATTGTTGAAAACTTCTGGGGCACTGTTGAACAGAGGTGAAATATGGCTCAAATAAAGGTTACACACTACTCTCCTGCAAATATTTGCACCTGGGACCTTCAGAACAGGTGATGGGGAGACAGAAGAGCTACTGTGTTTCTATTCTGCATTGTTACTCTGTGCCAAAACATAATTATGTTCTGGCATAATTATACTCACTTGGGTATCCAGAAATTCAGAATTTTTTTAGCTATTATTCATGATTGCTAAATATATTTTTTATATTTTAGTATTATAAATGTAATACATAGACATTTACCTAATATCATTGCAAACTCATGTTTAAAAAAAAAAATTGCTAAAGCTCCTCTTGAAGCACAGAGGAAAAAGATATCCATCTGCTGTTTAAAATCTGAACTCCAAAGAGAACATTTGCTTTGGAGCAGCTGAAAAATAATTAGAAGAGAAAAAAACCCCAAAATCAGCTAAAAGGAAAAATATGGAATTAAACCCAAGGCATTGTAATGAAATAAAAAATAGATTAAATAAAAGGTATTTCTCTGAATTAAATCAAATAAAAGGACTGGAAATGCCATTAATAAAAATACCAAAGGTCATTTTTTGAACTTGATTCAGTGAGGCCATTCTTTTTTGCCTGCAATTTCCATTTCTAAATAAAAACCCTGGATCTTGTGTACACAGTCTAGTATCTGTCCATCTCTTCACTTACCCATTACATGTGCCTGCAATGGTTTGTTCAGACGAGGTTACTTTTCTCTTTAGACAAATAGTGCTGTAAATTAGCTGCCATAAAACAAAGCAGCCACATCACTTTGCACAAATAAAGTATATGGAACAATAGGCAATACTGGATGATAAATACAAGTAATTAACAGGGAACTTAAGTGCATTTTTGCCATGGTAAAGGCTCATTTTACTAGAAAATACTGAGGCTGTGTGGGACGCCGTCATAGTGCAATTATTCATTTCAAAAAAATCTATATTTAAAGAGCGGGCAGATAATAACACTTATGATTGTTAATATCAGTACATAGCTTTACCAGAAGATATTAAAATTAAAAAAAAAAAAAAAAAAAAAAGTGGTCTATGAATTAAAAATACAGATGGGGTGTGATTATTCACAGTTGCGTTTGTATGACTAATCATAAGTTACATATTTACATAGATAAAAAATGTTGTAATTACCAATGAGGCATATTAAACAACACCATTAACCAATAGCAGGCTATGATGAACATGCCTCTTAATCCTTTAGAATTTGGATCAAGCTAAATTGTTTTTGGAGAAGAACTGTTTCGAAGAAGGATTTAATTTCTGAGATACGCCCATATTTTTTGTATTTTCCTCCCACCTCTCGAGATATGCATTTTATCTGGGTTAGAAAAATCATCACATTTTCAGATCAACAGCATGTCCTTTCTATCCTGTGGTCTTCAAAGCCTGAGCAGCTACTTTTCAGAATAGTTAGGATGAATATTCCATCCAGGTTTGACTTTTCCACCTTAGTACCCTTTCATTAGTCTCTCACCTACAACCTGGGCTGGAAGATCAGTGTGTGCTGTGCACTTACAGACACAACACCTGGACCTCAAGAGCTGCACAGCACATCTCCCAGTGCTTTCAGTGGAGACAAAGGCAAGCAGCATGCAGGCATGTTACATGTGTTAAAAAAAAGAGATTTGTGGCAATGTATACCACGTGCTTTTACATCTTGGCAGT
Organism: Urocynchramus pylzowi; assembly: GCA_013397555.1. Taxonomy (NCBI): domain Eukaryota; kingdom Metazoa; phylum Chordata; class Aves; order Passeriformes; family Fringillidae; genus Urocynchramus; species Urocynchramus pylzowi. The sequence continues at coordinate 359,732 of VZRH01000514.1, read as the reverse complement.
GAAGGCTGAGCAGTTCAGCGTCCAGAGGAAGGGAACAGAAATTAGGATATGGTTGGAATGGTACAGATTATTTCCAAACACTCCTCTGAATACCAGTTTGTCATCTGTTCCCTAATACTCTTTGCTCATCTTCCACTTCATTTTTCAAGTGAGAATTTCTTTGAGATTTGACCAACCTCTGCATCCTCTTCCAGCCGCCTTTTACAAGAAAGAAAGGGGCTACTAATGTATTCTGAAAAAAGCTGATTTTCCCTCATAAGAAAAACACTTCTCTTCCATAAGAGCCCTCTTTTTACTTCTGTGGCAACACATGCAGTTGCCTGTTATGATCCTATGCTTTAGGTAACTCGTTTCTGGAAAGTCAAATTTCTCAGCTCCATTATAATATTGCTAGGGAAAAAAAAAAAAAAAAAAAAAAAAAAAAAAGGGTTAGGCACTACTACAAACTGGAGTCCCAGAGAGATCAAATCATAAATGGATAACTGTGGCTGGAACAAGAGTTGCTCAGAAGTTTACCTAGCATGTAAACTTTCCTAACACACACCCTGAGCAGTTTTACGCCATCTCTGGTCCACTCTTGATAAGGAAGGCTCCACTGCCTTCAGCTACAGAGAAAAGAAAGAGTAACAGAAGCAAAAACACCAACACAGATCCACTATGTTAGCATCACTGTATAAGCTGCTGGATGAAAACAAGAATTCAGCTTTCCTCTGGAGTTCTAAAAATTAAGGATTCAAATGAATTAGCATGTATGAGTGATTACATTTCACTCATTGGTGAAATGCCAATGAGAAGACAGATGATGTAACTGTATCTGGCAAAATACATGCCCCTACCATACTCTGCAGCCAAGAGGGTAGGAATTCTGGGGTCAAAGGCAAAGCAAGTGAGAAGCCTGGCTTCATAATTCAATCCTCATGACATTTGGCCGAAAGCAGGGAGTCTGAATATTTTGACTACAGAGTTAGACTCCTTTGTCCTGATGCTTAAGAAACTCTGAATGTTTCATGCTGGACAAAGGAAAATCTGCATCAGAGAGGACATTGTCTCAACTGCAAATAAAGAGGTCAGGCTAGAGACAGCAGGCTAGGAAGAAAATAGAAACAGGACTTTTAAGAGTGAGCTGGTAAAATTTTTGAGATGACAACAATTATCATTATAATACATTCTGATTCATTGGAACAATCAAAGGGGAAACAGTACGTGAATTTTCCACCATTGTCTGTAAAAAGTACAAAGAAACTCTTGAGTTTCAAGTGTATGAGCTGTTAAATAAACAGGCTCTTGAAAAGCCAGGAGATAAAAGGAAAATGTTCAAATCAGCTGGGAGCCAAGGTGGACTTTTGAAGGGATTAAGGAGAGCAAGTTGTAGTCCACGGCAGATGTGAGCAAACTCCTCACTGGGCAAGGACGCTACTGCTCCGCTGCACAGCCCAGACTGCACCTTGAATTTACAGCTCTCACCCACTGAGCCTGGAAACCAGATGGCTCAAACTTCCACAGAAAGGAAACTTCCAAACCTTCATCATTTTTTGAGCACAAATTCTGCCTTTGCAAGCTTGTCTAGCAATTGAGGGTGCTGTAGGAAAGACTTGTATATTAGTCTTAAAGAACTAATAAGTATAATGCCTCTTCTGATAACAAGAATAAGCCACATAACAGTAAGATACATTTTTGCCTCTATAAAACACCCTGAAATTATGTCCTTTGTTGCACCTTTTTCACATAAGGACCACTAAGGTTTATGACAATTAACATCCTCAAGCAGGACATGGGTTTAAACAGCTCTTCATCTTGAAGGAATTATTTTTATCTATTCTATATTAAATCAGTGGAAGCCCAGATTGGCTATTGCACAGGGAAAGTCCATAACTATCCAAGGTCACTGTGCACTATGACACTTTTCATCTTTCCTGTTGAAATTATATAAACCTCTCTAAATGTGAAAATTGTGGTGGATCTGGTTTTGAATCACCTAACTCTTCCCATTTATCTGACACTTCAGTCCTCCTTGATTTCTACCACAGGACCCTGAGACCCAAAACTGAGCACTGCTGTATTTATTTGCATTTCTCATGGATCTTGCCCTTATCAAATTCCCCAAGGTAAAATTTTATTCACCAGCTTCATACCCAAAAAGTAACAGCAAAATTGAAGTGTAGATACAGTACATAGTAAACCCACATCCCTCCCTTGCTTCCCTCATCTGAGCTAGTGTTCCAGGGCTGATACTCAGATGGATTTGGCGTTGGCTGGCTCAAAATCACCAATGAGCTCTTGCCTGAAAGATTTTTAGCCGAATCACTGCATTCCTCTGAGCCTCAGATTTGACATCTACAAAGCCAGGACAACCATAAGGACTTCCATGGTGAAAAGTGGTATTCAGATGTCCTTCTAAAAAATACTGTGGGAGAGTCATATCATATTTATTATTATTGTCATCATTTACTTTTATTCCAATTATTCCTATTCAGTCCCACCACCTCTGTGAACTCCTTACACATAGATAAGTGTATTCTTAGAACATAAATTACCAGGATGTCTGTTAAATTTATTGTGCCTAATACCAGCAACTTTTCCCCTTCTGCAGTGTCATATACTCAATTGTGATTCGAACCATCTGGATGAAGAGCAAAGCTCAGGCTGTCATCATATCCAGCTGTCCTGGTGAGTCTCAGCATAGCCGTGACTCCAGCTTTGTGATTCAATTCCAGCTGATCCTCACAAATCTGGGAGTGCTTGGACATGCACATGTCATGTTGGGCCCCCATCGCTGCAGTGGGAATGGGGTTTCTGTACTTGTTCATTCATAACTCATTTCTACATTATTTACCTTCTTTCCTTTGACACTAAATTCTCTTTAGAGACATAATAGGAAACATCTGTGAGAAAATGAATAAAAAGTAAAAACTACTTATTCTAGAAGTTAGAATTCCTATTCCTAGAACTTTGTCCACTTCCAGAATAGTTTTTTTCTAGCATATACTTGGCAACACTTTTTCTCTGTCTTCACATGTCCTTGCAAGTCTGAATTTTGCTCAAGATCAGAAATTCCTGGCCACAGAAAGCTATAAAATGATTGGAGTATTCCATCCCAAGACTACACATGCCTGAATGCTTCAGGGAGATCTACTCTGCTTACTTTTTCCCTTTTTATTTTGGGTGGCTCAGGTTTCGATTGTCCAACTTGAGCAGACTTGCAAGTGTCCAAATTTCAGGAACTACTGAGGTCCTGACTGACACCAGAGAAAGATGGGATTGTGTATTTCTGTCCTGCCTGTCAAGGTACACACTGACACATCCACTCACCAGTTCTATTTTTTCATTGGCTGAACTGTTCTTTTCCCAGGGGGTAAAACCTCCCGTGGCTACACCAGTCGTGGGTTCATATCCAGGGCGAAGGTGAAAGCGATCAAGTACAGCATTGTAATTATCCTTGGTAAGTGAAAAGCCCCAGAGCTGGTAGCTAGGGAGAATGCTGACATTAGGAAGCTGCTTTTCCTCAGCAACCTCTATCATCAGCAGACAAAGTAAATGGCTTGGAGGAGGAGCTTCACTCAGACACCTGGCTTGCCTTCTGATCTTGTCCTTCCCCTCTTTTCTGGCTGATATGTTTCTATTTTAGGTATCTGACACAACCCTTAAATTAAATTAGATGCACAACCCCTGGTGTACATAAAGAAAGTAAAGAGATGATGTCTAAAAGGAACAAAGGAAGTGGTCATCTCTTTCCTATCCAGACTGCCAAAAGATTTGGCAACTGAGTTGTCTTTTAGGCTTAGAGACACTGTATGGCCTGTGAGCTGCTGGGGTGATGCAAGAGAGAGAAGAAAGGTGAGATGTGCAGCAGTTGTATTTGATGTCACAGGTGTGTTGCCTGCTGAGATGGAGAGAATGAGCTCTCCTTTCCCAACTGGGCAGCAGATGACTTAGTGCAGGTGTTCTCTGTCTTCCAGGGAAATTACATTATTCTGATGCAATTAGGAGGCTGATATTCTATCTCAATAAATAAAGGCAGCATCACACAGAGCTTGTGATTAGCTGCCAGAGACATGCAGGAAAGGAACCAAAGCAGTTTACTCCCAAGGGGTGACAGTCATCCCTCGACACTGAAAAAGAGATTACCTCTCTTTCCAACACTGCAAAATTCAGATTGAAGAATATTGTGATAACAGCCACTTGAGTAGCTTAGCTCACTGTCTAGTGGCAGCATCTGCAGACATGAGAGAGGCCAGTGTGATTCATACTTTTCATAAGCCCAAGAACAGCTTCTCTGTGCCTGAACTTTTCTGTGTGGTAATCAGAGAAAGCTTTTGGCAGACACAACTACTATTGCAAGGCCATCAGATGTTGAGAGCTCACATAGATGCTCAAGTATTTCAGCAGACCTTGATAATATTAGGCACCCAGCATCTCTTGATGTGCAAACAGATTGACACCTAACATCCATGGATTTTTTTAAAGCCACTTATTGTTCTGCACAGTGAGTGCTACAATCCACACTCTGGCACTGTGTATTGCTATTTTGCATATATATGTGCATAGACACTTCCTGTTTGGTTGTTCTAAAAAGCAGGAAGGGAGCTTACCTCTTCCTTGCACTTTTAGTGAGCACTCAGCTAACTGCCAGCAAAGAAATTCTGATTAATGAGACAAGAAAACAGGCACAGGGTTACTCTGCTGCCTCATTTGGGTCGGGATGTCATCGTGTGTCTGATTTCACAATAACTTGTATGTTTGCAACCCAGGCACTTATAGCTTAGTTGAGTGAACTGCCTGTCCCTACATTTCTATGCAAATCCTGAATCAAAAGCCTTTGTGAGAAGAGACGGCATAGAAATTTGTGAGAGACAGATTTATTCCCTATGCCTGCAAATAAAGCTAGATCCATGGCTAACCTTTTTTCCCTGACACCTTTGAACAAAAGCAGAGGCTGTGAGCAGTGCAGTCCTCTCTTCCCTTCCTCAAATTCATCATTCAAATGGCAGTACAGGAAATTAGGAGAATCTTCCTGCACACTCCATGTACACAGCGTTTCCATCCAGCATGCCAAGTGACATGTTGGTTTGCCATAATGCAGTGTGAAAGAGTGTCATTCCTTGCTCCTGGGTGTCTGAGAACCTTATTTTAATAGGTGGCTGTGACAGGCAGCGCTGTCACGGAGCAGCACTTTGGCTGTGTGTACATTTAGATTGGCTGCTCACTCCGGGGACCATTAAAAGAGCACTTCACTATAACTGATGATGCTTTAACTGGCTACCTATTTACCCTTTATGTGTTGTGTAGTGTTCAGAAGTGTCTCAATATGTCTAGAGGGAGCACTCTAAACACTTAGAGAAACACACGTAATATATTTTATAGGCATTAAAATAAAAATAAAGACAAATAAAAGCACAATCTAATAACTATTCTCTTAAATAAGATCCTGAATGGGGAGAGGTTTTTTTTTTTGCATGAACAAATATTTATGTGTTATGACAGTTGCTCCATGAGTGTGTAATTACCTCCCTAAATTGCTGAACTATCCAATGTCAAGCTCTTCCTCTCTCTGTCTTGTCTGCAGCATTTATTCTCTGCTGGAGCCCTTACTTTCTGTTTGATATCCTGGACAACTTCAACGTACTCCCTGAGACCAAAGAGCGCTTCTACGCATCTGTGATTATTCAGAACCTGCCAGCCCTGAACAGTGCTGTCAACCCTCTCATCTACTGCTTCTTCAGCAACAGCCTCTGCCCCCCTTCTGAGTATTGCTCCTTTACTGTCACTCTCACTACCCCTAAGAAAGAAGGGAAAACATAAACACAGTTCCTAAAATGATTAACTATTTTTGACTCCTTTAATTCTGACCATTCTTTATTTTTTTGTAGGGAAAGAAGAACTCAAAGGCTGGGGGGGACCTTGCGGGAAAGGAGCGATGGAGGACAGGAGATGCAGGTCCTGTCGAAACCAGAATACATCTAGCAGAGACAATGTTCTGCAAAGCCACAGTGGCACCTGTACAGAGGAAAACAGAGGTCCCCCACATGCCCTGTGCACCGTGAAGTGGATGGACACTGACTGGCAAGAGCCTGCACCTTGTGCTCTTGTGTACCTTACTGCACACGTGTTTTGGGTGGGCACTGCAGCCTCATCAATTGCACCCTGCCAGTGCCAAGCTCAGTGTGAGGGGTTTGCATGCCTCTGTTGTGAGGTTTCATCTTGACCCTCTGTTTAAAACAAGCTGTAATCTATGTGCTCCAAACAGAAAAAATAATTGTAAATGGTGTCTAGTCAGAGTCTTCTCTATTTTTCAGGAGTCACTAAAAGCCATCTACTGCACTGTCTGGCTCTTATAACTGATAGAGTGTTTACAAGCAATTACAGAGCAAGGACCCCAGCTAAAATGAAAACACAGGCACTTTTCCAATGAGAAAACACCATTGTCACTCTATGTAATTATATCTGGGTTTCATACGGAGCCGCTTACAAAGTTGTAGCTGGAGAAGAGGGGACTGAATGGCTGGGATACTGCCTGCCACATCACCTGGCCCAGCTTCTCAGCTCACACCAGCAGCACTGTCCCTGTATCTCTTCCTCCCCTTCCAGTGTGTTATTTCCCTGGTGTCCTACCTTGGCACATCAGTGGCACCCCAGTAGGACTCACACATGACACATCTGCCAGCCATTTATTCCTGGGCTACTGGCAAATGGTTCACCAGCTGTTCACAGACCCCATGGTGCACCCCACATGCAGATCCTTCCTGTCTGTGGCAAAGGCCCTGAGCAGCCTCTTCAGGATCCTATGGGGAGCTGCCATGCAGGGCATTTAGCCAGTGCAGATCTTTCTCACCATCCACACAGCAGCATTTTCTTATCCCATACCACTGTACATCATCCCTGTCATTTAAATCATGCAGGGAACTACACACATCTTTGCACAAACTCAGAGCAGGAAAAAGACACAAGCAAAACCATAAAACTTGAATTACATTTAGAAAAAATAATCCGTTGATGGTCCAGTCTTGTGAATTCATTGTAGACTTCACAGAGGACCAATGGTCAGAACCTTGCTGCTGAGTCCCCAAGCACCTGGGCATCCCCTTTCCCCAGCCCTCTGGGTATCTTCCCACCACACTGTTCTCCAATGTAAGGAAAAATTTCTCATGCAGGTGGTGGGGGGTGATATTAACGTCAGTGTTCATTTTACTACAAGGCAGCTTGAAGTGTTTGCATTAAAAATGCACTCTAACCAGCTTTATGGCAACTGAGTTTGTTTCCTCTCAGTGAAAAAATTATTCTTACCTAAGTGGACTCAGTTTAAAAAGGGGTTTTATTATTATGATCTTTTGCAATGAGTTTGTTCCCTGTAAAGCAAGAACTGAATAAAATTTATTTATAATTGCCTATATTATAAAAATACATTTTCCTAAGTAGAAGACATATAAAATCATGGGGCTTTATGTTCTCAGGAAAATAAATAAGGTATCTCCTTTTATTACCATGAAGTTCTGTTATTTAGACTCTATGTCTAAATTTTGCTACTGCTTAATTAAAACTATGAATCTGCAGCAGCCTTTACTGCAGCGACCTTGGATAGGCTGTATATAAGAACCAGCCAATATTTTTTTTTTCCCATGGGCATGTAATAACTTTCCTAAAATTGGACTGCTTTGTTTAAGCTTCATAGGTTGTAGATTTTAGCTTTTTCATCTGATAAATGTACACTTGCTACCTACTTTTGAACAATTAATAGAGTTTTTAGACTTAATACCTGGAAATCAGATAACATTTCTGAGCAGTACTTAGATTTGCAAATTTAGTATGACTCAATCCCACCGAAATTTATATAATGTTCACTGGGGTCACCACATGAATTATCCTATCCATCTAAATTAAGCATATGCATGAGTTAATGTAGGACTCTGGACTGAAATAAAGTCATTACCCATTTATTTTCAAAGAAACAGCTTTTTGTTTCATTCATTATTGTATTATGTACCATTTACAAGTTGTTCTTATAATTTTTCCTCTGGACATGATTGTGATGCCTTTCCTCATATGAGAATCCTCCAGTTTAAATGGCCTCACACTGCTTTTGTCTGCATCCCTTCCAAATGCTTAAATACAGAAATAAATAATTCATCTTATTTTCTATGCTGCTTTCTTACTGTGCAAGAGATGGCATTTTACTACCTTTTTCTATTCTCCACATCTTCTGTTGTAAATCTGAGTTTTTCCATTAGTTTGGAAAACGCTTGCATGGTCCTCCTTTATCTCTGGGGAGAGGGATTTAGGGAATTTCATGTCTCCAGTAGGTTTCTGATTCCTTGTCTGCAACTTGCTCCACATCTGCTGAACATTTAGTTGCTTAAAGGTGCCAGAGTTGCTCCGACAGACCCCACACTGAGGAGGAGGAGGCAGCAAAAGTCGGTGTCGAGGTCTGATTGCCCAGAGATGGGGGCTGAACACAACAAAAAGAGGGCCCCCAGCTGGCTTGTCCCTGACAGCCCAGGAGGAGCTCTGGTTTTCAACAGCTTTAACGCTTCAAGAGGCATCTGTGAGATCCTTCTGACATTCCCACAGTGAACAGAAATATTCATATGCAAGACTGCTAGGACATAAAGCTTTGTAGGATCATAAAGTGCTGTTTGACTGTAGATTCCTGAGAAGCTGATGAAAAATCAGATACTCATCTCTCAGAGAAGTCACATCAAACAGCATAGGTCTAGGATACTTTCCAAATTAACACTGATCCAAGAAAACATGTCTGCTTTCAGTGCAAGTTTCAAATAAAATCTGAATAAGAAAGCTGTTTAATTCTCTTTTGGATATTTTTGATGTAATTTAAAGTTCAGTTCTCTTGAACCAGATTTCCATCTCGTGCTAAAAGTGTAAAGCAGCATTTTGTCTTTCAATTTGGTTTTGCCTTGGAAATTTCTGTCTCCTTTTTTTGTTTTTACTTTGAAAAAACTAATGCAAGGCAGCAAAATTCAACATTGCCCATTGTGACCATTGAAGAACATCAAAGAAAACTCTACCTAGAAACATGTTTCATCCTCCTGCAGACTGCCAACCCAGTGCTTAGAGGTGCAGACATTATCAGTCCAAGAAAAGAAAAATGTAGCCACTACTTTGTTGTTTGTAGGTTTGGGGCTCTTTTGAAAGATTTTTTTCATGGAACAATCATTACACTTTTTGAGATGACACAGGATGATTTGACTTCCACAGAGTAACAAAAAAAGAAAAATCATTCTTACACATCTCCAATTTTTGTGAGGCATAAATGAATGAACGTCCATACTCTACAAGTTATCTAAGCATTTAAATATGAATTGTTTTCGTGGGAATCAAGCACATGTCATTATGGAAGTATGCTTCTGGAGCATAAGATATTGCAAGCACCAGACCCCTCTTAATAGCAGTCTCTAAAGACACAAAAGCAAAACTAAAAGCAAGTCTAATACTTTAGTTCAAGCCCTGACATTTAAATAACAGAAATCTTTTTGTCTATTAAGATTACATATTTTCTTGACCATACAAGATGCAGAAAATCAGGAAAATCCTCTCTCAAACCATAGGGCCCTATGAAAAACAAATGAAATAACCCAACTGAACCCCCCACAACATTGGTAAAGGATTTCTTGAGATATTAGCATTTTGGGGTAACTATGAGCCAAGATAACAGAATAACCTCTTGGCTCTCTTTATAATGAATACCCTTGCTGTCAAGAGGCCTCAAGATCAGTGTCCCTTCAGAACTCCTAATTTCTTGTTTGTGCAGGTGTTTCAAACAAGAACACAGAAGGTATCACACTACCTGCCACTTCACTTTACCCTTCACGAGGATTGCATGTACTTTTCATAAACACTTGATGGAAAAAGAACAATGAAAGAAAGAAATTGCAGAAATAACTGAAGAAATAACTGTATACATATATGCTGTGGTCACAAGTGCCTTTTGTCATCAAGAGAGGAATCATTCCACAAATAAAAATAAACTGGTATAGAAGCTATCTGTGTGTACCTTCTAACACACAGCATTGGTGCTTAAAGGAGAAGGGATTTTACTTTATTCATCAACCTTGAAAAATGTGATTAATTTGTCAAGTAAATGCAATATTTAGTGAAAGGTAAAATATGCTTCATTTTCTTTAGCAAACTAATTTATTTTACACAGTGTTTAATTTAGATAAGCATGAAAGCTGAATGGCTCATTAAATAATCTTTTGTCATTTTTGATGGCATCTTATTCTGAGTATGCATAAAATATGGGGGTAGAGGGTTAGGCATACAAACATATGCATGAATTTACAAATAGACATTGCTGATTCCTCAGGCTGAGCTGGTTACAGTGGTACATAATTAGAATCTTAGTTGTTGATTTAGTCTCAAGCAAGGCAAATGAAAATGGGTTAAAATTCAGCAATTTTAATAAACTCAGTAAAAATGAACTGAGTCTGAGGCATCATATAGAAGGATAATCTTCAGGACCCAAATAGCAGAAATGAGGTAAGTACAACACAATGTTATCAATTACATAATTACAAGACATTCTATTGTAAATTGGGAACTCTTCAGCTGGAAATGTCTGAAGAGAAGCAAGCCTTGATCATCCTCAGCCAGAGGATGCCTGGTTATGAACACCACCACAGCCAGTGGGGTCAGGGGTCTAGTATGATCTCCACAGGTATCTGGTGAAGCATTTGTCAGAAGAGCTCTAAGAGTGTGTGAGTGTCACTGTTGCTCTCTGATGAGACCACTTGGTGCTAAACAAGAGAAAGAGGAACATGGAAAAGAGCAATCTGAGCTTTTGGTTTGTTGTGGCTGGTAAAATGGAATGCTGAAAAGGATATTTCTGCTGCCTATTAAGACAATAATATCAGTGGAAAAAGGAGGAAAAGGAAAAAAAACCTACTTGTAAACGTAAGTCTGCAACAAACCTTGCCCCCTGGAATAATCTCACTATGAATAAATTCCTCTAATACAGTGATCAGCCTACCCAGACCTTGTTGCATGGGTTGGAAACAAGCTTTTGGGTTATAAGAGAGCCCTTCTACTTTGTGCTGTGGCTGTTTATTGAGATCTAAATCCACAGGAAGGCAAGGCAACCCTTTCTCTACAAGATTTTCAAGGGGACCGGGAGTTGTTTCTCTTATTTTGGATCTTGCTAATGGCCATGCATCTGTAGTGGTGCAGCGAGGAGACACAATATGAATAGCATCAAAGGGGACTTCTATTTGGAGAGATAATATCCTCTTAAGTCAAGCTGAGAGAGCTGGAAAAGCCAATGAACTTTCAGGCATGAACATGCTCTCCCCATTGCTGCCCTGCCAACTCCCATCGCAGGTTTCAGGGAAGTACAAGGTAGCAGCTGGCCTTTTTGATTGTGTTCAGGCTTTCAGGCTGAGATCAATACTGATGAGAGCAGAGCTATACAAGCAGTGCTCTCTGAAGCATAATCCTCTGTCCTCTTTGCCCAAGACACTCACACTCTTTGGTCTCACACGACACCCTTGTGCTGGAGCAGCAGCCCACGGCTGCACTGGTGGCTTGCAGACAGCCTGGATCCACTCACCACTGTCACCTGGGCTCCCACTCAGAGATGTGCTCATGGTTTTGTAGAGAGGTGACTAAAAGCCTTTAATTGCATACATTATCTATGGAGTGACAGCAGAACTCAGCCTCCTGGGCAGGAAAGACTAATGCCAAAGGGAAAAATTCTTGTAACTCTAAATTGATAAAGTGTCCTTAACTTAAAGGATTTGTGTCCCTTGAATGCTTTACACAGAAAATTAAAGATAAGTCAAACTCCCTTGATCATGCTTAAAGCTAAAAGGCACTTTACATAGCTTCTAGGGAGTGAAAGGAGACTTTAAAGTGATCAGGTAGGAAAATATCACCAAGTCCCATTTGGACCTCATGGCTTAATCTTCTCCTTGGGAGGATTATTCCAAGAGAGTTTTTAAAAACCTAGACAGGGGAATTACAGATTTGTATATATGTAATGTAGGTGGAAGAGGCATGCTCAGTTTTAATATGGGACTAAAATAGCAATTTAAAGGTGACTCAGCATTATGGTGTTTATGAGATGCTGTGGGTGTCAGATAATTCATAGTAGAAAGTCAAATGTTATCAAACACTTGGCAATTCCCAGAACATTCCCCAAAGAATGGGCTGGTAGTGTGGGACAAGGTGTAGGGTCATCTGGAAATAGTTACTGTCAATCAATCTCTTCTAGCAAATTATTATTTTTGAGAGAACTTTGAAGTTTTTTGCATGCAGAGAACATTTTCTGAATCAAATGGAAAAGAGAGACACTTCAGCATCACCATGTCCTTAGCTCCAGGGTTAAGCAACATGCTTAAGCAAGGTCTTCATGTAGCTTCTCAGATCCAAAATCCCCAGGGCCAGAAATAAAGAGACATTTCTTGACTTCCACTCCCCCATGGTGTCCAACATCTACTCTGTAGTATTGAACCCCTCAGACTCATCTCATGACTTCCCATTCCAGGGAAAAGACCCTCACAGAGGAGCACCCTGGAGCTGTGTTGTGATTTAAGCCCAGCTGGCAGCTAAACATTACACAGCTGCTTGCTCACTCCCCTGCCACAAAAACTTGTAGGATAAGAACAGCTCAATATTTGAAACAAAGTAAATATAATAATAGTAGTAGTAAATTGAAAAAGAAAGAGAGGAAAAGACAACACCCAAGAAAAACAAGTGACACACAATAGAGCTGATCACCATGCGCTGACCAGTGTCAAACCCCATCCCCACAAACAGTAATCCTGTCCAGGTAACTCCCACAGTTTAAATACTGGGCATGACATTCTATGGTACAGAGCATCTCTTTGGCCAGCTGGGGTCAGCTGCCCTGGCCATGCTCTCTCCTAGCTTCTTGTGCACCTGTCAAGCATGAGACTCTGAGAAGTCTCAGGGTAAGCATTGCTCATCAACAGCCATAACATCAGAATATGTTATCAACATTATTCTCATACTAAATCCAAACCACATCACTCTACCAGCTACTTAGAAGAAATTAACTTTATCTCAGGCAAAACCAGGACAAGCTGCCTCTGCTTTCACACCCCTCTGCAGCTCCTCCCTGCGTTCTTAGCCTATCTTCCCTCCTACACCAAGATTTTCATGTGGCTTGGGGTTTCTTATTGAGTCTGGAAAAATGTCTGCATTCTTATGAAAAGGGAAACAAAGAGAGAAATTTCATGCAAATGGGTCTAACCTGATTCAAGAGGGGACAAATGGCTCTGCCTCAGTTTTCTTAAAGAGCACTGCTTGGGCAGGAAGAATCACTGCAACACACCATGCTGCATGCCTATAGTAAACGCTCATTTCAATTCCAAAGCCGTGGGTGAGACACCTAATTAACAATATACGGAGGCAAGCTGTTGAGATGGCTCACACAGGGACTCAGATACCAGAAAGGGCCTGTGGGAATTCAGCATTACACATTTGAACCTATTTAATATTTGGAGCCAGGTTCTCTGCTTATGTATCTCAGCAGGTCTTTATCACCTTTCACTGGAGATATGGTGGGTTCATTAGATCAGGCCTAAATCCATACATCGAGGAACTCAAGTGTGAGCCGTTCTGAACCACAATCAATCATCAGAAAACAGGCATAATTTTAATTTTATAATTATGAGAATAATTGCAAAAGATTAGTAGTCTAGCCAGCTGGAGACTTTGCAAAAGCCTGAAGGCAATTAGGCTGCTATATTTTGAAAGTATCTAATCAATTTAATTTCTTTTCTTAGATAAAACAGCATGAACTTCAGTTTGCATTGTTGGAGGAGGCCTGTTGGGTGATGAATAAATATTTCTGGTAGATTAACCCAGGCCTATCACAAGTCAGGAAGATTCTTTTTGTTGGTTTCAGTAGGAGTTGATCAGGCTCTGTTCAGGAAGAGCACAAGACCTGTTTAATGTGTTTACATTTACTATTTCAGGCAGGACTGAACTGATTTAACTGCCACCTCAAAACAAACTGACATTTAAAAAACAGGTTGCAGAGACTTTTCTTCAGGTCGGCCAAGCAAAATGCTAGGAGAAAAATAGTGCACACTGACATAGAATTATCTAACAAAACACCTAAGAAATGGGATGGGAGGAACCACTGAAATGGTGACAGAGTGGTGAAACCAGTAATGATTGCTTCCTATTTCATAGGTCATTCCTATTTCTTGAAAGAATGCCTTGACACCCTGCTGAAATTCAGTGGATTCAAATTACGCCGCAGACAGGAGAGACAGGAATCTCACAGAATAGCAGCAGTCTTGAAAGAGCATGTATTTGATGACACTATGGGACACAAATCTTTCCAGGATTTTTGCACAAACCTCAGACATCTTCTTGACATTTTATGGGTTTGGCAGTGGTATAACATAATTCCTGGATCACCAAGTATGCTCAGAGTCACATCTATAGGAACTAAAGGCAATCTCAGGGAAAATACAACCCTCTCCCTAGTCAAGATCAGAATTCTCATGGCTTTTTTCTCCTTCCCACTGCAAACTGGGATTAAGTAGCATAAAAGCTATGCTTTAAAGGTCCCAGTAGACAACAAGTCTTAATAAAATGTGCTACTCTGTCCTCAGACTGCAACAAGAAGTCATAGATAGGCTTTCAAAAGTGAGAGTATTTCATAGGTGTCACTCTTCATGGAGAGTTTGGGGATTCACTGTTATCTTCTCTTTCATCTTCTTTCTCATCTTCTTACCCTGGGGAAACCCTGGTTTCTATGGGGTAACTTGTACATGCACTTGCATCTGGAGCCTGAACCCCAGTCTGCAGAGAGAAGGAATCAGACTGAAAAAAGCCCAGGGAATATTTACTCATTGTCAGAAGCCATGTTCAAGCCCATCATTTGAGTAGCCCTCTGTATGGCACTCTTGTGCATGCATGAGGTTACAGGAAAAATGTCAGGGGCCATAGTACCCTGATGTCATGGGTTGACCCTGGCCCAATGCCAGTGCCCCCATGAAAGCACATTTCCCCGAATGGTTACTGTGAGATGTGACCCAAAATACAGCAAAGCAGGCTCCATCATCTCAGGGGTAAAGGAATAAAGCTTTATTACATCTACTATAAACACAAAAAGAAAAGAAAAAAAAAACATACACACACACAATGTCTACAATGGAAGTTTTCAAACCCACTTCTCCTCCCCCCACCTTCTCCCATCAACACCATGAGTCAAGGCTTTACCTTCCCAATC
>VZRH01000514.1:278690-339367 GCA_013397555.1 Urocynchramus pylzowi | reverse complement strand
TTTTTTTTTTTTTTTTTTTCTCTCAACAAGATATTTGGAGACATTTTGAAGGTTAATTTAGCATATCTCAAATGTCACCTAAACTCTGACTGATAAAATTGATCTAATTTCTTTTCCACCCTCTACCACAACAAACTCTTAGCAACATATTCACTTAAAAATTCTTTGGGCCACAGTCTCTGCAAACTGCAGACATCTAGAAGCATGAGCAGAACCCTTGGTTGTGATGGAATAAATCCCACTTCCTTGTTTTACTTTAGTTTCTTCTTCATTCATAGAAGATAACAACAGGGTAGACAGTTCCATCTACATCTCCATGCACTTACAAACAAGGGTGCTGAGAAAGAAGGGATGGGCATCCTGTAACAGCATTTAGGCTGACAGCTTGTTAGACCTTTGGGCAGCAACTCTCTGTGGGTTTGAAGCCAATAGGTTTTCTCACCTGTTCAGCTGTTGAAGCCAGTCTGAATCTGAGGTGTCATGTCCATCAGGCTGTCTGAAAGAAAGCTTTCTTCTTGTTAGGGTTTTTTTTTAGCCAGATAATTTCTGAGAACCACTAGCATGTTGGGAGGTGGTGGGGACATGCTTGTGGAGGACAGTTGGAGGTCAAACTGCAGCAGGCCTGACAGAGCAAATCTGAATCAGGATCACTGAAAGGGTGCACATGTCCATGTGCAAAAATTGCCTGCACACTGTCAAGCCTGATGAGACATCTTTAACTGACAGAAAACTGGAAGCACCAGTCTTCATTCTACACAAATTCCTGCCTCCCTCCCACACAGAGTGGTCCTGCAAAGGTCCACTGTAGACACACCAAATGAACAAAGATATGGGTGCTCCAGGAAAGACCTGTCTCTGGCTAGCCTGCATGTTGACATTTTTATATTATTTGAAAGTAGACATAAATATCTAGATTTGTTAAGCTGCAAGTTGAACTTCACCTGAACTCTATGGTTATGTTGTGTAAGTCAAAGATGGATTAAAGCGAAATCTGGAGCTAACAGTCTGAACATTAATAATGGCTAGAATAGACAAAGCTAGCAGCTTAAATATTGCTTAAAATTAATAACTAGGGTGGAGAACCCCTAGGTCATGGTATATTAACTATAACAGACACATTACAATATTGACTGCAGAATCAGCTGAAATGCTCACCAAATCTGACCTAAGGGAGTATGAAGACAACAACATTGCAACATTTGGTAACAAAACAGGGAACCAACAAAGAGTGATAACACCCCAGAATGTAATTTGTCTGATTGTCCATACTGTCACATGAAGGATGAGGAGTTCAAATTGTAAGAGTGTAATTGCCCAGGGATTTCTCTGTTTGGGGTCCCTCTTTAGAGGCACCTGGCTCGAGCTACCAAAGGCTGTGATTGGTCTGTGTCAAAAAGGTAGCTAGTGGAGATGACAGCCTGGTGACAAAATTTCTCTAACATTGCAAGACAAGGGCAGAGTCAGGCCCCAGTGCCACTTCAGACTTGCCCAAAGTGAGCCTCTCACTTGGCGCAGGGTGCAGACCAGTGCACGAGACAGACAGCAGCTGGTGGGTGTATTGCTCTGACCTAACCAGAACTTCCCACCACAACTCCTGAAGAATAAATTCATTGCTGACAAACCCACACTGAGGATGGGGAGGTTTGGTCCTAAGACTTGTGAAACTGCTGATCCTCACAATTCAGCTATTTATGCTTGCCATAGTACATCTCCAGTAGTCCAACAACAGCAGCAGGTCATCACCATTGCCAGAAAAGAGTCAGATCTACCAGGGTACACAGTGACCTTGAGCTGACTTCTTGGTCAGTCAGTACAGAGTGGCAGGAAAGATGAAATGAAGTTCCCTTCCCAGCATGCCAGCATCCATCCAAAGGTGTACTCAAGTAAGCTGGCCTGAGCCAGATGCAGGCAGAGGTCAAACTTCAAGTTTCAGTTATTTACATATTTATCAGAAAAACTCAATTCTCACAACTGTTCCTACAGCAAAATCCCAAACAATATTTATTTTGCTACTGAATATGACTTTGTTTTATTTGGAAATATCAACCACAATGAGCAAGCTCTGAAATACCAGAGTGAAACAACAGCAGGATGAAGGGAAGGAGGGCATTCAAAGTTACCAGAAGGAAAACTGCAATTTTCCAATCAGCTCACGAACAAGGGTTCACTGACACTCTGACAACTAGAGCCTCAATCAGCCTGCCAAGTCTATTTAATCTAATTTGCTGATGAGATCAGGCCAAGCTTTCCTATTCGTTCTGTTCCTTGATCTAATGTTAACCACACATATTGCTGTAGCCCATGCCATCCACCCCTGTACCCTTGGGACTCTCCAAGAACAAGTGTGCATACAATGCCTGGTTACCCTTTGGTGATAGCACAGAAAAATCCTTTTTTTTACAAGTCAGTGCTAGTCTAAGCAGACCAAATGAATTACCCAAAATGCAATAGTGATAAAAGAGCCTTACCATGGTGCAACTTTAGAGAGAAGGAGGCTGATATTGTCTCTGTAACTATAATTACATAAGAGGCATGTAAAGCAGCAACATAATTACTCAGCCCACACTGTAACTGTGCCTTGGAATTGCACAAAATTGATAGTAAGAAAACAACAAATAAAGGCACACAGCAATACATGCCATTTCCAGGTGAGGTACAGTCAGTTACTATGTAAAAGACTAACTAGACAGGCCAAGAAAGAATTTGCCATGTGGAGGTCAGACCCTGGAAGATTTCGATCTGTGACACATTCCCCTCCCAGATGGGAAACTCTGAGTTTGAGTTTGGTAGCTCAAAACTCCCACAACCCTTGTTTAACCCAGTACAAATGATGGCAATGTGATTTATCCCCTGTGCAACTGCTCTCCTCATCTGCCAGGCAAGGAGGGAGAGGAGGAAGGATCATGAGCATATTTCCAAGAGGACAACATTGCTCCTTGCTGGCTGCATTTTTCAAAGTGAGCCAGACACTATTGCAGTGTCTGGCTTACTTTGAAAAGTGAGCCAGCAAGGAGCTGCTTGATCAATGTAGCACCTGCAGAGCTCTAATTCAGATGGGCATTTAAATTTGCAACTTTATCCTACTGATTACCCTTTCTACAAAAGGTCATGCTACCATCTCTCCAACCCCATCCTCCTGCATTCCCTGGGACATTTGCCTCAGGGGGATAAGGTTTAAGAGTAGGGACAATCCTTTGATGTGGTGGCATGAAATTGACTGTGTTGTCTGTAACACCACTGATGCCAAAAACACATTTAGGTGTGCATTTGAATGGAAACAGGCTGAGCACCAAAATGCAAGTTCAGTCCATTGGTTCCAGGTACTGGGCACTGAGTTGCCTGTACTGGGGTAGCTCCTACTTCTCCCTCACCCTTCCAGCCCCCCATCCACAGCACACTCTATGCCCATGGCTAAACATCTCCCAGAAAGTAAGGAAGCCCCTAATCTTGCTAATCTGAGAGCAGAAGCACAAAAGCAGGAGCAGGGACACTTCAGGCAGCTCACTAAGAGTCTCCATGCAGGGCTGAAGGAAAATGGTGCCAACCACACATCTACAGATAATCCTATCAGCCCCCTCTTCCAGCTACAGCAGCTATTTTTGCTTTGCCACATAGATTGCAATTTGCACAGAATGCTCAGAATTTCCTCCTCAGCTTTCTTTGAGACAAGGATGGACTCTGCCTAGAGGTTTGTTGGGCTTGCACAGTCACCAGAGTTAGTGAAAAGCATCCAGACAAAGAGGGTCAGTTCCACCACTCAGATTCCTCAGCTGGAAGTGAGTCTAGAGCAACACGAGCATGGCTGTAAGAAGCAGATTTCTTTCCTAAACTCTAAAGATTAGATACCTTTATGAAGCAATTTTTGACCTTCTAAAAATGTCATTTTTATTCATTCAAGCAATTTGCAACATGAAAGTTTAAATATTATTCAGGGGAATCCTTTGTCCTTTTCAAAAGGCCATTATATTCATCAAGACACACATTTGTTATTTATATGTCTCTTTTTAATTCTATTTTGCTGTAGTACTGAAAGCAAAGTTCATGACCTTCAACTACACTTTGAATTCCTCTTTACTTGCATTGCCTCAAGAATTTATGCCACACTGAGCTTGCTGCAAGGCTCTGAGGCTGTTTCTTTACCTTCTTTGAAAGATACTTGTCTGGAGGTAGGAACCAGGGCTGTGCTTCCCAGCCCCCTCACAGTTCAGACAAGAGCCCCACGCTCCTGCAATGCCGCCAGCTGTGCTCTGGGCTGCAGGAGGTGAGGGTCCCTTAGTGATGCCTGGGCATCTCTCTGCTCTCCCTCACACTGGCAGAGCAGTGTTAGGGATGCAAACACTGCTGTACAGATGTATACACGAGGTGGTTTTTCATCTGACTGGGCAGGATACCAAGGCTGCTGCAATTCAGATGCATATCTGCCTAAACATTCAGGGCCAGCGCTGCTGCAGCTACTTTGCCTTTGTCATTTGAGGTACCAAGATGAAAGCTTTAAGCCTCTGCTTTTATGCCAGCTACAATCTTTAAATCCCTGCCTGCCTAGTCGATATGCTTCCAGCCTTTTACCTGTCCCATCCTTATTTGTACACAGGCAGCAACACCATGTCAAGAAGCATCAGTGCTGCGGGTTTCAAGCTCACTCCTTGTTCTTAGCTGTAAGCCAGCACTTGAAAAAAGTGTTTAAATCAACCTAAATCCAAAGGAAAACAACCATTTCCAGAATGGCAAAATTCCATTATTTTTGCATTTCCATTTAAAGTGAGAATTCTTTTCTGGGTTATGTATTAGCATCTCATCTAGTTATACAGCTTACAGAGGATAAAATATTGACATAAGAAATTTTACACTGAAATGAGCTATGTTTCTGCAGTTACCTGAGCAAAAGCCTATGGAGAATATGAAAAGGCAAGAAAAGCAATTTTCTAGAGCTCTGACATACTGAATTTATACAGATAACAGCATATGAAACATTGAACTGAGAGCAAACCCCAGCCACTTTGGACCATGACTAAGTACCCTTGGATTGAAGTTGATGACGCGTATTCCTTCAGTTCAGTGTTTCTAAATTCCTTGTTGCCACTGAGCTTCATTCCCAGTCAATTAGCAGATGCTACACTGTGCTGCCAGGTAACAAACTGATCTCAGTTAGCAAATAAAAGGTATTTCAGCCAGACAACTGTAATTCAGGTCTTCTAGGTGCCAGGTATCCTGGTTGTGCAAGATTCCAGAAACTCCTTCAGGCCTTTATGTAATAGGACACTGGATCTGTCCCACTCCATATGGGCTGTTAATGGGTACTGAGTCATGTTCAACACATCAGTCATTATTTTTTCAGCACTTCAGTGTCTGGGACAACAACTGCTAAAATCTTACAGCTCTCTACTAGGGAGGTTTAGCTTGGATACTACAAAAATTTCTCCACCAAATGGGTTGTCAAGTGCTGGAAGAGGTGGCCCAAGGGAATGGTTGAGTCACTATCCCCAGAGATATTTAGAAAAGGCATAGATGTGATGCTTAAGGACATGCTTTAGAAGTAGACCTGACAGTGCTAGATTAGTGGTTGGACTCAATGATATCAGAGTTCTTTTTCAACCTAAAAATGATTATATGATTCTAAAACACTTTTTCCCCAGAATAGGTACAGCTGACTAGTGCCAGGGTGGGTAGTCTGTATCCAGTACCTGTCCTTCTGGGCGACACAGGTGGCACCTACCTACAGCACTACAAAACCTGCTTGCTTTGTTCAACACAACCATATCCCATAACCAACAGACTAATTCCCATACTTCCTAGCTATTATCTCCTGACCTCTCTCTAAATCTCTGGCTATTTGGTGCAGTTCAATCACTTTACATTTTGTTCTGGATTTTCATACTATATCAGTGTTAGCTGTTGACAACACATGAGTTGGTATAATGTTGTTCTACCCCTTTTTAGCCATTTCTGCAGCCTGAGGCTTTCCTTCACATATCACATAGTTGTTTTCTTTTCTTTATACCTGAGAAAGAGTAGGGGGGATGCTAAATAAAAACAACAAAACCTTTACCTTAGACAGGGTATCTCAGATACAGCTCCACCCTACAATTAAAGCTCATGCACTCCACCTGTGCAAGCACACTCAGGCTGCTGACAGCTCAGGTGATGTACCTTATTTATCATGCACCTCTCTGTCCTGTCTTAATCAAAACAATCTGAATATAAGCTTGAACAATTGTCTTGAAACATCCAAAATTTTATAAATTATGGAAAAAACTATCTGCAGCTTTAGTATGGAGTTCCCTTGCAACAGGAGAGCTCTCAAGCAGAGCTGGTGAGGTTTTCAGCTGTGGACAGTTCTCTACCCAGGACACATTCACAACCTCATAATGTGCATCTTCATAGATACTCAACTTTGACGTCAAAACCAGTCCCTACTTTTCACAATTTCAGGCTTTAGGGTGTGACTTTGTAACATAAAGCAAGTGTCATAGAGGGCTTGCTAAAAGTTTTCCAGCATGCATGTTTCCTTCACCTTCATCTCTCAGCTGTTGGCTACACATGTCTACACACAATTTGAACAAGCACTTTAAATTAGCTTTAATTTCATCAACACCAAGTATTACCTTGACCTGTTTCCTATATCCTGTTCCCCATAAAGCTGCAGGAATGGGGAACCAATTTAAAGGAAAGGGTGGAGAGCCAGCAGACTGTGCTTTCTGTCAGCAACAGCAGTTTGTGGAGCTGCTGACATTGGTTTTGTACTCAGAAAGCAGGCAGCCTTTTGAGCTGTCAAAGCTTTCTAAAACAATGTCTGGTAAAATGTACTCTGAGGACAAAGCACTGTGAGGGTACCATGGATGAAAATTCTGATCCAGCACTGTGCCTAACAGAAATCCGCTATTCACATGCTCTTGAGCCCTTGGACCTTGCCCTTGGACCACACAGCACATGTCTTAATGCCTAGACCCTGGAAACCCACAAATGTGTCAAAGTTAATCCCTCCAAAACTAGCACAAGCCAAAATTAAGGTTGGGTGTGACAGTTAATTTATTCATTCTTTCTACATGTGGACATTATAGAACAGAACTACTACCACAAAGTATATTTGATTTATACAGCACATGAAATAGGCTACCCTGATTAATTCTATTTCATTAGTTTACCTTATCCCAAATGTTCAGAGCATGGCCACACACCTTCTTTACTCCATGCTTTTCAGATGTGCTGCCTTAGACTTTTATTTCATACCCATTATCACACCACAAATTTACATTAGACACATCAATGAAATTAGGTCCAACACCTTTGTGAGGAAGCCCATCCTTCCATCTCTATGGACACAGAACAGGAGTCTTGCATCACCTGGTCTACACTGATACTTTCCAGTCAAATCTCCTGGTGGCTCCATGGACATCTGCAAGTGCTTAGCCCTTTGCAGCAGATTCCACTTGCATTGGTGAAGGGGCCCGAACTAGGAAGCCTTCTTCACCCTTAAGTTGGGTTGACTTAGTTAAACTATCAGCAGATAATAAAGGGGATAAATATGACTCAAACACACCTTAGGAATAACTCACTATATTAGAGGAGCACACATCACTGTCTCCTCCAGAGCTGTGGGAGTCTGCAGGTCAAATGCTGTCACAAACACCCACTCCACATCCTTTCTGGGCCCAAACCAGTCCCCTTGAACCTGTGCACCTCACAAGGCCCATAGAAATGCCTCAGCTCCACAGCTTGCCTTCCAAGCCTGCGCTGATGTTTATGCCTGCAAGCCTAAAGGACCTTGGGTTGGACCTACCTGCAGCCCCCTCTGGCTTTTTGTTGTGCCCTTGGAAACAGGACTGTAGTCCCTGTAGGCCACAGGGTGATGATTTGCTGGAGTATCCACAGCACTTCAAACAACATTCAGACAGCCTCCTTTTCTTGGTCCTCCCTGTAGCAGGTGCTGGTCCCACCTGTGCTGACTCAGGAAGGGCTGGGAGTGCTCCGCAAGCACGGCAGCTGGAGCCACTGCTTCCATGCCCTTGAGCCATGGGGGTGCCACAAAAGGGGCAGAGATGTGCATACACTCCTTGAGCACAACCTGTACATATGAGGCAGCAGAGGGAGTATGAGGATGGAGTATTTCTGTTTGGAGTATGAGAATGGAAATAATATCTTAAAAGCAGGCTGATGAAACCTATATGCCTTACAGATACCTTGTAGGCATCTCGATCCTTCCAGTGAAAGGTCTCTCTCTTGCTCTTTTGTGCAGAGCTGTAGGAAAAAGCTCTGAAATAAAAGCACTTTCCAGAGGGAAAAAAACCCTAATTAATAGCTCTATGAACAGTAAAGCCTGCTCTCCTTAGGTTTCCCTCCTTTACCACAATAACCCCCTTTTCCCATGTCCTTACTACACCTGCACAAACAGTGTTTTGGGACAGAGATACTCAGGCAGCTGGGTTCTGCTGCTTTTGCAGGGCAGAAGGAAACTCTGACCTGTCTTGCCTTCCTCCTGTGTACCAGTTTCACCAAAACCTGTATGAAATATTCTATTAGAGCCCTACCTCCCCATCAAATTTCACTGAACTTAGGTAAGAGCTCAGAAGTTTTTTGGTAGGGCCTGACAGAGCAGGGCTGTTCAGAAGGTCCAGAATCCCATGCTTCTATGAGTCTTGTTTGACCCAGTCACTGAAAAAAGCTGGTTGGCTGTCTGTGTATTTCTCCATGGTGCCTTTTCTCCTTGGTCGTTTGAAGGTTCCTGTGGCTGCATGATGAATGAGACTACAAATTCAGCTGATGTAAAAAAATAAACTTATTTTCCCAGATGAGTTTCATCTGGACCAATTCCTGATCTGGTTTATGGCCCTGACTACATGAAATTTCATGCTGGCATACAAGTTGGCTGGGGGACAATGCATTCATCAGTGGCACTCATGTTTATGCTGTCACGTATGGGGAAACACAGCTTTAGTCAGACTAAATCTTTCCACCATTTTAATATCACTTAATTTTAAGTAAGGTTTAGAAAGAGACTGTATTTAACATTCTCATAACTGTATTTTGCATTAGCCATTCTCTCAAAGTCAAATCAGCTTTTCATTTCTTCAAATGTTCATCCTTCGTTTTATTTTTAATTCAACGAAAAAGAATGATTTATTGATGTTTTTCTCTAATTGAATGTGATTGCTGTGTCTCCCCTCAGCCTTTCAATCTTTCTCAATCACAGAATAGTTCTGGGAGGTGGTATTGCAGCTTGTACAAATTGTGTGCTTAGACTTCAGTAATCCTGAGGAAGTAGAAAATCTCTACCTCAGGGAAAGTTTAGTTTATCCTTTTCTAAATCCTTCCAAAATCAAACACACATGCTAGTAAAAGGATAGGGAAGTTTCATCCAGTGATGAGACTGAATCCAACCACTCATGAAGCAAAGCCTGAGTAAATGGGTTCCTGGATACTGGAAATGTAGACTAAAACCAAGGCAACCTCCCTAAAGTCGCTGGAGTAGCACTTGGATGGCATCTCTTGGATGGCAGAGATACCTGCTACAGATGAAACCTGCCTGAACTCTGGCGTGCCAGCTGTGCAGGTCAGCAGGCTCCGTGGTGACAGCCCACAGCACAGAATGTGACCTTCCCAGCTCTGAGTGGGTCTCCTACACTTGCTGGTGACCTTGCTGGTCACTCACTGCCACCCATCTTGTTCTCACAGCTGTGATTTAGGCAGCCACAAAGGAGTCAGTGAAACGCATTTACGGAGTCGGTGTCCAAGGGTGCAAGTAATGTCCAGAAAGATTCCCTGCAATGGACCTCTGCCACTGACTGTGCAGAAACAACAGATACAGAGAACTCAATAAGCTGAGACAGCAAGAGGTTTTGGCTCCTTTGCTTTTTACCTTGAAATTGTCTCTCCACTCACATACCCTCTGCTATCAGCTCAGAGGGAAACAGAGAAGGTGCCCACAGTCACACCTTACATGAGAAAGTATGAAGGGCTATCAGGAGACCAGAAACTGATCAAATGTGTCTGTACTGTTCGCCCTCAATTCTATGTCAAAATTGTGTGCTTCATTCATCCTTGGCTCTTAACAAATGTGACCTGACCCACCAAAACAGATCAGTGTGATCTGAAACACTGTCAGAGAATATCTTCTGACATTTGGGCCACTTTATCAGAGGAAATTGTCCCAATTTATAAAATGTACAGTAAAATTTTCACGTGTGTTTTCTGTAATTTACTGTCACAAATTTGTAGAAGTTCCATAAGGAACTGTAAGCATTTACTGAGTGGTAGCAACATCAAAAGGTTCATCACTGTGGTTACTTATTTGTGGAATTTAAATAGGGGAGCACAGAACAGGTAACTCTTCATCATAGTTGCCTGCTCTGCACAGACAGCAGTTAAATCCCTTTAGTCACAGAGTGGAATATTACTTTTAACACAAAGACATTAGGTGAAGCACAGTGGTAATAAGGGTAAAAAAGTGGTAAAAAGGAGGGGGAAGAAGGGGAAAGCAAGGTGAGACAAGAGGGAGCAGAGGTCCTGCGCCTTACCTCACTGACAGCAAAGGTGGCAGCAACCATGAGAGCCTAAGAGAGTCTAGATGATTTGAAACAATTCAGAAAACACACCTGTACAAAGATAAACCAAGCAGTTAAGCTGGTAAACAATAGTGCTATGAAGTGACATCACCAACCAGACCATTCAAATTTTGTGGTTTTAAACACACTGGACATGTCCTCTTCTGTTTCAAAAACTCTGACAGCAGGAACGGGCATTGTACAGGTCACACGTTCATTAAGTGCAGCTCTTCACAAAAGCTTTCCAACTGAACTGCTTAGCACAGCAGAGCAACATCCTCCTGTTGTTTCTTCAGTGGCTTGTCTTAATGTGCTTTAACATCAGTCTTGGAAAGAGAACAAAAAAAAGGAGCCTCGGAGTGGAAAGACTCTGCAACTCTTCATGTGGCAGCAAAAAACAATGAACAAACTCTAGTCCTATGTTCAAAGCAAAAGGGCAGCTTGAAGCAGTGATCACTGAGGATCAGGCAATCTTTTTAAAATAAAAACTTATTTCTTTCTTGAAAAGCTTTCAAGATTTACTGTTATTACCACTATTACTACTCTTTATAACAACTATTATATGCATAGCCTGGAGTAAGCTACTTGTAGGATGTCAGTTTCTCTCCCTTCCGCCTGGGGTGAAAGTTTCAGTTTAAGTAGCCAGTTTGGAGTGACTGACTTGACCAATACTTTTTTTCTGGAAGTTGGGCCAGGACAGCACACCCTAGAATGAAGGCACACAAAATAATTCACAATTTTGGAAAAGCCATTCCTTCACCTCTTTTGTACTAAGCTTTGATCATTATGTTCCCAGTGATTAAGAATCCCAACAATCCCTCATTTTGTCCAGAGTGCCTCCTCTGTATGTTGACTCTGTCACATTCATTAGTCAGACCAAGTTCTACTCCTTTCAAAGGACTGCACCATGACACAGTATGTAACATTTGTCCAAAGTGCTCTTAAGATGAAATCAAAGTCCTTGAGAAACTTGGTTTCCACTATGACCTACAAAAAGATGTCATGCAGATTTCCAGCAGCCTGAAGAAATTCCTCAGTAAAGCCTACGTCTGGATGTGCTGCTTAGGACAGCAGCAACGTAGTCCTCCCTAGGAACAAACCCAGCTCCTACTAACTCACCGGTTCAAGACCACACAGACGACCACATGCTCTGATCATTGGCATAAGCCAGGCATTTTGACAAGATTTACTAAAAGCAGGTCACTTTTGGAAGACACAAACATCTTCTCAGTTTCAGCTATACAATTTTTTCTCAAGTCTATGCTGTTCAGTTTTATCCCATTTCCCAGCACCAAAGAGAAACAGAATAAAACAAAATGGAACACAGGAAAAAGAAAAAAAAAACCACCCAGAAAGAGACATTCCAAAAGAAGTCTGACTTTATTGAAACCATGTTTCCTTTCGACAGTTCGGCTGCCCCTTGACATTGCAAATATTTATGCTTTTCAATTTATTTCAATTGGAACTTTATTGCTTCACTACTTCCTTATGTGCAAGGGCAACTTTACAAAACAAGGCATCAGTGCTGACAGGTTTCCTTCTAAATTCAAATATTAATTCAGTTGCACATCAAGGGTTCAAAGAAAGACAATAAGACAATACATGTCACAAGCTCCTAATTCAAAAGCTTTTTTACAATATCTTTTTATTTCAGGCAAAACCTCATGGATGAAACAAACCTGCGGTTCTTCAAGTAAATAGGCAAGATGTTATTAGCTTAAAACTAGTTACAGATTCTGAAAGCACTGCTTCCTAAATAAAGTTTCATTGGTTTTAAGCATTAAAGGTAGTAAATTCTAGAATTAAAGTTTTGAATAAAGAAGTTGTGGAATACAATTTCTTTTGATCATGTTGTTACCACCTATTCTTTTTCTCAAAGTAATTGTTCCTTATATTTTTCAAGGTCAGGCTGGATGAGGCTTTGAGCAACCTGGACTAGTGGGAGGTATCCCTGCTCATGGCAGGGGGTTGAATCTTTAAGGACCATTTCAACACAAACCACGTTATGATCAAATTATGTAGTAACACAAAAATAGTTAAAGTGTATCAAATCAAAGATTCTTCATGCAGCAGCCAGTAGCATGATAGCTGCAGCTAAATATAGCAAGGATCTAGAACAAAGAAAATTAAGGTTAAGGAAAACATCTACACCTAGTGTTTTTATACCATTCCTGTTTTGAGTCTAATGGCCTTTGAAGTACTCGAGGAATGTAAAAGTTTCTACTCAATGCATTTACTAAGCTTGAGTCTAACTTTAGCTTTTTCAAAAATTTTTAACAAGCAGCCGAAGATAAACTTCTCCAACTATAGATGCATTACATTTTAACATTCCAAATAAAAGCAAGACAGCAATTTATACACTTTCATAAAGCTAATTTGGGAAAAAAAAATAGGCGGCATCCTACTCTGGGCTATTTTCAGGCTTTGCTACCTTGCTTAAGCCAAGAAAAAAGCAGGATTTTCAGAAATAGGTAAACCATAAAAGCCAACACTTCAGAGGAGGTTAGGATTTATTTTGCAGAGCTCAGACAGAGATACCTACACCAAAACACTAACTGCCTGCAAATAATGTTTGCTAACAGCATCTCAAGACACACCAGGGACTTGCAGTCAGAGAAGCTGAGCAACCGGTTGCTCAGTAACATGAAGATGATACTGTTCAGGTGCTCGAACACAGGGATTATTAGCAATGGAAGTAAGAATTTGGTGCACTGGCTTTGAAAATAAGCTGGGTTATGCCTAAAGAATGAACCAAAGTGATTTGTCTCCTTTCAGGTAAACATTTAAAGGAGAGAGGTTTTCCTGTTGGAGGCTCAGTATTACTGTTAAATGCAATCTAGTCAGTGTTTTCATATTCTTCAGGCTAAAAACTGGTCCTCATCCTTCCTACCAAACAGACAAAACAAATGTTGCTTGCACTCAAGACTCACTTTCAACATTAATAACCCTGACATGGTGGAGGACTGGCCACAGGGACCCTCCCTGAGTCCTCAGCCAGATATGAAATCAATATTATTAATTCACTCTGTGTTTTCTATCCATATCTCTTGATCTATTGGCAATAAGTGTTTTATATATGCTGTAACAGGAAGTAATAAAGTTGTTGAACTAGTACATGATGAACCCACTCAATCAACTGATGCTTTCAGACATTATATGAATTACATCAATAATGGAAAATTACAGCATGAGATCAGGAACAAGCCAGTTTGCTGAGAAGGAGATTCTGCCTACCCCTGTAAATCCTCCTATTACTCTGTTGCAACCTAAAAGGTCAGCTTAAAGCTCCACTACAAACAGTTCATCACAAAACTGGACTTTGATTTTGTACTGAAATAAAAGTGCTTATATTGTACAGCTACTGCTGAGAACTTATTGTAACATTGACAGGTTTCACTACCCAAGCAAATTCTGCACAGCTGACCAGCTCTCATATTTAGAGCTTCTGCATGCCATGCAGAAAAACAGTGCTGATTTCTGACAACTCTATGTTTATATTCTTCCTTACGTATCTGCTTTTGCTAAACGAGTTTTCTTGGAGCAAGTCTTGTGTCTTAATCATAAAAATTCAAGAGATTGATTCAAGTTCACTGTTTCAACTGAACTGCAAAGAAAGTCAAAAGAGCATTTTTTAAATGGTATATGAAAAGAATGAAGTGCAGAGCAGTACTGAATAGGACTTAGCACCTTCTTTTCACAAAGGTGCTTCATTTGGATTCCATACTGAATATTAAGCTTGCACAATTATCAGACCAAATTGTAATTGTGCCCATTGTACTGAAGAAATTTAATGCAAAGCAAGCAGTATTTCAGATTCCAAAAGACATTTTAGGCAGATTGTCACACTTTAACCTAAGCAAGCAGCCAAGCCCCACACAGGCACTTGCTCACTCCTCCACCAGCAGGATCGAGGGGAGAATCAGGAGAGCAAAAGCCAGAAAACTCGTGGGCTGAGATACAGACAGTATCAGCTGAGATACAGTTTAAGAGAGAAAGCAAAAACTGCACACACAAGCCAAAAAAAAAAAAAAAAAAAGGAATTAATTTAGTGTTTCNAAAGAAGAGGCAGCAGACATGTTCCTTTAAGCAAATTACAGATCTCTCAGTCATTCAATTTCAGCCCATTTTCTGCATTATTACCTTATTAAGGCATTAGTGTAATACAAACACTACTACCAACAAAAAACCAAAAAAAACACACACACAAAAAAAAAAAAAAAAAAAAAAAAAGGAATTAATTTAGTGTTTCCCAAGGACAGGCAAGTGCTCATCCATCTCTGGGAGAGCAGGGCCCTGGAGAACAGGGCCCTACCATCCACAGCAGTGACTTGGGAATACAAACACCATCACTCCAAACATCCCCCCCTTCTTCCTCCCTCTCTCCACTTCGTTACACACTCAGCATGATGTCACATGGTCTGGAATGTCCCTTTGTTCAGTTTGGGACACCTGTCCTGGCTGTGTCTCATCCCCACCTCCCATGCACCCCCAACATCCCGGACAGTGTGGCAGTACGCCTTGGCTCTGCCAAAACACAGCCCACAGCCAAAATCAGCACAATGATCCAATATTACTAAAATGTAATGGAAACTGTCTTCAAGTATGGAAGTATTCCAGCTTTGTGCCTAAATTACTTTAAGGTCTGCATGTATTTAAAGCCAAACTTACTTGTGTTACACATTTATCGATTCAGATCTTGCAAAGAGAGAAGCAATTTCAATGAGCGCTAAGAAGCTTCCAACTTGTGTTTTCTGGCTGAGGTTGCAGCGATAAGCATAATGTTAACATGGTGCTCCTATGTGTTAAATGTTGCATTGTTTAAATAAAAATTCTTTCCTTTGAAACTGAGAGCAAATTACTGAGATGACAGGAAATTCATAACATAGGACACCTGATTCAAGAATTCACAGATTTCTTCCTCACAATCATATGTTGCATTTTTTACTCCATATTTTTTCATTACTAAATTTTATCCCATTAATATCAAACAGATGAAAATAATTATTTGGGTTTCAGAGCAGTTCAAAGAGAGGACTAGCACAATATCCCTGGAGATTAAAATTTGCAGTGTCTGGCCATGTATTGAGTAACAGTCACCTCCTCAACAAATTATGAACATTTTTATTAAAGCACATCTTTGAACCTTAACTTTCAAATGTTTCTTCATTCCACCAGTCTTTTCACATATTCCTGCACTGATATTTTGAATAAAAAGGAAGCCAGAAAGAGGTGTGTGAGTTTGGTTTAATCATCTGCAGCCCTTCTGTGCATTTTTATAGTTGAAAGTTCAGCTTCGATCGTATCTGCTGTGGTAACTGTGTTAAACTTCAGTTTAACAGACATAAGAGAAGTGTAACACCTACCAGAAACATGAGCACAATTTCCATCTTTCTCTTTTTTATTTAACCACATAAGTACATGTCAACAGTTGGCATAAACTTCATAAAAATACAGTACCTTTTTGTGCCGAAACACTAGTCACAATGTTTATATAAAGACTTTTTCCTGCTTCCTTGAATTCAATTAACATTTTAAAAAGTGACTTCCCAAAAGCCCTTTTTTTGTGAGTTTCCTTATAGAAATTTTTCCAAAATCTATTCTGTAAAAGTTAAAAAGCTAATGCATTTTCAGCCATTCTCCCTCACCCTCTCAATAAAACAGATTATAAAAAAATAAGATGTTTTAGAATACTGATCAGTTGTTATACTACTACTTTATCACAGGTTCCCATTGAATTGACACTGTTACAGGCGTGATGGATGGTGTCCCTATAACATCCAGGATCACCAGATGCTATTAGGGCTGGAAAGACCAGTCATACCAATAGACTGATGTGAACAAAAAAACCGAGTTGAAACAAATCCAAACCATGAAAGACACACGGCGAAACATCAGACCTTAGCACTCTTATGATGCTGTAGAATCACAATTACTGTGATAGCTCCCAATGGCAACAAACATAGAAAAATTCTACCAAGTCAGTTTAACGACTAAAGGGTGTCCTCGCACTGGGTATCTCGGAAAGTGAGCTCTCTATTATCTGATTATAATACTGGTGTGACATCAAGATGACAGAACAACAGCAGAACCAGTCTAATAATGCTGGAGCAATTATACCCACACAACTGACTACACCCATAGCACAACTGGGATAAATTTCATTTTTCTTTAATGCTGATGAAAAAGTCCAGGCAGGATCTAATATATGGGGAAAGGAAAAAGGGCATTAAATTTTGAAAGTAATTTCTTATCAAGTTAGGCGCTGAAGGTCTAGTTAAGGCAGTGAAGGATTTATTTTAGTATCTTTCTAAGGCTATGACAGATTTTTCCTGAATAAAGCATTTTCCCTTAAAAATTTCATGTATATTATGCCAGCTTATTCTGAATGCATAAGAATGCTAAAAACCCTTGGACACTGAGAAGCTAAACTATTGCTTACTGCAAATATTACCCTTATTAGTCTTCTTTTTTAATATCAATAGGATTCCAATAACATGCACCAAAAAAATGAAGTTTCAAGTCCACCTACGAACTTTTCCAAAGCTACTTTTAGCTCTTTTTGGATCAGTGTTAAATAAAATGTGCAAACATATAATCATTTGCATAGCAAATCTCAAGGGACTGACCCTGAAATAGAAATCCAAACTGTTAGGTTTAAGATATTTCTATAATCAGAATTCACTTAAAATGGTAAAAAATAAAATACACATTTTTCCATTTTAAGTCTAGTAAAAAAGGTACTTCTGATTTAGAATTCTTACAGTTACTAGTTTAAAGATTTGAAAGACTGATGCTTCATTGCATTGAAATGTTATTCCTTTGGAATCTTCAAGACTCTGTAATTACTATTTTCAAATACTGTGATGAAATATGGCCTGGAATCCTTGCTCATAAGGGTACATAAAGGAATTTTTCCTCTATTAGCAGGATCTTCGACATCCCAAATTTCAGGCATACTGCAGCCAGGCCTAAAAAATAGAAATATGAAAAGAGAAATGAAGAAATGCCATAAAAAAATCCATGAAGCTTGCTTCATAGTACCCCATGAATACTTGATTGTGCCATCTGTATTTTGTTAAGTTTGTCTTTATTCTAGAAGAATTATCAGATTACAAAATCAATAAATATAGCAGCAATTTAAAAACAGTATTGAGAATGTGTAAAATGCATCTAGCTTTTGGTTATGTAATTAATAAAGAATTAATTTGGAGGAGGAAGCACATAAAACAATGTAAATTATGCAACACATTATACATTACCAGGGACCCTTAAATCTTCCTATAAAATGGAGGGTGATATACATATTGCCCACATTTCTAAAGAAAATCCAGGAAATAAAACACCTTAAAGAAGTAGTAATTCCTTGCTTTTTATAAAAGACCATACCCAACATCAATTCCCTGTAAAGCTGCCTTTCAAAGTTATAACTGAGAATATATAACTGAGAATATATATAACTGAGAATTTTCTCATTTTATCAAAGATAATAGCAAAGAAATTGAACAGACACATTTAATTTTATTCTAAATGAAAAGTAAATAAAATCAAAAATCCAAACTAATTGTGCTCTGGAGGCCAGAAAGAGAAACCAAGGCGGGGGGTTGAGGGGGGAAGTAAAAGCATAGCTCTTTCTGAAGAACGTCTTAAATGTGGCAAAATTTTTAGTGATTATTAGTGGTCATAACATTTTGGTGCTCCAACTGTCTTTTACTCTGCACCTTTTATTCATACTAGGCTTTCATTATACGCACACATCTGTTCTTGCCATCAGAGAATAACTGCTTCTTTCCTTTGTAATGACTTCTTTCCTTCAGTGTTTTACAGAGAAGTTTAAAAACCCACACAACACAGCTTTCCAGGTTCACACAAAGAACACAGGGCTGCTAATGAGGGTAAAGTCAATTATATCAGTTACTATCTACAGATGCTGGACAAAAATGTATTTTGGACACTTTTAATAAATAAAGCACAAATCAACATTCCAAAACTTGATATGAATCTTAGACTACATATTTGAGTGGTGCATCATTCTTGTAAGAAAGAGGGAGATTGCTTACTTTTTTCTGCTTACACACAATGACTCTTCAAGGATGTAGTAATTCACTCCTAGTTTCATCAAATCTCTTTTTACTTGACTTGCAGGTTTTCGACTGTACATGGAATACACTACTTTAGTTCTGGCCCTTCAAAAAGAAAAATCTAAGGGTTAGCTGCAATAGAGCATGAAAATGTAAGCTTTAACCTTAAGACTGGAGAGGAAGGCTTTTTTATTTCACAAGGTAACTATGCTAAAGCAAAGTTTACATTAATAGTGCCATTTGCTTAAGTATGATTACTTCTTCAGAAATATGATTCCAAGAACAAATTATACAGCCCTTCGATATTTCTGTAGCAGGAGACAACTGTGTAACAAGATCCGTGGTTACTGTGAACTGGAAGTGTGAAGATGTCACAGCAACGCATTCAGCATGTAATACTCAAGGCTAGAAATGACCTTGCTTGGACTGGGGTGATCAGGAGGAATCAATCCTGTGCCGAGTCTCTCCAGAAAAAATCCCTGTCACAGTGTGTCATTATGGTCACACTGCCCTTGCTGGGACATTTTGAAATGCAGAGCACAAGACCTGGAGTCTACCTACAGTCATCAAGCAAAATCAGCCCTTGGACACCATGTTCCTGTTTTGGAACTAGAAGACCTTTAAGGTCCCTCCAGTCCATATCACATCCCGTAACATCCTCCTCTGAATGTGCAAAGCATGATGCTGTTAAAGCCCATCCATTTTCTGACACTTAACACAGGTATTGCCTATACCTTATTTTTCCCAAACATGCCCTGTCCCATGATTTTGTAACTAGGAGAGAACACTTCAGTTGAAAGGGACCTACAGTGATCATCCAAGTCTCACTGTCTGACCAATTCGGGGCTGACCAAAAGTTAAAGCCAGTTAATACTAGGCAGAGAACTAAGGACATAAGGCTTGTAAAATAAATCCCTGCCCTTTCTCTTTTATCCCTCTCTATCTTGCTGCTTTTTTGTTTTGTTGGATTTCTTTGAAGCAGTTTCACCAAATTAACAAAAAAATGATGGTACACTATTAAATTTAGTAAAAGAAATTCATGACCTTTTCAAATAAATCAATTTCAATTTAGGCAAATATCCTGATTTTGAAAACAAGAGTACAAATCTTAGTAACTCCACTACAAAATTTCAGCTTCAAAAATTAATCCATTATCACAAAAAAAATGACAGCCCATCACAGAAAGCTAACAGAAATAAAAACACTGGCTATCTTGGAAAAAAAAATTGTATCTGTCTACAATGTCAGGAGAAACTAGAATGAAGAAAGGATATAATTGTACTGCTGAAATCCAATTCCTTAACTTAATTCTGATTTTCTTGTATGTAAGTTTGAAGCCACATCTGTCCCTAAAGTGTATCCTTTCTGATAAACACAAATCCTCAAGAAATAATGCTTTTTCAATCTGACTGAAATAACAAATCCAGTTCTATGAGATTTTAACAAATTTTAGAATATAACACAATGCCATTCCTACTGCGTATTACAGACATTACGAGAATCAATAGCAGACACAAATAAAACCTCAACTGCAAAATTTACCTTAATCCTGCATCTTCATAGTGAGGATGATTTACAATAGGACGAAGTGTAGACAATTTAACACTTGCCATTGTAGGCATTGCTCCTGCAAAAACTGCATCTGAAATACACAATCAAAGGCATTTTTGAAATGAGGAATCAAACAATTAAAGAAGAAATTCAAATATCTGAACAGTAATCCTGTAGAAAGACCACTAAAAGGGTAGGGTACTCCTTTTTAAAAGGCTGTATGTGACATCAACAGGAAACGCACAAAATCGGTGTTCTAGTTTGAGTTTTTTGTAATCTTGAACTCAATATAAGTAATTAGATAACTAATTACTAGAATTAGTTATCTAATTCTAGATAGGTAAGAATTCTTAGAAGCATCTAAGAATGAAGATTTAATTAATACAGCTTATTTTTCTCGAATGGGTAGAAAAACATACTTATTATAACAACTCTTTCATCAGTGTTAAACAGGCAGTAAAATCTCAGTCTACTATGGCTTTAACATGTATTCCCTCTAGAAAGGCAAATATCGTGTTTCCAACCAGTTTTCTGACAGATTTTAGGAAAAGGAGGGGTGCAACCAAAACACACATAGACATTTTTAATTCTCTTCTAGCAAAATGCTGATCATGTACCCACATACAGGACCAGCATCATTTAAGTAAAAACCTATTTTAATTGGACTTGGCAAAGATGCTTTTGTTGAAAATACTCCACCAGTGATTAGAACCCCCAGATCAATAGCCAGGAGTCTAACAAAGGCAGATTTTGGTGCTTTTTTGCACTGGACATAGCTTTTATATGGACAAGTAGACATGCCAGAGCTAAAGATAGTAGCAACACCTCTGCAGTCATTTGTGACAGGTTCCATGGTTCGACCTCACAATAAATGGGGACATCCTACATTATTAAATAGTTCACCTTGTCTGGTATTGACTTGTATCCACTCTAGAAGTTCTTCCTGTGGCAAATTGCTAAATTCTCCCATGATGTTCCACTGAGTTCGAAGGTTTGCAGATCCCTCTATTGTCATCAATGCTAAAATAGCAAAGACCAATGTTTTGGGCTGGACTTTATAGAAGAGCCATCCAAACAACTGAAATGCAAGAATCAATTAATTCCTAGACAACAATTCTGTAATGTTGTATGCAGAACAATTAATTTTTATTTCTCTATGAGGAATCTAACATACATTGCACTATGAAACATATCTGTGCTATTTCTTCTCCACTAAATTTCAGATTATAATTCATATTGTTATAATATAGTTCAGAACATAATATTATATACAATATATACTGTATTTCAGAATGCAATTCCTAAGAATTAACCATGTTTAACAAATACTGCACATTACATTTGCAATTCTAAATAAATAAAGAAAGAATTTTAAAAATTCGCATTAATGTAAACTTTTAAAGTTGTATGTCAAGTCTCAAATATCAAAATCTGAAAGTAAAGATGATTCAATGAAGCTAACTGGACTTTTACAATATCTCATCTCCTGTTTCCATCTAGAGTTTTTATCTGTAGTATACATATTAGAGATTGTACAGCAAACTTTTGAAACATATTAGAAAGACAGACTTTGAGACTAGTAAGCTTAATGATGCTTTATATCCCACTCATCCTTTCTTGAACTGGGGCTCACATTGTTTCCTAAAGACAATTTGTTGTAGGCTCTAAGGAAATATTCATAAATATGTGAAAATGGTTAGTTAAAAAGTAGTACTAAATTTGCTGTGTTGAAGCTTAATTTGAGCAGTAACACTTTACCACATCCATATTTGAACCATTAAATAAGAAAGTATAAACTGAATTTTTTTCCCAATTAGAAGGCTCCACACATCAAAAATATCAAACCCACACTAAATAAATACATTTCATTAATAGTACTGTTACCTGGCTTTTTTTAAATTAAAGCATGAAACAATAAAAGAAAGTCTTTCAGTAGAAGCTCCCACAAGGCTGACTACACCAATTAGGTAGTGTGTGTTATCTTCCTTATAAACTAACCACAAACCACCTCAGATTATTAAAATTCTCCAGCCACCTCTCCAAAAATACAGTATACTCTACTCTCATCCCTAAAGACTCACTAAACACTCTGAGAAGAACAGCAACACTATCCAGGGAAAGTAAATATCCCAAACAGGCCTGACCACTGGATCTGGAAGCATGAAGAGAAATGAATTAATTTGTAGCCTTCTCTGCATGAGCAAACCTCCTTTTCCCCAACAGCTGCAAAAATGTCACTTAATTGACATGTTAGAACTTCGACAGTTCCACAACTTTAAAAATCAAAGAAAATTACATTACTGTCACGCTTTTATAAAGCCTCATTGATGTTCAAAGTCTCTGAATTTAGCACTATTTTGTTTACACAAGGAGCCTAGAATGATTGAATATATATGCAATGCAAAAGAAGCATTTCTTTCATCGGATGCTGTTCCTTAAGTGTTTTTGGTTTGTTTTTTTTTTTTAATCAATTCAAGGTTTTGGGGTGTTTTTTAGTTTTTTGGTTATTTTCCCCAAATGAATACTTTAAGTATTTCTCCAGCTCTTTTATTTTGTTTTCAAAATTTCCATTCAGGATAGTATCATTTCCCCTAACAAAAAGAGGAAATGTGTGGATGCAAATGGTCAAAAGTCTGAACAGTAACAACAGCAGACTTGAAGCACAAACAGTAAGTTAAATGACAAAACTGAACCAATCCCTAATTTAATTATTTCTCTTTGTTGAAGTTAGAGAAGTAAAGGTGCTAATCACAGGTTTCTCATACTTAAAATACAGCTGTACAGAAGAAGGGAGTTACTCCCTTTGAAAAGATGCAGCTACTTTATATTTTTATTTCATTAAAAATCCTTTCTTGAAAATGTGTTATGAAGTGAATTACTTTCCAATGAAAAGCAACATTAGGTCACTCATTTTCACTAGAAAGCATTCCAGACAATGAAAATACTCTTTATTAGAAAAAGAACATTATCATTTTTATTGCCCATCAGCTGCCACAAGCTGCTGGTAATGGAAAAATGGAAAAGTGCAGGGATTTATGCAATGGGCTGAAAGAACACAACATACAAAATTTCTTTTCCATGTGCAAAGAGTAATTTTTAGCCTCAAAACAAATTAGTTATACTAACATACCACTGCAGAGAAGCTTTCATTGTCTGCTAGATGAAAGGATAGTGTTGACTGCAATTGCAATAAGATAACTGCCTATCTTAAATTTGCTTAAATTTTTCTTGCATCTGTAAAACCAAATTGTCACTTATTAACTTATGTTCATTTAAACATCTAAAACTTTAGCCAATGATAAAGTGTACTGAGTGTTAATCAATCATTTTGTCACAAGTCCTATTTTCCTCTATCCAAGAAATTCTGGATCAGTATTGCACATACAATCAGATTTTTCAGCCTCAAAAAACTACTTCTCAGTTGCCACTAGGATAGAAAAAGCTCATTAAAAAACTACTTGATATCTTCCTGGCCCTACAAAAAGAAGCAAACCAACCAAAACAAGAACAACAAAAAACTAAGTTTTCTTATTGTTTGTTTAAGTCTCAGAAGTGATCTGCTCAATGGTGGCTCAACAGCCTTACAGGCCAGTGTTTCTCTACCATGCTGAAGCCAGTCCTGTATTGCTTGGAAGATTATCAGCCTCCCTCTACTAAAGCAAGCACACATCTGTCAGACTAGAAAAAAAAATCCAGCTTGTCTTCTACAGGTTATCAATCAGCACCAACCTGGGGAACAGCTGAACAGGCAAAAGAACCTTCACTAATAACAGGACAATGAAATGGATTTTATTTTCACCTATGCTGTTCACCTAAAGCTGGATTCACATGAACATTTCTCCTCAGGCCCAAGCCAGGGCCAGGATATTCCCAGGCTGTATTATGTAGTGCTGCTAGTCATTTATACCTTTCTGCACAAAATAAATGTCTGAGCTGCAGCAATCTAAAGCCCTTCCCTAGCACTCATGACCTGTCTCTTTCAAGCTAACTATGCCTCCATGATCCTGCAATGAAGGAAGGAAAAGTCACTGGACCAGAGTCACCTGATCCAACAGGGGCAGCTCCCAGAACAGGTTATCATCTGCAATTGCAGTTCCCTGAGAAGCTTACTCTCACTCTACAATAGGAAACAGCAGAACAATCAAAGAACCAAAACACAGTTGGAAGCAGCAGATAAAAAAATCTTGACAAAATACTGTCCTCCCTTCCAATATTTACACACTTATGACATGTGGCATCCTCTAAGATCCAACATGCAACAATTATGAAAAGCACCAGCATTCACTAACTGGCCTGATGACCTCAGCTGTAGTACTAAACACCCACAACAATCCAGGAAAAATTACTGAAATGCTATTACACAGGTGCTTAAAAAAAAAATTCACGATGCAGCTAAAAAATATCAGCACAGATTTTACTGTGGCACAAAAGATATGAACAATTTTAGTTCTGAACTTCACTACAAAACTCTACTACTACTACCACCACCACAACCAACAGGGCAGAAAAGCCCATCAAGAAATACACAGTTAAAAAAAGAACTAAGAACAAATCAACTTTGGACAGCATTAATTTAAATCATAATTGTTATCTAGAAATTGCATGTTAAAAGAACATTTTTCATATTGTCTT
This sequence comes from Urocynchramus pylzowi, assembly GCA_013397555.1. NCBI lineage: Eukaryota > Metazoa > Chordata > Aves > Passeriformes > Fringillidae > Urocynchramus > Urocynchramus pylzowi. The sequence continues at coordinate 314,568 of VZRH01000514.1, read as the reverse complement.
TTCTGACTTCTGAAAAGCAGTTTCATTTCAAATTACTCAGAAACACCTTATGAAAGTTCACTGAGAAAAACAACCAGTGCAACTGCTATTCTTTGAACAACCAGACCACCTAAGAGGATGCCAGCATTTCAAGAACAACTATGAGCTGCAAAACTGAACACCTTTGAAGCTTCCAGAATAGCAAGCACGTAGAGGAAATTCCTAAGTCCCAATACTCAATTACAAGGTGGCTAAAGAAAGAGGTTTTGATAATTTCTGAGCATTTTATATTTTAACTGTAGGAATTCATTTGATGTTGGCAAACACTCGGCACTTTCACCTACGCCAAGTACATCAGGCATCAAGAAAGGGATGAGCACATTTAAGCAGACTGATACTGTGCAATCTGTCCAGTGTTATAAAGAACTACCCTTCTCTAAAGATCATTTAGGAAGCAGTTCCGTTTTCTGGGAAACAATTATTTGTTCAGCTGGCCTAACATGAGATAGCTTTCTCCTCTTTGCATAAATCTGTCTCATTCACTCATCTTCCAATTGTTTGACACTGGTATCAGCTGTTCCACAGTCAGGAACTGCCTTCACTATAGCACCCTAATTCCACTTTAGACACTTTCTACAAAACCACAGTGCAGTGCAGGGTGACAGGAACATTTGAAGGTTGGTTTAAGCATGCTCAACTAGAGCCAAGTGCCCCATGTCCATGTCCAGACAGCTTCTGAATACCTCCAAGGATGGACACTCCACCATGTCCCTGGGCAATCTGTGCCAATGCTTTTCACCCTCACAGTGAAAAAGTCTCCCCATGCTCAGTGGGAACAGCCTGCATTTCAGCGTGTGCCCATCGCCGCTGGTCCTGTCACTGGGCACCACGTGAAAGACCCTGCCATTCCTCCCAGCTTTGCACCATCAGCAAACTTGCTGAGGCTACACTCTGCCCCACCATTCAGTCCAGTAGCAAAGACATTGAACAGTCTTGGACCTAGCACTGGCCCCTCAGGTTACCGGCCTTCAATGAGACTTGGCACCACCCATTTCTGGGCCCAGCTGTTCAGACACTCTTCAACCTACCTTTCCTGCCTGCTTCCCAGACAAAGGACTACTTTCTCTACTTTTGCTGCATGCTGAAAGCTTCTAAAATAGCTATTTAAATAGAGATTTAATCACGTTCACTTCTCAGAAACACAGATAATGAAACATAGAAAGCCTGTTCTAAGACCTTTTGTATCTGGAGGAAATCTAGTCACTTTTGATGTTACAGATTATTAAAAGTAGCACGGTTAAATATGAGTTAGACATATGAGTTTTGATTTTTATGACCGAAATGTTTTCAACACGCAAGACTTCCAACGAGACTTGTAGAAAGAATTAATTGGCAAGAAATATGCAAGGCAATAAGCTCTGAAGAGCTGTGAAAACACGGAGTAAACAAAGACAAACACTGGATAAAATTAATAGTCAATAAAAACTTGCAGTGGCATAGAGGTGTGCAAACACAGTAAAATCTAAGAGATGTCTCCCTGTGCTCAAGCTCGATACACAGCATGTTAACTTGTATAATAATGCAGTTGGACAAGTTGCATAAAGCAAGCCTTTTACTTTATTTGGGAAGAAGGGAGAATAGAACCATTTTTGACAGGCAATATAATCTGGTTTATTTCTATCTGGTACCCTCAGATTCAGCAATTACACACAGAGAAATCTGCTTTAGGACAAATATCTGTGTAATACTCTAAGTACTGAGATAGCTACAGGATAAAAGAGACCTTACCTGTTTTGAACACACCAAGGAAGCCATAATACACAGATGTGGTGTTAAAAACAGCTTTAGTCTCATGATTAAAATCGCTAGGACACTGTATGCCAACAGCTGCAATGCATGGAATACCAGCTGAAAAGAAAAAAAGAAACCACAAGACACAGAAGCAAATTTGCATACTTTTCATTTCTGCCTTAAACACACAATTTCATTTTCAGTATAGCTTAAATGATGAGCTTGTCTGAAAGAGTCCAAGTCAAAGCAAAGATATTCATATTTCAGATGGTGATAATGACTTTCTGTTATCTTTTATCTAAAGTGCATGTAGTATGCTGACGAATGGAATAACAGGAAAGAGAAACATTATCAATAAAAGAAAAAGGAGCTAGAGAAACAGCTAGCTATTTAAAAAATCCTTAGCCATTAACAGGCCTAACTTAGACAACAACAGAATATGCAAAACTTCTTGTACAACCTCTTTATAGAAATTAAGAGACCCTGCTTTTTAGTGCTCAAAATACACAAGTATAGAGTAAGAGAAGAAAATAAGATCATCTTTGATAATGACACAATCAGAGGCAGCTTGCTTTAGTATTCTAAAAAGCATCAGATACGTCACTCATTACTCCTAACATTAATCTATGTCACTTGACAAAGTGCTGTGCTAAATCAGAGGCATTTTTGCAATCAGTGCTTTTATCTGATTGATTATCATAGAGTCATTTAGGTTTGAAAAAGCCTCCAAGGTCAAGTCCACTCATTAATCTACAACTGCCAAGTCCACTGCTAAACCATGACCTCAGTGCCACATGTCTTTAAATGCCTCCAGGCACGGTGACTCAACTCCTTCCCTGGGCAGCCTATCCCACTGCTTGATAACTCTTTTGGGTATTTTTCCTAATATCCAATCTAAACCCCCTCTAAGGCAACTTGAGGTTAAACCATGACAGACATCTACCAAATCTCTGAGCTACCTGATCCCAGTGTTTCACCACTCTCACTGTACTAAGATTTCTTCCCTATAGCTTGCCTAAATCTACCCAATTCCAGTTCTAACTCATTATCCCTTGTCTTAATGGAACAGGCCCTGATAAAAAGCTGTCCCTGTCTTTCTTATAGGCCCCTTTTAAGCAATGAAAAGCCCCATTAAAGTCTCCCTGCAGCTTTCTCTTCTCCAGGCTGAACAACCCTAACTCTCTCAGCCTGTCTTCACAGGAGAGGTGTTCTATCCCTCTGTTTTTGTGAACCTCTTCTGGACCTGCTCTAACAGGTCCACAGTCTTCCTGTGCCAAGGGCTCCAGCGGGGGACACACTACATTGCTTTGCACAGTTTTACTAAAAAGAACCATGTGTACTACAACATTCATTATGGCATACCTCAAAATAGAATTTGAACATTACACATCATGTGAAGGAACCAGTAAAGGAACCAATCTCCTCTGCAGTCTCCATGTGGAAAACAGAAGGTCCAGCCTCGTTTCAGTGTCTTTTGGAACAGCTGCAGTAAAAGCCCAAGATTCCCCTCTTGCACAATGACCCCTATTAGCCAGTATATTCCTTTGTTCAACATTTCAGAGTTATTCTGGTGACATACCAGACCCAACTTAAGATGAGGGAAATAACGATGCAAATACTTAGGATGCAAACAAACCACGTGTATCAGCGTCAGCCTATTGCAACCTGCATTTCAACACTGAGTATTTGCATTAACATAGGAATAAAATTGTGCAGAAAAAGAATCTTACCTCACCATGGTTAAAACGTTCTTCTCTGAAAAAAATAACAACCCAAAACCCATCATTATTTACGTACTACAGAAGAAATGGTTTTATATTAAAATCATTTCTAATGGCATTAGACAATGCAATTAACCCAGTAAGCATGAATCAAGTGTCAGATTTTTTTTTCCCCCTCTATGCAAGTTTTGAAATAAATTGCAAATCGTAACTATCTTCCACAATCCCTGTATCTCTTTAGAAATCTCAAGTATTGATTTTAGCAGGTTTTTTTAAATTACTTCCATGAGATGAAAATCTGTTATCTTTATAACCTAGAAGAAATTAATGGGGAAAAAAGAATTTGCATTCACTATTTACAGTAAAAAGGCAAAGAAAGCACATAAATACTGCTTTAGAAACAGAGCAGAAAAGTAAATCATTAAATATAAAATCTAGATATAAAAGGGTTAAGATGTCTAAAACATGTTTAGCACATAACCTTTGTTTTAGTCATTATATAAAAATACCATTTGCAATACATCCATTCAGTTACTGAACTACACATAACTAACCTTTCAAAAACGACTTACATAATGTAGAATTTTGTAGCATATAGCAAATCAAATGAACTTCCAGCACAAAATTCAGTTTTACATTAAAAAAAGAAGACAATACTTACTTCTCATATCGGCCTGTGTGTGATAAGGACCACAGAATATATTTGATTGCCTGAATAAAACAAGAGACAACAAAAAGTATAAACATTCTTTCAAAAGCATTTTGAAGCATTTTCAACATTTGCTAAATTAAACTACACCTGGGTAAACTCTTTTTGAGACAATGCTAAGATAAAAGACATGCAATGTTTTAGCCAGAACTTCTTTTAGAGATGTTTAATTAGCCAGGCAGTTAGCAGTTATCCCATCTGTTCCTGTGCAAACTGTAAGTTGTTTTTACACAAATTATACATAATCAAATTTACAAAAACAGTTATAAACTCCAGTTTTAGTAATCATCTGCTAAATAACAGAAATTTCTTCTAACTGACTCAGGACTGGACTTTTACAAGAATCTTTGTAACGAGAATATAGAATTTTAACTACATGTTTTTGAAAACTTCTGTTTTTCTGACCGTATTGGGTTTACATGTCAAGGTTTCAGTCGCAGGAGCATTGCAGGGGTGGCTTCTGTGGGAAGAGATCAGGGGCCACCCCTATGTCAGAGAGAGCCAGTTCCAGACAGCTTAAACCAGATCTACCACTGGCCAAAGCTGAACTCATCAGCAATACTGGTGGGGCCCCTATTGATAACATGTTTACAAAAAGGTAACTCTGCAGCATGTTGAGGAGAGAGCATAAGAAAACTGGGAGTGAAACCAGACTCAAGTCACGAGGTCAGTGAAAGAGGGGGAGGAGGTGCTCCATGAGAACCATGAGACTTTGCAGCTTTTGGAGAGCACCACAGTGATGTAGGTTTTTTTTTTCCCCCTGGAGGGCAATGAAGGATTATGGTGCAGCAGACAGAAATTCACCTGAGATGTGTGCAGGACCCCATGCCAGAGCAGGTGCACATGCCTTGAAGGATGCTGCAACCCATGGAGTGCCCACAAAGAAAACAGCTCCTGGCAGGAACTGCAGCTTGTGGACAAGAGCCCACAAAGAGCAGGTTTTCTGACAGGAGCTGCACCTGTGGGAGACTCATGCTGGAGCAGTCTGTTTCTGAAGAACTGTACCTCATGGAAAGGACCTATGCCGACCCCATTCTTAAAACAACTGCAGCCTATGGAAGGCACCTATTGAGCCTGGGGATGAGGAGAAGGTGGTTTTAGTTTTTGGTTTTCTTCTTGTGTTTTATTTTTAATTTACAAAAAAAATTAACTTGATCTTCCTCAATTCAAGCCTGTTTTGCTCATGACAGTGAATCTCCCGTACTTATCTTGACCCATGAGATTTTTCTACTCTTCTTTCCCCATCGTAGTGAGGGTAAGGAATGGCAGCATGGCTTGGCAGGCACCTGGCAGTCAGCAAAGGTTAACCCACCACATACATTTCTTCCCATATCAAATAAATAAATAAAAAAATAGCAATCCCTTAAAAAAAAAAAACCTGAAATGTAAGTTCAAAGTAAAGGTGACTCAGCAAATCAATCACTTACCCTTTTGATGATTACCCCAAAAACCACCAGAACAACTGGTAGTAGCAGAGTCTTTGTGTATCTTACTGGAGTCTAAAACAGAAAGCAAGTTCATTAATTGCTTTCCTTTATCTGTAATTATTTCAATCACCATTTAAAAGAAATTAATATAATGAGATGTTTCTGGAGTAAAATGTAAATGTAAACTCCACCCAGCAATCATACTAAAGACATAATACTAGGGTCATCAGTAAATTATTTCCAGTTCTTTGGCAAGCCACCCAAAGATGAGAAATAGATTGGATCTCATCTGAATTTGAGTACTACAGGTTGACTAATCTATAAACATTCTAAATGCATATCTAGGCACTCATAAATTAAAAAAAGTCTATTAATGCCACATTATGAAGCTTCAATGCTGTTCTGTAGTCTAAACCTACCACATAAGCCCCTTGCAGCTCTCAGTATGTTTTCCATATACTCAAAACCAGGTACCGAGAGCCCCATAAAATCTTGTTTGCAGAACTGTAACCTTTCATTTATTCCGGAGGAAGCACTTCTTTCATTCAAGCAAGCACATTTCTTAGATTTAAAATCAAAATACTGCTTTGGTTTAAGTTCACTTAAATGAAATAAATGCAATTAAATTTAGCTTTAGTCCATTAATTTCTCTTTTCAAGTACGTATTTGAATTTATGATGGCAGTAGGAGGTGTGGTTCTCAAATGTTTTAAGTTACAAATAAAGATAAAGCAAGAAGTTCCCTCTTCCAAAATCACACATTTTGACCAAATTACCTCTTTTTCCATGAAGTCAAACTCAGCAGCGCAGGTATACATTAACGTATCAAAATCCTTGTAGCCAATAAATTTAGATTTCAATATATTTCCTATATGAGCCTGGTAGTATACACAGGAAACAAATACCAAACTGTAGTAAGCAAAAACTGTTCTGTTTTCCACAACAAAGTAGTATAAATATAAGAAATTATATTGTACTGAGAAATACTTTTAATTAGAACAGAAGTTTATATCACCTACAGTATTGTTACAAGGGCACCAAAAATCTACTTCCAGTATATTAAAAAACATCTTTGAGATGGTATGGTGTTAAAGAAAAAGCAGAAAACAGCAAAAAAAGGGTGCTATCATTGTCATTGTTTTCAACAAGAGTATAGTTTTGCATAGCCATATTTTAAGACGTGACCTTCGTATCTTTTATCTCTTGATACACATCTGCAGACAGGTTTTTAACAATAGAATAAAGGGGCTGAAATACACCAAAGGCTGTACTTGTTACAACAAGCATTTCAAAACTGTCATGAAAATTAGTTTCGGAGAAGAGTGAATTGACAAACTGAGTAAACAAAGGTGTATGTAGAAGAAATCCAAGACAAACAAAGCCCTATAAATCCACATTTAAAAACAAACACATAAAGCATTCGCTAAGACAAAAGTAAAGATATTTGTGTTTTCACAAATTTTGGTAATAACATCTCAAAGTGATAATACATAATGAAAGAAAGAGCAAATATACAATCTCTCTCCCACTTCTGCAAAAAAAATTCTGGAAATTCAGGAAAGTATGCCAGTAAAATGTCCAAATATTAGGAATTAGGACAAAATTTTTGAAAGATACCAACCAGATACTCTGATAAAAGAACTTACATCATCAGCTATTCCAAACACAAGAGAAGTCAGGTATTTCAAGGTGACTGTCCCAAATAACCAGGCACATCCTTCAATGACCTTGAAAAATATATTTAGAATGAAATGGATATCTTTAACTTTTACAAATTTTTTCTTTTTTAAAAGGCTTCTTAAATTTAGCTACCACTTATAAACTCTCATATGTTACAGCTGAAATAATTTTGTGCAACTGATTTACACTACAGCTGTACCACTGCATACAACACTGCAGCAGAGGGGGTAGAAAAGTTATCTTTAAACAGGGGTAGCCTTGCTATCTGTTCCATCTGTTTCACAAATATCAGTGTGTAGGGATTGTTTTTGGACAAGAACTGCTCCATATTATCAGTTTGTGTTAGCCTAGTAATTCAAATCTTTGGAGGAATTTGCTGATTTATAGCACCATCTCAAAATGATCTGAGGTTAGAAGTTGATGGAAATATAAACAAAGTATGTCCAGTTACTACTTTTAGTTATGTATCAAGTTTATTCCTGTACCAAGAAGGTTAAATTCTTAGCAGTGTAGCTCAATCCTTATTCCTTATAAAAGTGGATCAACTGCATAGGACAACCTGTCTCAGTATCTTGTATTTAGGACCCACAGCAGATGCTCTCAGAGAGAATACAACAAAAACCTGATCTTTGCCCTAATGTAACCAGGGTTTAAGTGACGATGGGCTGCATTCAATCGTCTCATTTAATGGCTGCTAAGAAACCTAAATACCTAGGAGGTATCCTAATCCTTTACTGAATGCCCCTAGGTTTTTTTCTTCCACAGTAACATTCTTATTCCTTATAAGCTTATTGCTGTTACCATAAGGTGCACCAAAAAACCTATAATTATACTCTACCTTTCTTCAAAGGCTTTGCAGTATTTACCTTTATTTTACAAGATGTAGAACTCTAATGTATTTTAAAATCTCAGCTATTTGGTAAATCCACATTAATAATTATCTTCATACTCTACTTAATGTCATAAGGTTTTGGGGGAAGGCATTCTAGTTTTTTAATTTTGTTTTTTTTAGGTAAGACACATTGACTGAGACTACATACAGTATTTACAATGTTACATATGAATTTACAAAATTAAAAAAAAGAAATTCTGCTTTCTCTACAGGTATTTTTCTGTGATTTCCATCATGTATTTTCCTTTTTGGTGCCTGCTCAGTAATGAACAGGTGCGTTCAGAGAACTTTGTGTAAGAACAGAGATTTCTCTGCTGAATAGTAGCACCTTATTTAGGATCAATTACTTTATATATGTTTTTAGCATCATGGTGGTCTTTTGAAAACTTACCATTTAATGCCATCCTTAGTTTGTGACCTTCTAACCATACTTTATCTCATGGAGTTTAATTTCTTTAATAGTTCCAGTTAGACAGCTTCTCCAAAAATGTACATTACATTCACCCACACACCCTTATCTCCAGAGGAGTCAAAGGCAAAGGCTGCACTGGGCGTCTCTCATTACACATACATACAGCTCAACACCTTCCTCATCGTACGAGGTTTTAGTCTTTTACAATTCTTTTTTGTTTGCCATTCCATAAGTGCCTTGGATCTCCATTTCAAAAAACTGACATGAAATTTGCCTACACTCTGATTTTCCCTGGTATTACAGCTAGGTATGTACACATGCACTGTAGTTTCCTATAAATATTTTATTCCTTCCTATTCTGATTTCTTTAGAATAAGTGTATGAATTTCATCCAGTTTTGCTAACAGTTTACCCTTCATTTAATAAGAATGCCTGTCTTAAGTCAGGCATAGTCTTGATAGGCTCCCATTTCAGGTGTTTTTACACATTAACATGTCTTAAGCAGCAAGTTGCTTCTCATGTTTTCAACAGTTATATTTTACTCATAATAGTTTTGGGAATGTTCTCCCTGTTGGGACATGACTTCTACTACCCTCAAATTTCACCCACACACTCTACAGTGTTTTACTCTGACTTACTTCCCTATGTAATTTTAAGATGTTTGCTGTTGTCATAAGAATATTCTTAAAAAATTATGTAGATATCCACATTTTAGTGAATATCTAATGCAGTACCTTAATCTCCATTTCTGCAATCACTGTTAGCCTTTTACTTGCCTTTTGTAAATTAAGCTTTACTTCAAAAGGATTTCCACACAGATCTTAGATTTTGTAAAAATGTAAAGTTGGCAACTTGAAATTAAACACGTTGCCATTTAAAGGCAATTTCAGCTTTCTGATATAAATGTGTGTTTATGCTCTCTTTATTTCTTCAGGAATTTAACACTAACTGATGGGAACATTGACAATTTATTAAAGACAGTAGTTCAGCTATATTCCTTGATTTTCAGTTATTAGAAACAAAACCAGAAGTTGTTACTGTATTTGGCAAAAAACAAACAAAAAAAGTCATAGTTTATCTCTGAAACTCAAAATATCCTAAATTCCTTACCCATACATAGACTTCTCTTTTGCGCCTTTTCAAGACTTTTGGACTCCATTCAAGAATTCCCTAATAAAAAAAAAAATAATGCACATTTTCAGGTAATGTAATAATAACAAGCTATGCCAGTACCCTGAATGAGCAGTTTTTCCTTTTGGTAAGCCTATCACACCATATATTTAGTTATTAAAAAATCTTCCATATTAATTCAACCTGAGATATGAATATATATAGTATGATTTCACCCTGCACTGGCAAAACTTGCCAATACAAAAACTCTTACTGCAGTTTAAGTACAATTATGGAAGACTACTTTTCTCCAGAATGAGTAAGGAGTTTCTGTATTATTCATTTCAAAGATTCTTTAAATCAAAACCAATGGGAAACTGAGTTCTGTCTGCTTCTGTGAATGACAAGAGACTGAAGCAAGAAATAAATTACTGGTAGCATAATACAAACAATTTTCAAGTAAGGCAACAGAGCATGGAGGGTGGTAGGAATCACTCCTTTCTGTTTCACAATATGTTCATTTTAGGACACAAGAAAGACCCATTTTAGGCTAATTTGATGAACAATGTAATTAAAAGCTTCCAGCAATCCAGTCCATATGTGAGACTGAGGCCAATATAAGCATCCAAATAACACACAAACAACATATACTTTTATCAAAGCAGACAACAGGCAAGGAACTCAACAGCTTGAGAACTCAACTCAACCTGTACTTAACATATAATTACAAAAGCTGCTACAAGAAACTAAAATCGATTCATAACAAGTAAACTATACTACAGCAAATATGCAGCCAAGGCAGTTTACTACTAGCATAAGTGAGAAACTGCCACACTCTTGCTAATTGACAAAATATAAATAAACAGACAAAAAGAATCAGAAATTAGGATGATTTACAGTAAGCTAAATAGGATCTGTTCACAACACTTTCCCTCCTATTTCTTACGTACATAAATCCTTTATGAGGAACAATACAAAACTGAATGAGGTTGGGGGGTTTTTTCCTATTTAAAGAAAAATTAAGATAATGAATAGTGAGATGGTGAATCTTCAGTGAATAATTTTGCTAACACAATGGTATGATGCAGCAGTTTCAAACAGTCTTAAACCACTGCTATATATGGTTTCGTCATTTGCTCTACACTAGAGGATTTACTATCAGTAAGAAGCATTTAAATGAAGCTCCTCCTTGCTCATGGTTCTTGTTTTACAGTTACTCTGGTCAAAATTACATACATGGTAAATTTTATATTTTAATAATAAGAAGAGAAGTATATAAGAAGAAGAGCTGAGTCTTAACTGAATTTCTCTTACAGTGAGGTTTTGGTGTAAAGCCATGATTTAATGAATTAATATTTACCCTTTCACCAGGTATCTTTATGGTCTAATTCTGTTTCTCCTGTGAAGGGTTCCTCATCTGTCTGGTAGTGCAGCAGTTGCACATTTTACATCAACACATATATAACAGTACAGCACTGCAGCCTCAGCACAGCATATGATTCTTCTTAAGCAACTTACCGAGATAACTACTAAAGATGCAGCATAATATGATGTCAGTAACATTGAATTACCAAACATCAGAATAAAACACACCAGAAGAGATACCTGAAAGAAGAAAATAAAAATTATTCAATTTAAAATAGAAAAGGTAAGGATTACCTAATGTGTTAACAGCTTTAAATTTAAAAACAACCACTTTACAGCAAACTGCAATCCTGATACAATTGCAGATGTGTTCTGAAAACACTGATTGTAAGGACCTAATGGCAGCAGGTAGCCAAGTGTAGATAATTGTTTTAATTTATTTATTAAAAGTATGTAAGAACAAATCCGGGTCATAGGATAAATTTATGTAATACAATAGATAAATTTCTGAAGTTATTTCTAACATATTCATTTTTTTCTAAATTACTGTATGAGTTCTCTCCACCCTGCTTGTTACCTTTTAGAATTCTGGACAAACACAAAAATTAATAGAATGTTTGATGTCTTCTTTCTTCCTAACTGACAAACATTTATTTAAAATACCATCATCATCAAAGTCAAGGCAGCAGAACTCTGACTGTTTGATCATATGCACCTAATTCAAGGCTGAAATACAACTTTTATCCACCATCCTGATCTACTGTCCTCCCTTTTTTGACAGAAAGCAATCTGAATTACATTTTCCAACTTGGAGGGCAAAAATCAATAAGCAAGCTCTGTCTTCTTTTATACACAGGAATAAGGAAAAATAGCACAGTAATTTGCAGACTTTTCTACTTCCCTCTTCATATAGCTAAGACTTTCATTCTCCACAGAAGAAGGAAGGTAGGAGGGAGGCAAAAATTGAAAACACCTCAAAACAGACTGGCAGTTTACCCAGACTCAATAAGCTGTCCCTGTAATATAACATGACTGTTTATCTATCTGAAAATAGGCTGTTTATGGCGCTTCAGCACCTAAATTATGATATAGCTATTGACATAAGCCAGAAAGCTTAAGTATGTCATCCTGCTTCTGTCAAAAAGCTACCAAACAAATCTGCTTATTTTGTCCCTGCTTTACATGAGAAATGAATCGCATAGAACTTACCGTTGCCTTTAGTCTATCATGAACAGTATTTTTAAAAAATGTTTTAAAACATATGAAATATAATTTAGTTTCTTTTCTGGGGAAATATTCTCTTTTCACCCACTGAGTTAGCATAGCACAATTTTAGCAAAAAAAATTTTTTTTAAAGACCATCACATATCTTAAAAAAACTTGTCTACATCTTCCTTTGTATTTAAAACTGTAATCTCACTTCAAAAAGGAAAACTTGATCATTATCTCAACTTTAAAAATTAAAATCAGGTATTATGCAGAAACTTAAATAGGTTTTAGTTATCATTTCCCTTCTTTCTTGACTTTTTCCTACAGTTTTGGAAAAGAATTGGTTTTCAACTTAACAGTTTATTTTCTTGTCCTCCCTTCTAAGTATCTCCCCAAACAGTTAAACCACAAGATCTTTGCATGGTCAAGACTACAGCAGTTTTCAAAACCAATTTCAGTTCCAACCCAGACCCCTCCCTCCCTTATCACTACATGATTTCAACCCTTGTGCAACGAAGGAAAACACTCCAGACAAATGGTCTCTTTGCATGCTTTGACCTGTTTGAGGGGACTTAAAGTTTTTTTAAAAAGGCATTACCATATGAGCAGATAGTATCTTCTGTAATTTGCTGGAGTCAATATAACCCATAATACACACCGCAAATAATGAAGCTATCTAAAATCAAAAGTAAAAGCAAAGTTAAAATAATTTGCACTGGTGTACTCCTCCATGCAAAAGATAAGATTATTCAAACAATCATTAACTTTTATTGCTACTTTTTGCTAAGTACTTAGGCATTTCATAATTATTTCTTTCAAAAATCTGGTTGTGGTGCTCTAAACACGAATTATCAAATACAGTTGAATATTTAAGAAATAAGTATTCAACTTTATAAAAAATGCAAGTCACCAAAATACAGCACTAATGGTAATGTGTTAACATTACCTTCCACCTTTAAATTTAAAACAATATTTTAAAAAAACCCAAACTCAAAAAAACCCAAATCAAACAAACAAAAACCCAAACCAAATCAAACGAAAATGGAAAAGAAACCACAACAAACGAAAAACCCCAAACCAACCAAAACCCCCATAAATATATCAGTCAAAATTCCAAAGGAATTACTCATTAATTTTAAGTTTTCAGCAAAGTATGGAAACATCCACAATTTGCTGCTGAGGAAAATAAGGCTTGTTGACTTATGGATTAGACAGCCTCTTAAAAGTCATATGGGAAATTAATGAAATTAATAAATGAACCTGAATTTTCAGATTTCAGGCTCAGCATCTTGAACAGGTTATAGTGATGAGTTTTTCACAATATTTCATAGAATTTATTGGTTTCCTCTTATGCAGTTAGAAACCTTGCATACCACAGCTTATATTGACTGTTTAAAGCTATCAACTCAAACCAGGCATCATCTGCTTCAAGTAAGGCAGACAAGTGAAAAGGTCTGGAGACACAGATGGATTTCAGTCAACAGGCTACGTTTCAACCAACTCAAACACAATGAAAGTTGCTGTGTGACACTATCCTACGGTTCCAGTCAGCATTCACTAGATTTCAGTGCTAACTACAGTTACCTCAACTATCCAAAATCTCAGACTACAGCACTACTCACAGACTCATCAAAATTATTTAGAAAATCATGCAGAATCATGCCAGATATTACATGCCATGCAAACACCGGTACATTTAAAATTTTTTAACATCCTGATCAATGCCTTTTTTTTATTTTTGTGCTTCAAAAGACAACTTTTTTTTCTTGTTCTAATATACTGATCTCAGGCTAGAGGCTGTTTATGTGGGAAAAGTAAATATTTTTAGTCCTGGCGACAGAAGGGTAAGAAGTGTAAACAGTCAACTTTTAAACTCAAGACTAGCAAGATTGATGTGGTAAATGGTGAGAATCTTTCCTGACAGCGAAAATGAAATCTGGCTAAAAAGAAAGTAGAGCTGTGAATTCAACGGCTGCTTATACAAAGCAGTCAATTTGTCCAGGTTAGACAAAGAGGCTATTTAGAGGTAAATATGGGCTTACCTGAGTCAGAAGAACAAACTGAGCAAACTGCCAGGGAAGCATGAAAAAGATATTAGAAACACACAGTGCAATCAAGCTTCCTGTATTAATACTCGGAATCCTTGGGAAAAAGAGACAGAATAGGCATCAGTAAGTACAATTACACAGGTGTTTGCATATAATTGAAAAGTACAATAGAAAATGCAATAAAAACACAGTTACCTTGAAAGATAGCTAGCAATATTGATCAACTACAAATAACACTGCTCAAGTAAATTTAATATCTTTTTTTTCTTTGAGTTTCCATGACAACAGCTCTGATGTTTAATGTTCCTTAACTGTTTGATGAGTCACTGATTACCAAACAAGTCTTCTCCTGGCAGTATGCAGCAGAGCAGGCCAAAGCATGTCATTTGCAAGTGTTTCACCTTCTTGTGACAACTCTACAGTCAGGTCACAACCATTTCCATTTCAGCTGAAATCACAACTGTTTCAGAATGGTCTGCATTTGAAAGTGATTAAACTCCTCTCCCTCACATTTCTTCCCTATTTACTTTCTGCTAGCAATCCTGAGTGATGTTTCAGGGAAGGAGACAATGACAAGTACATGAAACTCATCTGTAACTGAAACCCCAGTCTATTCTCCATGTCCTGAAATAAATGCTATTTAAAATATTTAATCCTGGGTTGATTCAAGTTCAATTCTGAAACACGTCATGTTTCAAATTTCACTAAATTCTAGAGAGTACATATCTTTTCCTTGTATAAAAACACAAATTAGTGACAAGCATGAAATACTTTTGCTTTAAACATCAATAACTACAAATCATTATGACCTAATAAAGGAAAATTGGTGGTTATAAGTACTAAGTTCAACTAAATCATAAATACATTGTAAATCTGATGCAATGGAGTTGGTGGAGAAGCCCTTAAGTATGAATGGTCATGCTTATTTTCTAAAACAGAGGCAAGACAGGAACATAATCATGTTGCAAGCCAGAAATAATCATGGAAAAAACAGGGCTAATGAACTCAAGAGCATCCCTGCATTAATGTAATTAGACTGTTCTAAATAATTGAACTAGTTAATGAGACTAGTTAATTAGTCATAGAAAACTGCAAGAACATACTAGCATATGGGTGCCTATAGCATCCTCAGTTGCAAAGCATAGGCTTACTCTACGTGCAGCCAACATACCACTCTCCAAGAGGGACAAAACCAATTGATGAAGTATCAGCTTGTTTCTCATGGGAAGGAAGGGACATCAACCAAAAATTCTGATTTTTACTTTAGACACGTATTTGCCAACACAGTAATTCTGATTTTTATGTTAATCATGTCTTCAAGTTGCAAAGTTTTTCCTTTTAATAAGTGAGTAATATGACTGCAGTTCTACTGGTGCAGCGTCTGTAATGTAACAGCCACAGGAAAGTTTCTCTGTTAATGATACCATTGTTACAGCACATGGAGGCATTCAAATACATTTTTAAATAAAGGCACTTAAATAAATGTCCTGTGACATTCAGTTTTTTTAAAGCATTGTAAAGACCCAGTATAAACTGAGAGGTACCTGAGAATATAGGTCAAAAGCAACATCTGCATCACAAGGAAAGGGTAGGAGAAACTTTCACGAAGAGGTGGAGTCCACATGACACGAGTGCACTGAAAATAAGAAGTGGGTTAGATGGTAGCATTCACTGATACATTTCCATAAAACCACGCATTTGTATTTCAAAATGGATGACTACAGATGCTCAAATAAAGCAAAAACCAGGCTATATGAGTTTTTAGTCAGAATGTTAAAAAAACAAGCCAGGAAGCAGAAAAGAGAAAGGAAAAGGAAGTGGCTTCCACACTTGGGGCCTAAAAACTAAACTAGATCTAAACTAAAACAGATTACTGCTTTTTCAAAATTAAATGTGGCAGCTAGAGAATATCCAAGAAAAAAGCAGGGCAGCAGCTACTTGTCCCTGGTTTTGCTGAAATAATCAACTCTTCTAGGTAAATAATTCTCAAATTCATGCAGTGACTTGCCACACTTAGACAGAGATAGCATGTTGGGAGATGATCTGAAGGATAAAGCAATATATTCCTCATTATGCTAGAGTTCTTTACGTTATAAACATTTCACATTTCTATTAGTAACAGCACATTAAGTATAAAATCTGAAGCTGCCCTGCAAAACAGGCCAGTACACTAAACTCATGAAATTAAGTTCATACAGACCCTATACTACTTATACATAATTTCTGTATTCCACTCTTTAACCCTAACAAAGCAACGTATAATACACTGAAGTCAACTGAACAGTGTTTTCATTAATTTATTAATTAATGGGGTTCATGACAAATAAATAATGGGCCTCACGGCAAATGGCTCAGCTACAACTGTTGTCTCCAATGTTTATATTCAGCTCTTTACAAAGAGCTTGCACTGACCTTAAAAAAAAAAACAAATACAACTTTACAGGAGTACTTTGACATACAAAAACCAGGTTCAAATTGGCTATCAAGAGATTTGCATTAAAAATTAGAAGTAAGTTCTTTACAACTACAAGAGAAAAATGTAATTCATCTTAACATGAATCTATGAAAATAATGTAGGATACTGTTGCCAGGATGTTCCTTCTCCTTTGCTTCCAAGAACCTTTAAACCATTTTTTAAAATATTGTCTTACCAAACAAATCACTAAAATCAACATTATATCCCTTCCTTATTGTCTTGCTATTTCCCAAGTATGTTAAATTAATAGCGTAAAATAAAAGCAAAGAACAGAAATCCATCACATTAATCACAGTCCCTGACTTCTAGAAGCACTCTTTGTAAAAGCACCACCAATTATCATTAAAACAAACCTTTCATAAATATATGTATTAATATGCTGTCCTCAACTGACTGCACAGATGTGAGGAGTTTTTTTTTTTAATAAGCAATAAATATAATCATGATTATTCTAAAGCAGCTTAGTCATTTTGCATATTTTTCAAGACTACAGCAACATTTGGTTTACCAAATCTTATGACACTGAAGAAGATAAGACAGGAAAAAATGATGTGCATATACAACCATAAAAAGGAAGCATTACCTTAGAAGTGGATTGACTACCATGGGCTACACTACTTTTCTATATTTGGAATGTAATGCTAAACTCAATCATCTGTGGATGATTTATCCAGCCTTTAAGCTCACTCTGCTGCATGTAGAAATATATCAGATTTGTCTAAGTTTGAAATCTTTAAAATACAGTAGCACAAGCACAGCACAAGCAAAACCATACAGCCTTAGGGTCACTAGCTCAAAGCCAGAGAGCATTTTTACATACCACTTTTACACAGCATTAGAGCTGAGATACCAAGGCTTGCAGATCAGGCTTACTCATGTAGCTCAGTCCTGTCCTTCCCAAACAGGAGAGGAAATTTTTGGCAGCTGGTCTAGCTCGACTGCACCCACTGTCGACCCACACAAGATGATTTGCACATAATCACAAGCCCATCAAAGAGCTGGGCATTTCTTACACACACAGGTGCACCCACAGCATGGTATTCAACAAAGCACCCCGTGAGGAGAGACCCCCTGTGCACCTGGAACTACAGGTACTACCATAGCCATATACACAACAATATCAAATAAGTCTGAGTTATTCCATTCAGCTACAGTCCAAACACAAAGTGCCAGCTGAGGTCCAATGCTGCACCTCTGCAAGTATTTCCTATTGTTCTCCAGAAATCCATACAGTTGAGCTTGAATCAGGGTCGCCTTCCTTAAGCCCTACCTAAGCCCAGACTACATCTGTGTAAAGCTATGCAGACCTGATTTCACACCATTCTCCAAAATACACTATCCGTGCTTTTTTCCCAAGTCAAGTCATTCACAGAGAGAAGCCCTCCCACAGTCACCCATGGAAAGAACTGCACTGTACCACAGTGAAATAAGTGGTTTTTTGCTACCACTACCTGTAAGTTTTCAACACATTTCTTTCTGAAGTTACACTTAGCACCTTCACAGACTTGGCAAAACACAGTGCCTATTCTATTAGTACTCACTAGCAAAGGACGAAACATCATTTCACTTCAGGATGCCATTAAGAACAGAAATCCACATAAAATGTTGTATTTGCACTCACAGAGCACAAAATAAGTTTAGCAGCTCTAATGTTTACCTGTTCTCAACCAGGCACTTCAACATCCATGGGTGACAATGCTTTAACATGCTTAAATTCTTAAATGCCTAAATCCTTCAAATATCCCCCATGCATACATGGGAGATATTTCAAATGAAACTTGAAAATAAAATAGTTATTTTATCACAGATTTTTGATTTATAAGAAATCTGTCAAAGCTTACTGTGAATGGAAGCATCTCTAACTCTGTTAAGTACAATACATTCTTTCAACTCAAATGTTCTCTACCAAGTTCAGCTCAGTAAAGTAAGAAAACAAAACATAAATTCAACCCTAAACTAATTTATAAGGTAGTTAGTTTCTATTTAGAAGCTCTTTACAAATTCCCATTCATAAAATGAGCACTAAGAAAAAAAAAACTAAAAAAACAAACAGGCCGAGGCAATAAGAATGAAAGCGATGATTTTTCTTCCAAAATATGAAACAATTACATAAACAACATTAACTGGGAAAACCAGGAGATGTTATAAGTTCCTTTATTTCTTCTTTCCTGCGATGCAGCTTACTGAAGTTTAGCACTGGAATCCTTTACACACATACACTATTTCTAAATTCTGTGTATCCTGGGTATAGTATATAAGTAATACAGAGGTTTCTTTGCACTTTTCTTTGTATTAATGAATTTCCAGTAAATATATAGCAATTTAAAGAAGCTTCTGAAGCTTACTCATAACATGTAACCCAGTTATGCGTGGTATGAGCACAAAAATAGTGTATTCTGATTGATGTTTTGAAACTTGAAGTCATTGTGCTAATAAGTTTCAATCTCAGGACCAATTTACAATGTATTTCCTTTCTGAATTTTTATTTTAAGCACTAAAGGGACATTGAACTGTGCTATGTATTTTTCAGTCATAGTCTATTTTGCTTTCAATTGTCTTATTAATTTATTTTAATTGAATTTAAGTTTTTTAAATTCAATCTCAAATGAATAAGCAACATCACTAAATTTAATGAAATGAGAATTAGCTTAAACTTCAATAATTAAAAAAATAAAGGGTAGTGGGAGAGGGAAACCTACCTCTCCATGATTGAAAAAGAAGCACAACACGGTAACAAGGCCTCCTAGACGACTCCCACTGTGAAAAGAAGAAAAATAGGTATAAAAGAATCTTATCATGGTCAATGTTGCTTAAAAAATGCGAAGCAGCACTTGGGTACAGCTAAGTTTATTTGGGGGAAGGGAGAAAAGCTTTCCAACATCAAGGGAAGGCAATCAATAGAGTACATACAATATTAAAATACTAGTCAGTCAGACAGTGTTTATTTCAGAGCAAACCAGTCCTTCGTACATCAACTCTTTTTCGCAGAACACCAATTTTAATGTTAATCACTTGGAAAACAGTTATTCCACTGCTCACAAATTTTGGTTTGGATCATTACATCCTATGCTTCTGAAAACTGGGCAGTATAAACGCAGTACTTCTTCACTAAGATGTTCAGCAGTAAATTTCAGAATCTGCATGCTCAATCACCCAACACAAAATTTTGGTCTGGATATAAAGATTAATTTATGATAATCAAATCAAGCAAATTCAAAAAACATACTTAAAATTAACTCATTATATGGTCAATGCAAGATACAATTTAATTTTTATGTTAAATACTGCAATGTTAACATGAGGAAGCTTTTTAAGCCCTTAAATATTTTTTACATTTCTATATCAATCAAATTCACCTATTGAATAAATAGCAAAAGTAAACCCAAAGATATTACTTAGATTTTTCCTACTTCAAAAGAGCAATAGAAAAGGTTCCCATTTGCTTGAACAGGTTTGTGATTGCTAAAGTTATGTGATATAAAGCAAAGAACATTTTTGTTACACAAGTTTACTACTACTCTGAATGACAGATGATACCACTTTTGCTACTAAACAAAAGCAGCAGCCAGCTGTTAAGATTCTTAAAAAAAAACCCCAAACCAAACAAAAATCAACTGCACACAAAAAAAAGCCAATAAAAAAACCCACTTCAAATCGTCTCAGATCCTTCACCCATCACTAATATACAAGTCAAACAGAATCAGTAGGTTCTGGGTACAAAAGCTGAGGATTAAAGATACAGGGTGCTAAAACAATCTCTAGGAATTGTGCATTCCTGCATGTAAAACTCAACTTTACATCCCATAAATTTGAAAAGCTTCAACACTAAAACGCAAAATGATAATAAGAACATGCTTAATATTAAAAATGTTAGCCATAGAAACAAAACAAAAACTTGCCAAAAAACACCCCAAAACAGAAACAAAACTCAAACTCTCACTACTAAAGAAAGTAGTGAGAAATAAAGAGCTCATTGATTTTTCAGTGACATTCATATATAAAATGTGAATTTCTGTATAACTCCTTTAAGAGAAGTATTACAAGTTAATGACACAAATATTCAAAGTTTACCTACTTCCTCAAAACATGCACTAGGCAACTTCCTGTTTTTACTGACAGTGTCTGCCCTGGGCTATTCCTTATTTTAACTATCAGAACGTGCTTGAGAGAGAGAAAGAAGAAAACCCATGACAATGAAGCCAGAAAATGAATAAGGGGGGAAATCAGTCACAGCTCTCAGAGGAAAATATAGCTGCCTTTCACTTTTTGGCTAAGCCAACACATGAAAACAGATGTAAACAGAAAAGTTATTTCCACTTCTGCTTTTCTGCTGAATGTGGAATCCATTTTTGTATGAAAGTGTATTACAGCTTCTGAAATGTAAGGACATATACTGAAAACACAAATTTATAGAAAAAAGTGAAGTGCATGCAATTGTCCAAAAGAACGCATTAGATCAAAAAATGCCTTCTCAGTTAAGTTAAAATGGAAATACATGCAAATAGGACTTGAAGCAAACAAATGGGAAAACTCCAGTCTTGGTTAAAAGTACACCATCATTCAACTTGTGTTTAAAAATGAGTTACAGTGTTAATTTTAAGAGCAGAAATATGTCAAAAGCTGTTTAAAACACATATAGCATCTAGTTCTATTCACAGCCCTTTGGTATCAATGAGATACCACCTCAATAAAATTTTCCACAATTGTTTTCCAGCAGCATCGTCATTTTAAGAAAAAAGCTTCTCTATTTCAGTAATTTTTTAGTGGCAATGTACATGTAAAAAAAACACTACTGCTGAATAAACACATAATCAATATCCTGTAAAAATATCGTTACGTTCACTTTTTCAAATTTTGTCTAAAAACAGATAGCTGATACCAACTAAATAGCCCAGTCTCAACTGCCTTACCTGAGGTATGTACCATATATGAAGAACAGTGACATCATGAATCCATTCAACAGAAAAATCACAGCAACATAAAAGGAAGCAGGGTCTCCCAGCCCTAACAAAAAACAGTTAATATATGTTGTCAAATATAGAAGAAAGGCCATATTGGTTATAAAGCACCATACAATCAGTATACTATCTTAATATATCTATATTAGATATAAACTATCAGTATAGTATCTCAGTGTATCTATAGAAAGAGACAATTCAAAAAAAAAGTAGATGTCATTAAGACTATTGTGAAGATTCAATCAGGAGACCCCAGCTTTGAAAAAACCAGGAAGAGTAGGGGTAGACATAACATAGGGGCAGTCAGTGACAGAATAAGCCGAGAGGGACACATTAACTGCAGAGAAAAACCTGTGAGGTTTAGAAGGTAGAAATACTGCTAAGAATATTCTCTAGACTACATTTTTATTTCATAGAGCTTTCTAGAACAGGTTACTTAATCCTAGACTCTCACTTCCTATCTCTTGCAGGAGTAAACCTATCTTTAAACATATCACACACAATGCTCTTTGCTTTCTTTGTTTCATTATAAGCAAAGATATTTTCCAGTAATGCAAGTCTTTCAATTTATTCATTAACAGACACTTCTGTGCTCGCTCTTCTTGCCGTTATTCTCTTTCCCACTATTTCTTTAAACCCTCCTGGCTCTAATCATTTCAGCAATACAGCATAAAAAACCTTATTCATTAAAGTGAATGGCAGCAAAACTTCAGTTTCATATGCAGAACTGATTATTCCCCACTGCTGAAAACACAGCAAGACAGCTTTCTAAAGTAAGATGATGATATGCTCACAAAACACAGTAGTCTCAATAGCTGGTGCTTCTGTTGGTTTTGTTTTCATGAAAAACAAGAATGAAAGGTTGTACACTGTTTATTGCTTCTTACAAAATTAGAGAAAGGGAACCATTCAAGCTCTGAAGTTCTTACAGCCTTTGTGCAAAGGAAAAATACTAGCCTGTCATCACACAAAGGCATTCTAAATGATAAAATGAAACAACTTCACAAACTACCATCTATTATTCAGCTTGAACTGACTTTAGAACACCTCAAAAGCACTTCTTGGTAAGGTACTTTTATTGTTTAATACGTACTTGACAAGCCAATATTTCAAATGTGGGGAAAAAAAAAGTGGCAGTGTCCTTGCTTTGGTGTCAAATCAAGGTTCAAGGTTGAAATTCTTATGCTGAATAGCAGCTCATGAGAGGAAGAGGATTCTTCTCAGCAGTATCATTAGGTAAGATTTCTCTAAAAAATCTCCAAAATTGAGGGAGGAAATTTTAAAATGCACGAAGTTGGAATGCATTGGATCCTTCAGAAGCTACAAAAATTAATACATGTACAGTAGGCTTCCAATTACATTTAGGACATCTTATTCTTTGTAATAATCCAACATTATGAAGGTTCAGACCATAACTGTGAAGTTTTGAAGTCCAGGAATTCAATCTAGGCTGTAGGAGTTATCTAATAAGCAAAACCCACATTTTTCACCCTTGGTAACACAGGAATATTTATTATTTCTGAAACACATAAAGCCACAAATGCATGCTTCCAAGGAGAAACCATCATAAACCAGAATTTACCTTCACAGCTTTCAACAGGACTAAGCCCTTTTCCTCTGTTTACAGTCCAACATGTCTTTGTTGGTAGACCAAGGAAATCCATAACGGTGGTATATATGCGGTACCAGCTGGCAAGGACCACCTAGGGGGAAAACAGGATTGAAGTTTCTGCCCAGAGTAACCTCTCATGACAGCTGGCCCTCATCCAGGCTCATTTTCAAACTCAGGATTTATCTCAGCACTTTTGACCAGAATTTCCTAGAGGCCTCTAACAGACTTCATTAACAGACTAAAATTATGCCTATTGATACTTAGATGCTTTATAACAGAAATAATTTCATGCATCAAGCTGCAAAATTCAGAAAAAAAAAAAAATGTATGTATTGCATTGTCTGGAAGGTTCCTCATTTGAGTGTATTTGTTTAACAGATATTAAAATCACAGATATTGTTGACAGAGGACAGTTGACAAAACTGAACCCATTCAAGCCAATTAATTTTTTTCCACCTCACAAGAATGTTAGTGGACCAAATCTTTAAGATTTTTTGTCAGTTAAATTTTGATAGGTTAATTTTAAGCATGCATTCAAAGGGCTTTCAGATGCAATGTAAGAGAGCATTTCCATTTTCCACGTAAATGCTGCAATGTTCTTATAACAACAACTTGACTAAATCTCAACACCTGACACAGAAAACATCAGTACTTTACACAGAGCAAAAATGAGAACTCATCTCACAGCAAAGTCATTAGTTAATAACATTACTAAGCTATTCTGTCAGGATATAACTGACTTTATAGAGTTCATAAATGAGTAATGTGGCCATTCCAGTTGAGCTGCTTTGAAAGTTATAACCCAGGGGTTCCCAGACTGACAATATGTTTCACCACTGCAGTATTAGCTGCCTCTGCCCTGTGTCACAGAGAACATATATAAGAAAGATGATTCTCTCTTCTCGTTCCCCATACAATTAATAAAACTCTTTATGTCACTTCTATCTTCAAAAAGGGCAAGAAGGAAAAACAGACAACGCGTGTGAGAATGTGATGGAGTAAATCCTCCTGGAAACCACTTCCAAATATACAAAGGACAAAAAAGTGATTTGAAGCAATCAGCACGGATTTACAAAGGTGAAATCACACTTGCCTGGCTTTATAACCTTCTGAGATGACTGTCTTGATAGATAAGGAGACAACTGCGGATATTTTTTTAATCTAGTGCCAATCTGCTCTACATCTTAAGACTAGATGATGGCACAAGGGAACATCCTCAGCAAATCTGCAGGATAAATACTGAAAGGAGTGACTGATCCTTGTGCTGCCATTCAGAGGCACATCAAAAGGCAGGAGAAATGGGCCAACAGGAATCTTCCCAACAGGGAAATGCTAGTCCTACACTGGGATGAACACCACTATGCACCAGTAGAGTTGGAAGCTGACCACCTAGAAAGCAGTTTTGCAGAAAAGGACCTATGAGTCCTTGTGGACAATTTATACTTGAGCCAGCAACAAGCCCTCGATGCAAAAAAGAGAAATATATCATCAGCTGTATGTCACTGGGACAAGAAAGGCGACTCTTCCCTTCTACTCAGCATTGCTAAAGCTCTATTTGCGGTGCTCAGCTCAGTTCTGGGCTGCCCAAGACAAGAAGGACACAGAATAAAGATGACTGAGACAGACTCTTTTTGGTTGACAAGAGATGAGACAATGAGCACAAATTCAAATACAAGAAATTCCACTTATACATAGGAAAAAAACTTTTTTAATTTGGGAGTGGTCAAACACTGCAACAATCTGCACCAAGGTGCAGTATATTCAAATTGAAACTGGAGATGACCCTGAACAACCTGCTCTACTTCACCCTGGTTTGAGCAGTGTTGAAACTAGAAGACCTTCAGACAGTCCTTCCAACCTCACCTGTTCTGGGATTCTAAAGTTCATTAATTTTTAATATCAAGGCTCCAATCTTCATAGCTCACTTCATCTGCGGCCTTCACACCCTTGCAATATAAATCCTGTATATTTAAAAGATAACTACATCTTTCTAGACCATGACTCTGTGCCTCAACATTGTGCCTTACAAAGTACAGTATCCTGAATTCCTGGAAGCTTTCTGAACATCTGTGCCCTCATGCTTCTGGCAGTGCACATGTGCATACATGAACCAGACACCTGCCCCATCTCCAGACAGACATCAATAGGCCTGAAGAACCAAATCAGTGATTCTTCTTATCACCTGAATGTGCTCTGTTAAGGACATCTGTATGGCATATTTGTATCACCAGCCCTGAAGCTGACATTAGCCAAGCATATAAAGCATTCTTGCCAAAGCAATGTTGCACCAAAAAAAAAAAAAAAAAATCCAATGACTAATTTATCAACTTAACCGTTTAACCTGTTTATGCCACAAGTGCCTGTGTCTGCTGCAGACTTCACACATAAATACTCCCTAAAAAGGTATCAGGCTAGGTACTTCAAGCAAAAAAACCTATTTTTTGCCAAAAGCTACTTTACATGAAACAGTTAACATGGGCATAAAAATGGAAACAAGTCAGTAAGCAGCACAAAATTGCTAGGTCAGTTGGAGCACAGTGATGTTTCTGGAATTTCTACTGTTCTGTACCAGATAAGGCAGTAAATGCAGAACCTGGAAAACAAAAGCCTAGCTTTCAGACCCAGGAGAGCTCTGTGGAAAAGGCCAGTCCTTTGCTGCAAAAGAACATGTAAAAAAGTCAAGCCCTTTCACTAGTTGCCTTTGAGTGTGCACCTTAAAGCTAACTACATGGACCTTTGCAACACACTCCTCATTTCAACTCATATCTTCATTATCACCACCACACACAGAAATATCAACTGTTCCATAACAATGAACACCCAGAGAGCAAACTTAACACATTATCTCTCCACCACAGAAACTAACACATTATCTCTCTATCATTTTTCATCAGAAATGAAAACACTACAATTACTAGAACAACCTGACTATGGAGCAAATACTTGGAAAATCAACTTTATTTGGATTTTAATGTTGTACAGCTACAAGGACAACCTTGTAGCTTTCGACAGTTTTTTTACTGCTTATATTTACAATTTACATAAATGATGTATTGATTGCTACACACTCATTTTACTTTTTTCCCTTTTTTTTTAAAGTTTTTAAAGCTAGTACTGGCTGTACATGTAAGTGAATTGTTTTACTTTTCTTAATTCATTTAACATCCTATTTAGCAATGGGATTTTCAGATTGGTTTTGATGAATTTAATTTTAATATCCATTAAACAAACAAACATTTTATTAGAATTCAGCCTTAGTGCTACTAATGGGCTGAAAGAGCTGGAAAGATCCCAAAATATCAAACAGGAAATGAAACACTTTCAGGAAGCATGACTGGATACTGAGCATCTGAAGGAAAAATTTTACTGCCAACAAATAAATCCACAAGCATCTTTTCATCACCCAGTCCCATTATAATCATAAGAAAATTCTATAAATTCAGACAACATATTTCAAATGTCAAGTTGCACCTATTGCCAGTTTTATAAATACAGTTATGTGGAAACAGGAGTACTCAAGAAATACACTTAAAAAAACTCCCAAAGCACTATTTACAGGAAGTCTAGACATTAAGCAGTGAATGACTGAAAGGAATAGAGGAGACTATTTGTCTGCTTTGCATGCCCACACAGGCACAGAAAAGATGAATGAATTCATACCTTATCACCAATTTCTACGAGCCAGTATAATCCTAGAAATCTGAATTAACAGACAAAACTACACATTTTGCACTGTAATCAACCCAGCATTCTTATAGAATGTCAGCCACCATATCTGATTTAATCATCTAATATATTTAGCCATCTTTCAGGATGATACTGATGAGTCTTTAAGAACAAGTTCATTCGACCAGTAATCCTTGATTTTTGAAAGTCAGACTATAGCTGAAGTCAATAAATCTTTTTCAGCTAAAGTAAATAACTCTTTAGTATTGAAATGATGTTCACAAGAGGGCATTTCTAGAACTGAATTGCAATCCATCTGGAGTTAGAAAAAAATTCCAAGCAAACCCTAAACAAGTAAGGGGGCAACAAAAAGTGCTCATCTACATAGCATTTAGTTCTTCCAGAGCAAGACTTAAGAAGCAAATGAAAACACTACGTGCAACTTGTACAAATACATGCAGACCAAGAACTCTTACACATACAGTTCCTGAAAGCTGCTCTGCTCCAACAGAGAAGGAGAATGAGTATAAAAGCTAGGTCGCAACAACCACAGCCATTCTTAGCTGGTTCTCATAAAAATAAACAGCTGCTGACACACGACACTACAGAAATGTAATTAACATTAACCGAAGGAATCTTCCCTTTGCAAAATGTTTGAGACACACTGGCAAAACCTGAAGAGACAGAAACCTCAACACTACTGTACTTTAAACACATGTTCTTTTTACTGACAAAAAAGCAGAGTAGGAATGTGATCTGACCAGGTAACAAGTGGAACATTAAGTATGCACAAATCAACAGCAGTCAGTCCTCCACAGACTGCAACATCTAACAGCTAACTCCTCTGCAACATCTAACTACTAGCACTCATGGATTTTACAGCCACTAAGAACTGTGATGTGCTTGGTTCTGTCAGTTTTGTGACAAAATGGAAAACAAAATTACCTCTTGCAACCTGTATGACTTCAGTCATTACTGTCACATGCTACTGATACCTCATACGTCTTATTTCCTGAAGTACATAACATCAGCAACCTACTTGCTTTCAGGGAAAAGAACAAAAAAAAAGGCAAGTATAGAATTGGTCTGCAACTTTTGGGCACAAAATAGTAAGATCTAGAAAGCTTTCACAGTTGATTGAAAATACTTGAAAGTTGGAAATTGATCACAATGCATGAAGTAACTTTCTCATTTGAAATCTGGAACTGAAATACAGTATTTAATCAACACTTTATAAGTCACTGTATCTTTACAAACACATTTTCCACACTAACTTTTACAAATTTGCAGTCAAAGCTAAAACAACCATAGATTTGCAGAAGGTATTATATTTAAAATACAACTCACCTCTGGGTAAAGATTGAACCTTTGTAAGGTGTTAATCACTAAAGGATACTCAGTTAGTTTGTCATTCATAATGGCGCATACTCCACTCCAAAATGATGGTGCCTCAATAATGATCTTGAAGTAGGAATAATAAAGACCCTACAGAAGAACAGATTAATTATTTACAATTAAAGATGTCACTTCTGCTTCAGGAACCACTACATACAAGCTTCATTAATAAACAAATTTTGTAATGTAACAAACAGGACAGGCTCATTGAAGATGACCATCCAGTTTTTCAAATCTCTTCTATTACTGCCACCGAAACAAGTGATGTGGGATTCCTTACACTTTGTTTCATAGCATACCTGGCAATCTCTCATTTGGGCTGGTAACTATGCATTAAATAGTGTTTCACAATTCTCAAAATAAAAGCAGACAAAAGGTGTGTGTGTGTGTATATATGACAACATAGATTAATTGAAAAAAATATTTAGACAAAAAAGGCTGCTTAAGAAGACTATAATAACTGAAAGCAAGGTATAAGGTACTTGCAGTTTTGTATTTTAGGTCCTTCAGAATCATACTTTTAGATTACATTTTAAGTGAACTGTGAAGTGATATGTTCATTGGGATCAGCTGCAAGTCACACAAATACTCTGCACATAAAAGTGTAATGCACAGTAGTTGTAAGAGATCAGTAAGTATACTTATGCACAATGCATTAAGACATTTTGGAAAGCCCGTGATCAAATTACAGACAGAAATTTTCCAAACACTGAAACATAATCTAACCATTTCCGTGCGAAAAGCCATTTCTCTTTCTAGTGTTGACAGGTGAGAAAAATGACGGTCATTTTCAAAAAGAGTTGTTATGTGACACCTGCCAAAAAATAATAACAATTAAAATGGAATAAAGAGGTTTAGAATATGTACTAAGTCATAGATAGCAAAGAACATTCAATGAACATTCAAAGTTTACTTACAAACTGCTACTGTAATTTGTACATATATTATACCGATATTCTCATCCATTCAGATAATTTTAAATTTAAAAAGTATGAACAAAGAGTATTTATTAAATAAATGGCATTAGTAACAATACTGTAATGCTATATATTATACATAAAACTGTAATGTATTTTAATTTAAGTGCAGACATTTAAGGATTAAGCAGCAATTTTCCACCTAAAAAGCAGGCTTCACTCTTCCCTGAACAGGCTTAAGAAACCTTTCACGTCATCTTCACAAGAACAGAATTATTCAGTTCAAAGATAATTTAGTCTTGAGAGGAAAGTTCTAAATATAAATTATCTCAACATCTTCTCTAAAAATAACTAAAATTTATATTTTTTACAATACCGTATTACTCTGAAGCAATAAATTTAACCTTACCAATGTAGGACTCCTGCGAAAACAGCTGTAAAGGAAGCAAAAGGTGCAAAGTTACTCAAATATTTAAATAACTGAACATGAAATCATGTTCACTGCAGTAATTGCAGTACTACTTCAGAGCTGTACAGAAGGTACCCCAGCAAACAGAAGAATAGAACATCTGAATTAACCTTCACAGCCAAGTCTTTGAAAATTTTCTGTAGTATTCAGCACTAGGCAACGTTTCCACCTACATCTTGCATCACTCAAGCTGACCCACCAGCATCTAATGTTCACATTTCAGTTACCAACAACAAAACTGAATTAAAAGCATTTTTTTTAATAAGCATAAATATTTTTAGAATTTTTATGATGCCTGCTGTGACTGTTTGCTCAACTCCTGCTCAGATTTTCACTAACTCATGCTAAGGCCTGAAGCACACTACAAGCAGCGCTGCTAGGTCAAAGCAAGGGCAACCAACAGGCAGAACCTGGTGGCCTGAAAGGGCTTAAGGTCACTCTGCAGCCATGTCCTGCACTTCCTGGTGTATTGATTGTCTGGCAGCTTCTTCAAAATCTGCTAACTCATGGAAATGCTACAGACCAAACTTTCAAGCTTTAAGGTGAAAACACAAGCTTAACCAAAAAGTTTCTGAAGCAGATCCAGCAGCAGCTGGACTCCTGAGGCTTTCATGCTTCCCAGGTCATACACCATCACGATGAAAAGGGAAGGATGAACACTCCCACCATCATCTAGGTAATTATTTTGCTGACAGGTGCACAAGTTAGAAGTTTCAAGTTGAGCTATGAACTAGAGAACTTGTGAGTTCAAAACCTCATGCCTTAAATAATGATTCAGTGAATTCCTATGTTAGACTAGCCTGTACAAAGTGGACCGGCGCTTGTTTGTCATGTGTGTTTGTTTTCTTTCCTAATGGACTCATAAAATAAATTTTCATTTACAGAGCACACTGTGCTATAAACATGAGAAATCCAAATGGACCATGACAACTAACACAAATCTAATTGAGACTGTAATTGCTAAAAAATTATAGACTCTGCACACAATTAGGTTCCATTTGTCCATTTGAAGACTATCTGCACTGCTGCCATGTAGATACAGAACAAGAGAGGTAGTCTGAGGGACAAAGGGAAGAGACAAATGCTGATTAAGCAGTGAGTTAACAGCCTAGGTCTCTGACCTCTTGAGCATGACAAGATCCAGAGAGAGCAGGAACCACTCCATTTTGCTTGGGCAGCACTGACAACAAATGCAGCCTACCACAGAAGCAAAGCCTGCCTGAGTGAGGGATAATGGGAAGGCATTTTGAGGGACCACAGTGCTCCTCCTAGATTGAAGGTGTCTCAGTTACCCTCTAGGCTTTCTGCCATAGAAACATCTGGCAGACTAGTTGTCTTCAATCCACGAAAATCTATATTGTTAATGAAGAGCCCTCTTACTCACTTAGGCTGAATGGAGCACAGAAAAAATGGAGAAGACAACCACCCTCCCTGCTTAGACCCAGCTGTGGCCAGAAAGGTGCTGAGCACCGTGTCCCTCTCCAGGGTGCTGACTAGCACACACCTTCCCTCCTTCTGGCACCCAGACACTGCTGCTGCCTCTCTGAAGACGTGGAATGAGATGAGTTGCTTGGACATTGGCAAAACACACAGCAATGCCTGCATGATGATGCAGAATATAGTCTGAGAGATAGGGAATGTACATTTGTTCAGGCTGCATGTTACAAGACTAGGGTTGTCTGTTTCTGGTTGTCTGTTTTTCTGAAAGAAAAACACCTTTGCAAACCCACTAAATTTATGTAGAATGGGAGTGGACAATGCACACTTCATGCCCTAGTATATATACCCTATATATATATATATGTATATATATGTGTCACATATGCCTCTAACACAGAGCCTGCAAGTGCTGCTGCTACTGCCAGTATTTGTTATCATGGTCACAACAAGGTTCCTAACTGTAGTGTGTTGCATTATGACCTAATTTTAAAATTTAAGTTTTGTATGTAAAGAGATCCAAGGTGAAGCTGGGTAAGACAAAAAATTACCACCACAAAACAAGAAGAAAAACACAAAAAAAATTACCTAAAAAAAATTCTAAACTAGC
Organism: Urocynchramus pylzowi; assembly: GCA_013397555.1. NCBI lineage: Eukaryota > Metazoa > Chordata > Aves > Passeriformes > Fringillidae > Urocynchramus > Urocynchramus pylzowi. The sequence continues at coordinate 282,686 of VZRH01000514.1, read as the reverse complement.
TGCTGGTACAAGTTTAAAACATTGACCTCATGCTAAACACTTCACACAGCAGGTGAGGTAGTACTATACCACACTGAAACTTCCCTCAGAGTTTTACAGGTCCACTTCTATCACGTGAAGTAGGTTTTTCAAAGACAAGACTGGACTCAGACAACTGGGTTCCAGTTAGAAAATGTAGACCTCAATCTTTCACTTAAAACTTCACCTTTTTGTACATTTTCTTAAAAAAAAAAAAAAAATCACAAAAATTGCTTGGTGTAAGCAGAACATAATGTTTTAGGAAAGGTTCAGGAGCTGCAGGGCTATTTTTATACTAAGGACATTTACATTAGTTCTCATGGAAAGCTGCACATGTTTTTCAAAAGAGCAAGCATTGATATGACATGGATTTCCAGGTAAGCACATTAGCTCTATCAGCAATGCAGCAAACCATATTCCACACAAAAAACACATGTTCTGCAGCAATTGTATGGAAAGAAACAGAGCAGCCCATACCTTTCTTAGTTATTGCTTATTGAGTAATAGCTACACATGTGCAAAAGGCATTATTTTATTTCTCAGCAACATTCACAAGATTCCCAGTAAGATTAGATACTGAAATACATTTTTGTATACACACACACCAACTATAAAAAGAAAGAAAATTAAGACAGATCACATGTTAGGTAAGAATATACAGTAAAATCCAATGCATATCATTTACCAGTATTGTTCATTAACTCAAATTCACATGGTTCCAAATAAGGTAAATATGCAGTAATTTATTGATGCAAATAAATTATCTATTATTATTGAAATTACATTTCACATCCAGACATACCACTTATTTCATAGAGGAAACAATGTCTTTAAATCTGATTCTTCCCTTCAGTAAATGTTTTATTGAAAGTCAATGCAGTAAATGTAAATACATTCACAGTTATTTTGGAGAATTTCATATACATTTTCACAGCATCATTCTATTATAAGTACAAAGTGAAGACCTTTTATAATCACACAGCAATTAATGTTAATTACACATATTACAAGAGACAATGGGCTTAATTCACAGACTTCCACTCTAAGTCCAAATCAGCATTTTTCAACAGACTGCATTAAGCCAGTTTCTGATGGAAAACATGCAGCTCAGCTCTTTCAAATTACCATCCTTTGATCTCATTAATGTCCTTACTGGAGAGGGAATGAAGGAAGGGACAGGAAGGGACTACTATAGTCCTAATGCTATAGACATTTACACAGCAACTATGTACTTGAACTTGCAGATGCCATTTTCTCACCCAGCCTAAGAACCCCTAAAACCAAAGCATACAATAAGATTTTTGCAGACTAGGGTTATTATGTAAAATCTGATAGATTTCCTATTTTTGCCTGTGTGTTATTCTAAGAAAAGCAATATGAATGGCATATAAAAAAGATTTTAATTCTGGAAATTAAATACTGAAGAAGCCATTCTTTGGCTTTATTTACCAAGAGAACAACAAATGCTGAGACACTATAATCCAACAGGATGTGAAAGGTACCATAAACTGATTCATATTTGGCAAATATCCACAAAGTGACCAAGTAGGAATACAGCAGAACTGGAAACAATGAGGAACCTGCAAGCATTGACTACTTCTGCAGTTTAGTCAAGTTGTCACATCCTGAGATTCTGTGCAATATAATAAGGATGTCTTCAGGAATAAGGCCTCAAGTCAGTGGTCATTATGAAAAAAACCCGAACAACAAAATAGGGTGAAGTGTTGTATAAGAACATCCTTGAAAGTCTAACAACTTTACTGCTGCACATATATTGGAAATAATTCGTAGGAGAAAAAAATTCACACTCTATAATTAAACTAGCTCCAGCTGTAGGAGCCTCTGTTTTTAAAATATGGGCCTTAAATCTTAAACAAAGCAACAACAAAAATTAAAATTCTACTAAACTTAATAAAAACTCACTATTTTATTTTTAGTATATGTACATTCTTTGCTACTGCAAATACTATATGCTAGTACATACTTTGCCATTAAGGTTTTACTCCAATTGAAAAAAACCTTCCTGAAATATTTAATAGGTTAACTGGGTTTCACGGACAAATTCAAATTCCAGAAATTATAAAGCTCTCTCCCTAATCTGCTCTCAAATTTCAATCAGAGGAAAGCATTTTTCAATTCTGACCATCATTTTAGCGCTTCTATGTCATTTAACTAACGACGAGTCTAGGAAATGCTGAATAAACAGATGCAAGTAAAGCAATTCAGGAACACTTTATTCATTAATTAGTTTATAAGCTAAGGGCTGTTTCCCTGCTACTACTTTGCAATGTAATTCATCAAACTGAAGAAACTCCCTCCGGCAACCAGGACTACTGGTGATGTGATTAAGTACCAGCATCTTTGGAATACCCTGAAAGTCTTTATTAAAATACCTTTTAGGGTGTATCTAATGGTGCATCTGACAAATATGCTATTACCTAACATTTGTTAACTTTAGGAAAGCATCTCTTTGCAAATACTTCAGGTGTTTTTTTTCAAGACTTTGGTCATTAACCATTCCATTATTTACTCAAAATTATTCACAAAGATAATAACATCCGAATTTACATCCCTCTACAACTGTATGTTCTTCCACTGAACAAGCTGTTGCAATCACATTACTTAATAAGAGTTGCTGCGGTTTTTTTTTCTTCCCCTACAAATTAATGACTAGATAGGAGAAATACGTAAATATCTGGAATTTTTTTCCTAGAAATATTGTGATACCACATCAACTGCTACAGTAACAGCTTTCCAAAGTTACCAGGTAAGAAGTTATTTCCTGTCCCTTTTCAACAGCAGCTACGGCTTTTTTCTTTTTCAAAGCTGTATTTCCAAATATATTTTGACACAATTTACAATTACAGAGAAAGAAAGGTAAAAAGATCAGCATTCCCCCCCCCCACCATGTATTCCTTCTACTTACCCAGAACGAACGTGAGCCAGATGTTGCTATCAGCTTTTGTGATGAAGGCCTTTCTGTCGACAACAAATACTGCCAAAAGAATACAAGCACCTTAAGCATCACTTAAGCACAGCATCTATAAAAGGATACCTGAGCTCTACAACATTAGTTTTATGTAAAAATCTTGGCTAGACCTCAAAAATGCCAAAAGAAACTTCATACAGCAAGTTCATAAGTACAATTAGAAGCTTTAAAAATCACAGATAGACTACTAAGGTGACTATATAAATCATCAGGTTTTTAATTTCTGAAATAACTTCTACAAAATAACTTGTCAAAAGGGAATTTCTACACAGCTATGTTACTGGCAAATTTGCTCAAGCAGAAAGTCAGACTTCTAAAGAATACTAAACCCTCCATGCTTTCCAGCAGAAATAAACTGGTCATGCCAGCACCGCAAGCTGCGATAGTCAACACCACCAGACAGACTGTTGTAACAAGAGTTACTTACACAAACAACACGTTTCCCCACTTCTCCCCCAAAGGATGCTGAAGTGGTAAAAAGCCCCTTCCCCTTCCCTCGCCCCCGTTTTCTGCCGATCCCCGTGTGGATTTTGTCAGCTCTTCTCTCTCTTCACCGTCCCCGCGCTGTGACAGGCTGGAGCACGGGCCCGGGCAGAGCGGGAGCGCGACCTCGCCGCCGCTGCCCCGGGCAGCGCCAGACACCGCCCGCCGCCTCCCTTCCTCCTTCCCTCCCGCGGGAGGGACCCTCCCGCCCGCCGGACCCCAATCGCTGCTTCCCGGGGAAAGACGTCCCGGCGCTCTCTTCCCCGGCAAAAGCCACCCCGTGCCACGGGGCAAGGGGACCGCCACTTGCCGGAAAGAGGGACGGGAAGCGGCGCTCAGCCCCACCGCACTTCCCCCGGGCGGAAGGGCCGGCTGCCATCCCCGCGGGGGCAGAGGGAGCGGGGAGGGGGCAGGGTTCGGGACAGGAACCTCACCTCGGAGCCGGTCTCCGCAGAGGCGCAGGAGACTCAGGGGGCCGCGGCCCAGCACGTCCCGCTCCCCGTCCG
>VZRH01000514.1:220509-265801 GCA_013397555.1 Urocynchramus pylzowi | reverse complement strand
GATATCACCGCCTGAAAAACGTCCGAGTCATTCCAGTGAAATTGTGCAGCAGTGGCAGAAGAGGTTCCTGGGGAAAGAACTGGGTTACCCCTGTGTCACAGGGGCTCGAGGCCAGAGGAGGGGTGGGCAGCAGGAATTTAGGCAATACCAGCGGTGGCAGGTGGGGCGCACGGAACATATTGCCTACACAAATCCCTCTTTTTCTTACTTCTGGCTTTTCCCTCTCGCTGTTTACTCTCCCGCCTGCCTTCTCCCGGAGGTGCCGCCGGCAGAGGGCACAGGGCGCCCGCGGGAGGCGCGGCTGCGCTCCCCTCCGCGCTGCCCGTCCGGGCGGCCCCTGCACCACCGGGTGTAACCCAAAAACCATGAGCTTTCGATTAGGAGCAAACAAACAGAAACGTTCCTGTGTCTATCTACCTGCAGAGTAGGCTGAGTGTTAGGGCACGGGGGAGAAACTCACTGAAAACTCACTGATGCCTGACAAGAAATCATGAAGGTGACTGCCCTCCTTTTTTTTTTTTTAATTTTTTTTTTTTTTAATCTAACAATAAAAGCTATGATGGAGTGACAGTGACTATTACTATAGATTAAATAGTCACGTGAAGGAGTGTCTTAGGACCCCACATGGCCAAGAAGTTCAGTGATAAGTGCGTTTGTCAAAAGAAAGGTCTGGTTCCTGGAAGCGGAAATGAGTTTCTAATTCAGACCAAATGATTTTCAGCTGGAAATAAAAAGCGGAAACTATATCAGAAGTTGAAAATAAAAAGTTATGTGATAGGTGATAAAGTGTTTTAGCATTTCAGTTGAAACTGATGTTAGTAAGTTTATTAAATTTATTAAAATTAGTAAGTTTACAAGGAGTCGTGATTAGCTTGAAGACACAGTCAAATATTTTCAGTGAATACGACATGGTGCATTTACCCAAAATGTGTGGGTCTTCTTGTTCTTCATTTAAATAGGCCCTTCATACTCCACCAAATTTGATCTTTGCATTTTCATTTGATTCTGAATTCATTTTCCCCTACTTTCCCAGTTCATCCGCCAACCAAAAACCATCCACAAGCCCTTTCTTTTTATAGTCCTAAAGGGTGTGTAAAGAATGACAGTGAAAAGTCACTTTGCCATTACTGTTTATTTTGGTTATGTAACTGGAATAAATTATATTAGAAAGAAATGTATTTTCTGACATAGCAACAACAGCAAAAATTATTCTGTTTCCAGTCCCAAATATTCTAAAAGAATAAAAGAAAAAGTGTCCAAACAAGAACTATAAGGTGATTTATTTATTAGTATCCTGAATTTTGAAACATTTATTCCACCTCAGTTTCCTCCCGCCATTTTTCTTTTTAATGGAGGGTGATGAGGTTCTCATGAAATTCTGTTTCTCATGTCCATACTTTTAATAGCAACACAAGGTGAAACAACACAAAATTCACAGTAAAATTACCAAAGAAAAATCAGAGGATGCCTTGAAGTGGAAAAGGTTGGTTTCCCTAATGCTGAATTGAAATGTTTTAGTCTTAAAATTAGATGATGGGGAATAGCCATCCCATATTAAAGTGTAAAACTATTCATATCTTATAGCTCTACATGTGGATATCCAATACATGTGGGTTTGTGTGGAGCAAGAAGAACAACCAGTTTATAATGTCTTGTATATACAAATAAGGAAATCCAGTTAAAACAGCTGAAACCACACTTGTGTTGAATAAACAAGCTCCCTGCTGTGGTCCTTTCCATCACAGAGATGCGCAGTTCCTACAGAATCAGGTTTATGCCTGAACTTTTTCATGTTTAGGAATCATGGTTCTCTTTACTAGCAAAAGTGCAGACCATCATGTAACATTTTTGCAAAGGCTTGCTTTTTTTTCAAACTTGTGATTTCCTCACTAGCTTGAAACATTTCATTCAAAAGCTAATTTTCAAAGTGACTTCACATGGAGAAATGTATTTTAAAGTGTTGGTTAATTCAACATTAGTGAAGTGTGGAGAGAAACAAAAATGAAGTCATTGTTCATTGTGAAATTATATATGTCATATTCAATGGTGAGGGAAATTTTGCAGACCTCTCTTTCTTTTCTCAATTTTATTCCAACCGATTGGTGCACTTAATAATTCCTATGGCTTTCAGTAGTTAAATGAAGATGATACACAGTTCTCTGTTTCCTTTTCTGGGGTCTTTTTTGTCTTCTCTAAATAATTTCTCCATCTGGATGCATGTTCAGCACTTTCCATGAATCCCAGATAAAGCAGAAATCCATTATTGCCGTCCCATTTGTTGTCTTTGTGTGTTTGGATAACTGGTTTAAGCCACAGTTGAGCAACTTATTTTATGTGGACATACTCCAGAACCGAAGCAGTAAACAGGGAATTACCAGTGTATTCTGACACAAAAATTAGAATAAGCATTCATATTTCCTTTGTTTAGGTATGCTTACACTGGTGCTTTTTAAAATTTTTTTCAGTTAGAATCTGGTATAGCTGAAATTTGGATGTATGATCTGGTTTTCCTTCAGGTTATGTGTTATGGAAACCTTCTTTCTAAGCTAGAGTTGTCTTTAACCATACTGCAGTTTTGTTTATGGTCACATTGCACGTGTGACTTTTAGTATTCTTTTTTGTGGTTTGCAATTTCTCATGTGATTTTAGGTTTTAAAATGTCTGCCCTATTCTCATGTTATCATGCTGTGCATAGTCAGTGCAAAGTTTTGTGCTTGGCACATAGGGCAATTCGTCTCAAAATTACATGTTATTTGCTTAATTTGGTATTTCTATTTACACTAACTCTAAATACCCACTTGGATCTTATGATCAGCTTCCAATTTATTTCTGCTGTTGCATCCGGACAGTTGCTATTTACATCTTTCTGGATTTTCCAGTGTGTTCATTCTGGTGAAAGCATCCATCTCATCGCAGCTGCACTGCGGATTCACATTTCCAGAATAATACAAGTGTTAAAAATATTCTAAGCCATAAGTTTTTGTGTGTGTGAAAGAGAGACTTGTACACTGCAGATCTTAGGTTCTGGGCTCTTAGATCACTTGGGGAATCCACAGCCCTGAGCGGCTCTAGGCACAGGCTGATGGGGCACTTCCTCAGCATCAAATACTCTGCGTGTTTATGTGTTTGTGGGCAAGGTGGGGACAAACCAGTCCCAAACCCGATGCCTGCTTTGCTGCTTATACCAAAGCCCTGAGGAGGGAAACATTTTGCTTTTGCTCTTGGGGAAATTTTGCATGCAGAATGGCAGCAGCTGCTCAGGAGCAGGGTGGGAGTTCCTGGAAGTGGTAAAAGCGTGCTGATCTGATGCTTCTCCATTTCATTTTGCATTCTGATTTCTTTTATGTCAAGGCAGCTCGAGCCCATCCCTGAAATTTTGGACAGCAAAATTCAATTTTGGGTATATTGTCATGATGGCAACTCTGCCTTTGAGATAAATATATAGACTATTCTTCTATAAGCAAAGCAAAAAAGAACTAAGCTCTGAAGAACAGGACCCACAAAAAACCCCATACCACATCCAAAACTCCACAAAGAAAAAAGTAAATTAACCTCTTCAGCTCACATGAGTTCTCTTATTATTGAATTAGCAAATGGAAAGGAAGTATCCATGTGTTCTCTAACAGTTTGGCCAAGGTTGAAAGAACAGAAGAACAAAGGCATGATATTATGGCATGGAGCAAAAGAGGCTTTAAAATAATTCAGGAACAAATGTTAAAATGTTTAGGCTGCTCTATGAAAAAAACCATAAACCTTTTAAAATAACAAACACTATAGCAAAGACTTTTGAACAGGGCTCAGAAACACAAGTCTTGCTAAAATTAGTGTGAGCTGTGCATCTACCTTTGTAATAGCTTTGAAATCTCAGCCTGCAATATTCCTTGTTAGTCTTTTCCCCATCAGGTATATAGAAAAGAAAACATTTTCTGTGACTGAAAGCACAAGTAGTTGTCCGTCCAGAACTACTGGAAACCATGCCAAGCTGTCTTAAGTGCTAGATAGGCTCTACATCACATACTAATTCACTTAAGAACAACTGTGAGGTATTTAAAGCCTTGTAAAGGAAATGATAGGGGCACAAGTGTTAGGCTTTTATATGTTCAGTCAAAAATGTACAAGATTTCTCGTGCATTGTAAAATGAAGGAGCAAGGAAGGCCAAAGTCTTTAACCATCTGAAACAATCTAATTATCCTCTGGAAATGCACTGTTTTACGTGACTATGTTCACTGAAAATGGAGAGATTAAATAAAGTCAGGCTGATAAATCCCCTGAGTACTACTAACTTATTTGTAATATCATTGGAGATGAGCAGTATGACTGGTGTCTCAAGTCAGAAAGCTGTAACATTCAGAGGGAAGGTAATTGAAGCCTGCCACTCCAAAGCCCTCGGTACATGTTCAGATATTATCAATGCAAATCTTACAGCAAACAATTTGCATCAAGATAAAAAGTAATTCCTCCTTTGGCTGCCTTGGTATCAATCCATGAGAGAGCACAGGAAGAAATAATAATTAATTTGTGGTGATGTGTCAACTATTTCTTTAAGAGAAAGAAACAGAAACTGTTCTCCCACACTCAGCTTTTACACCAAAGTGAAGACCAGTGAAAACCACAGAGTTCTTGTTTCAGAAAATCAGGTGGGATTTTTAATAGAAAAAACCCTGATTGAAGGCAGTCCAATTTCAGTGACCCCTATTAAACATAGACTACCAGTTTAAGCATCACAATTTGCTCCACCTCTGTGAGAACTCAAAGAGAGAGTGATTTCTGATGACACCATATACCTAAATAATTTAATATTTATACTTAAAATTATGTATGCATTGTCCCTAGAAGCTGACTGGAAGACAGTGCAGACTAGAAGTAACAACAGCATGAACTTCACCAATTCCATATAATTCCTTTATATCATTTAAGACGCCTTAAGACAGAGGCACAGGTAAAAAGCACAAAAATCATTCTAGACTTTGTCACCTCAAATGAGAATGATTTTTGTGCTTTTTACCTGTGCCTCTGTCTTAAGGCGTCTTAAATGATGCGAAAGGAATTATATGGAATTGGTGACTTCTGACACAGGTGACAGACACAGGTTTTTGGTATTTACTTTGTTTCTTCTCTGACTCTCTCAAAACAGCTGACCAAAGTTAATTATCTAAATAGAGAGCAGCCACAGCTGTTCAAGGAACTGTTATCACCTCTGCCTTTTGGGGGATTATTTGTTCTAAATATCATCAATTACAGATTCAGCTGCAAGCATTTTCCATTTTTAATTCATCTTGCTGTTTGAGCTATTCTGCAATTGTTGGCAATTTAAACAGACAAAAAGCTGAGTACCCCTTGCATATCTGAAGGACAACCATTCAGATTCAAAAAACCATTTATGCAACTACCCTTCTCCAAACAAAGGAGAGCACAGACCTTTGGAAGGGGTGCTCATGGAGTTTGTGAAAACATGACTCAAACCCAGCTTTTCTGATAGGCATCCCCATAGATTTTTCTTGGTTCCTCTGGTTATTACTCTGGAGAACAAGGACCAGCTTCTGTACTGCCTGCAAAGGTCCCTAGAGCCTCATTGACCAACCTGATATCAATGACTAATACAGATCTTGAACATTAGACCACTGTCAGTTTAATTTTTAAAGTTATTATTAGTGATTATTATTAGTTTTTATATATTGAACTGTTGATGTATACTCTAAATATTTTGTGTGTATTTGAAATTATTGTGATTCAAAATATTGTTTATTGCTCTGTATTTCAAGTATACCATTAAATCATGGATTCATTGTGCTCCTGCACAGGAAGTTTAGAAAATAACATTCTCCAAATAATTTTTTTTCTGCACTGCTTATCTCCAAGATAGATAATTTGAATATAAATCTGTTTTCTAAATGTGATACACAAGGCAGCCTACAGTCATCATGACTACTCATCAGTCTCTTCAAAGTAACCCTACCAGAAGACACTTCAGAATCTTCATTTTGTTTGATCCCCTGGTTTCACTTTGGAAAATAGCAAGTAAAGGCTCCAGTTATAGAGGTGTTTGTTGCACAGACAACTTGTTCCCAAAGGTCTTGATTCTGCAAAACATGAGGAGTTTTGCTGTTGCAGAGCCACTGCAACACTTGAGCACTGATTTAACTTCACACAAGCAAGCCTGCTGATTTCCATGGGACCATTGGCATAACCATGTCTTGAACCAGCGTACAGCCAATAGGTCTGATTCAGGAAAGTGCCAGTGCACGTGCTTGGTGTTACTTGTAATCAAGAAAGCCCCCTTAGCCTGAGGTTAAGCAAAAGACTTTCACAGCATTGAATATCCATGAGAGAATGCAGGTGTTTTGCTACCAAGATGCCATAAAAATATAATACAGAGACAAAAGGCATCCTACGGAGTTACCAACTCAGCGATCTGTCCTAATTTTCATACATTCCCAATGCTGATGAGCTACATTAATGCAGGGTTGCAGTTTGGCATAGTTCAAAGTAGATTTGAATTACCTGAGGCTGTTATCTCCTTGCTTACATTTGCAAACCAAGATGCTGCTACTGTTCCTTGGAACCTCACAGCTCTTCCATCCACTGAGCCTCTTTGCAAACCAGGGATCTTGGGACCTAGTTGCAAAACACCCAGCAGCTGATCTCAATTTGGGGACAAGATAAACTATGGGTACAAAAACTTTTGGAGCAACATGAGCATTTTTTCAGAAGCTGCTTTAAGGGATGGCTCTTGTAGGAAGCTTGGAAGCACCTTAAGAGATCATTTGATTGTCCTAAGGCAAGATTCACTTTAATCACATCATTCTTGAGTAGTGCATGTTCAACCTGTTCTAAAAGACCTTGAATGATGGGTATTGCTCCTTATACTCTGTAGGTAATCCTGTACTGTGTGTCACTATCTTTCCTCTTTGAATACCTTAGATAGAGTCTCAGGTGACTCTCTCTTGCTTTAATATATGCTGTTATAATTGAAATAAAATCATTTTAAATAAAAACCCTGCAGGATTTATGGAGAGGAATTTGCTCCTCATTTCTTTACATTCTTCACTTCTGACTTAACAGACCTAGTTCCACTCTCTTCTTATACTGTGTTTCCTAGGTCTGTATTTACTATCCTGGGGACCCTGAGAACCCCGTATTTATTTGATTTCTGCTGGCAAACCCGGGAGTTTTTATGAATATGATTGCAAAGCCTTTTTTAAAAGAAATCATTTGTGTAATTCCATGCAAGCTACAATTGTATTTAACTACAGTACAACTATCACTCCACATGAATCCAAGACTTACACCACCTTTTGTTGATGAGCAGCCCTGACAAATTTTGTGTACTCTCAGAAACATCTGTGACTGGTTCCACTGCCCTCAGCAACTTGGTTAAAGGAAAAAAAAAAAACAGAAGCAGAAAGATTTGGCTAAATAGGAATGATATATCAAAACACCCAATATTTTAATGAAAGAAACTGAATATCCACACATTTGCACTTCTGTACAGTTTTTGTGATATATATATAATTTTAAGCTGTTTACAAATAACATTTAATGCTTCAAATATTACATAATGTTGATATTATATTTCTAGCAGAAATAAATATATTGCACTTAAAAAGAAACTTTTCATTAGATGTTGCTTCATAGTTTATGTTCACAACTTTTTTTTTCCATAAAAAGATTTCCCTCTACCCCCACCCCATACACACAAACACACACTTCAGTACATGGTGAATGTGCTCACGCAATGCAATATAAACAACAAAGTCAACACAGCAAACAGAAGAACTGTGGTACATTCTGTTAAAAGGGCTACATCCAGTTTTTTTACCTTCCTTATTTTTAAACTAAATCTTTCCTCATGTTTCTGAAGGTACAATTAAAAAGAAAAAGATTGTTTAAATGTGCTAAAGGTAAAATACAGCAAACTGTATTTTTTGTCCTTAAACTATCATAAAAAGTTACTTTAGAGCTTATTTAATTCACTGCTTAATTTTCTCTTAAAAAGATAAAATAAAGAAAAAGAAGCTGTCATCTGATAATCTAGAGATTATATGCAAGGACATTTGATTACAGAGTAATACGTAAATCCTCTGGCCAGTAAGTAGGTGGTTAGTAAAGAAACCACATCTCCTGCAGCAGAAATGCTCTGTAACGAATAGTGAGAATAAAATCTCACTAAAACCAAAATTAATTTTTGCAGTGAGTGTCATCCCCCTGCAGATGATGAGTATATGCACTGTGGCCACAACTTCCTCAAGACAAGAAGCCATAAGTGTTACACTGATCTCACTGTTCCTTTTACCCTTATCTAGGGGTAAATTACCATAATTTATATTGATTTACACTTTTGGAAATTAACCCAAGTTTTTGCAAAAATTTTCATTGATATATCTGTTTCTGTGTAGTACAGACATATAGAGAGGATGTACTACATAATCAAGTTGCCAGCCCAAACGCTCTTCAGTTAAAAAAGGTTCCTTTTCAAGTGCTAGTTAGTGTTTGCTGGATGTTGGAAATGGCAACATCTTCTTACATGTGCACACGTTGATGCAGTGTCCCAGCCTCTGTGGGTAAAACTGTCTGTGAGAAATTCTGCAATTGCATTCTGAAGGTTGTGGTACCAAGCATGTTAGCTAGCATACAACTTACCATCCTTTGACTCATGAAGAAGCATTTCCATTAGGTACTCTACCTTTATCTACTTGGTCTATGCTTGTTATTCTGTTTGCACCCAGAAGAGTATGACTGAAACCCAGTGGCACTGATTTGCTATCTTTGACAATGCCTCAGGCCATATAAAGCAATGCTGTAAACCAAAGAGACAAATTAAAAATTTATGTTTATGTTTAGATTCTCAGGGCTCCAAAAGTAGAAGAAAAAATAGTCAGACAAATACATCCAAATCAGTTTGGTTAATATATGGGATGCTTTTGTTGGATTAAAGACTGGAGGGTGTTGACAATCTATGGATAAATGGTAATTCAGGAAAAACACAAAAATACTTGCAACACTTCCAAGTAAAATCTTATCATTCTCTTTGAAAAGCATATTCAGGCATGTTCTCTCCACTCTTCTTAAAAAAAGGCAAACAATTCTCCCCCCCAAAAAAAATCTCAAACAAAATCAAACAACATAAACCAGCTCCATTTTTCTGAGCCAAGAAAAAAGCTCATAAAGGTGAAGAGCACTTCTCATGGGATATAAAACGTGAATTGTATTTGGAAAATAAATTTTAGATTATATTTGGCATTCCTAGCCCATCTACCAACAACAGATGTTCTATCCTGAAAGTGATATAATTTTGACAGCAGTACAGCAAGTACTTAAATAAATTACTGGGCTATTGTCAAAGTGGTGGAGATAATTATTTTTTTTTTTTTTTTAGCAAAAGTGATTTCACTCTTTAACTAATTAATTACAAATCCACATTAATTTTCTTCCATTTGTGAGTTCAGTGCTAAAGGTGATTTGTACTTGGTTTTTAATCTTTCCTGTATTGCTCTTGTATTGTTGCTGTCATTTGTCACTGTCCCTACTACCAGATTTTATTTTTAGATGACAATGTAGAATGAAATCCTTCCCCCGTTACAGTCAATAAATTTCCATTTGACTTCAGTTGGGTAGAAATTTTATTCCTGGAATCATTCCCATGCTTCCCCAGGCCTACAGGAAGGTGAGAGGGACATGGAGCAGAAATCTTGTGAGGTGGCAAGACCTCTTCACTGGACATCCTGTGGCCTCTGTGAACTTAATCCCTTTAACTTCAAATCTATGCAACAGGTTTTGTAGGTAGGACTGTGAGGGCAAAGAAGAGGAAGTGAGGAGTGGACATACCTATTGATCTCATTCCTGGGGAAATCTGTCACAAGCTGCCTTCATTCCCTTACTTGGGACCTGCCTGTGATTCTGCATTAGTGGGCAACCCAATGGGTTTCTGTTGCAAAGGAATTAAACCATCACAGAGAAACACAAGGAGGGATGAACCTACTTGGTCTGACTGGAAAAGTCAAGCTGTGGATTTTGACAACATCATTTACAGAAAAAAAATATTACATGAATGAAAAGGACTTTCCACTACAAATGAAGTGTGATTCATATCTGAAATAACATGGCAGTAGGCTGTCTCAATATAAAAACATGATAAAGCCAACTCTTCTTCCAAATTCACTCTGATGAATTTTGTATTACAGGTGACACAGAATTAGCTGTCAAAATCATTCATTTCATTCTCCAGAAAGAGCCTGGAGAATTTTCTCTGAAACAGTATAAGGGGCATTTCTGCATGCCAAATATTGGTGTTCTCAGAGTGGGGACTGGGACAGGGCTGAAAAGATTGTGCAGTTTATTTCTCTGAATTTGGCTCATGCAGGAAGGTGATGTATGAGCAGCCTTTATGTCACATGTTGACCATGCCTATATCAGCCCACCTGTTTCAAATTTGTTTCTGGAGTTATATAAAAGTTCCCTACTCACTTGACTCTTTCCTGATGGAAGTATCAGCAGTAAAACTACTGGCTTGAATTCTGAACCTAACCATATCCCCTGCAACTCCAGATAAATTAATGAAGCTGCAGAAGGAACCAGATAAAAAACCCCAGAATTTCCCCACAGGCTTTAGTGCATGTCATTTTAGGGTCTTCCTACAACTCTAACAGAAGTCAAACAACTGAAAAGAAAATTTTCTTCCAAACCTCTTTTGTAATTATTGTTTCTGTAGAGTCGTGTTTACTTGAAGAATTACATTCTTGTAGGGTCAGTATCACCTAATAATAATAATCACCTAATTTCCTGAAAAATAGGGGGTTTATCTCAAAACCAGTTATAAGTAGGCACAATTTTGCAACATGCACTTTTCCTGTGAATCTGATAGCCTACAGCAAAATCTAATATTTTAGTACACCAAGAAAAATTCAGTGTCTGATTCTGAGCCATTTAAATACTGCAGAGCTTGGCCTGTTCTATTAATTTATGGAACTCCTTGTAGCAGGTCTGAATTGTAAATAAGTTTTCATTTATATTTACATAAAGAGCACAGGAGTTGCAAATTGGCCCAGGACAGTTTTCATCAGCAGGTCCAGCAGTGATTAGTGGGGAATTAGGGTGATTTGCAGATAACTTGGTTGAAAAGGTGATTGAAATAGCCAGCTTGAGAAGACTTTGAATTCAGCTACTAGAAAATACATGATGGTGATCTTTTTCTGTGGGATGCATTTGCCTTGCCTTGCACTTTGCAGAGATGGGAGTGGGTGATTCAGTGTACTGCACTCTGATTTTTACCATATGACACCAATACAGAATGGTGAAAATCAGAGGACAATAAGTCCAGTGTTCCAGCTCTACATAGACCTGTAATATATGAGATTATATATGCTAGTTCTTTTTGTCAGTAGATGTATTATCATCTATAGCTTGGATGCAACTTGACACAGAAACTCTGTGTCAGCTTATTATTTACAGTGGAATCCCAGCTCTTGCCACACAGAAAACCAACATCACACTGGTACCATTTCCAGTAGTGCAAAACATTCATGGTAGCTCTCTGCAGATAAGGTCATTATTTTCTTATGCCTCTATAGCTCCTCCATTGCATCAGACACAACATACTAGAAAAAGGGGACAGTACTTTGAATGAGAGCCCCAAATACTAACTGAAAAAAAGTCAGACATGAATTGAAAAAAACTTTCGTGTGAAGTTCTGTACTGATATTTTTCCAAGGAAACTCCATCATTGTAGTGGGACATGAAAAAACTGGTTTTCCTGGCCAAGCTGATGCCTTTTATAGTAACAGCCATAACCAAACCCAACAAAATCAGAGCAAGTGGAAAGATACTCCAATGCCCCTCATACCTGTCCATTAATTATAGTTTGATCTAGAGAGTCTATAGACTGATCTAGCCTGAAATTGGGTTAATTGGGCAGCTGGAAACAGGTCTTCAGTGGCACGCACAGTAGCAAACAAGCACTGCTTTAAAATTGGAAATCTTGAGTTTCTAAGTTTAAGTAACAGATTTTTCCAAATCAAAATTTTTCTTCATTTTACCTTAACCAACAGTTAAATTGTTCCTCCTTGAATATAGGACAAGCTTCCTTTTAGACTGAAGGACAGAATACATTATTACTACTACAGTCCTGTAACACAGTTCTTTTTTTGGAACCGATAAGTGTTTTGTGAAAGAAACAAACAAAGAAAGAAAGACTTGTTAATAACGTTCTCTTTGTGATTATAGTAGCAACTAAGAAATACTGGTTTTGTTGAATATATGCCAGTCTTAAAAAGGACAGTGGTCTTCTCCACTTTGTCCTGTTTTCAGCGAATGTATGCTGAGATAGCCTAAAACATGCTCAAAGTTATAGCAATACATTTTTCTGTTTAGATGCTCATCAGTCACAAGAAGAGATGAAGATGAGTAAGAGTATTGCCTTTTTTAGAATTCAACTAGCATATGAAAAAAGACCTATAGACAATTAGTTTGTACACTGCTGCCTAAAGATAATCTCTTTCCACTAGGTATAATGCACCTTTGGAACAAGCTGCACGCGACCAAAGATCCTGGGGACTTTGGGATCCATTTTGGCTGTATTACACACAGATCTGTGAGCAGCTCCAAGCTGCATGCTCTCTTCTTGTGATCCCTCAAAAGAGGAATCTATATCCACAATGCATTTTCTTAGCTGGTTTGTCATGAGTTCAGCACTCCTGCCACAGGCCTTTCAGGAAGGTCCCTTGTATTTTTCATAGCACATTTAAAATCTTGTGTTCCTCTTGTCTTACGGCACTCATACAAACGGTGTCATCACTGCGGAAGAGTGACGCAGTCCTTGGATAGCTGCATAAGGACCCTGCTGAAAATAGTGGTGGTACCTTGGCATGTGGAAGGATGGGAAAGTGGGGCCGCTACCTTGCATGGAGCTGGCTATAGCAGAGGGTGTAAGAGGCATTCCCAGGCGGCTGTACGGAGGCAGAGATCCTTGGATCGGATGAGGAATGGGTGTAGCTATGGATGCAGTGCTGGTACCCAGGGCACTCAAAGACTGTGGATGCTGAAATCCTGGGAAACTGGTTGAAGAGGAAACCCAGGAACTGAGGGACAGGTTATCTGATGTTGTAAAGGCTGACCCTGCAAGCAAAGAGAAAGAATACCTAACATTGGCACACAAAGCTGGTAAAGTAGCGAAAAGGGAGAAAACGAGTCCTTCACAGCAAGCCTGATTTCAATGACCAGTTGACACTGGAAATACTTCCCAAATACTTCCATCTTTGAAATGTTATTTGCTGGTTGCTGTCCTTTATCACTATGTCTTAGCTTCTGAAAATGGAAATTTGTCTAGTTGCAGTGGTTTCAACAGTAAAATCAGCTTTGCATGTTGAACATTTTAGATATTAAACACTGAAGCACCTTGTAATGCTGCCACTAAACACTGAAATATCTACTCTCACATGGAAGCTCACTGTATTACATCCCTGTTTTGAAGACATACTTGTAGATTTTTACACCAGATCCTTAATAGAAATGTTGGTTTGGGTTTTTTTCCCAAAATTTCAGTGTGGCAAAAATGCAGAAAAACATAATTTGCTCTACAAGTTTTCCTTTTTTTTTTTTAATCCCTATAAAACCTGTCAACACTACATCTTTCCAGTCAACCTGATTCTTTCCATAATATAGAGAAAAAAATCCTAAAAACATAAATGTCAAAGTATTTGTTGTTTTTCCAACTGTGTACAGTACTCTAATTAACAACACCAGTGCTAATTCATAGTAAGAAGTGCAGAGCTTGCTCTGAAGGTAATTATCTACTTTTGATCAAATGGAAGTGTTCTGTTTGTCATTTTGTTTTGGGATTGTTTAATTAATTTGAAAAGTTTCAAAACCTATTTCCACGAATCTTCCAACTCTTTAAAATACTTTTTTTTCTTGAAGATTTAAGAAACATTAAAAAAAAAAAAAAAAAGAAAAATAGTTTCTTAAAATTAGAACTAATTACTTATGTTGACAGTAAAATTTTGGGGAAACAATAATTCGTTTGGATAATTAAACATGGTCATTTTCAAATAATCTGATGACTGTGTTGTCCTTCATCTCTGTAGTTCCTATATGTATCTGGTCATCATCATATGTCTGATTTCTAGAAATGGGGAATACAACAAAATGCTATAAATAAACTCATTGTATTCCTCTTTAAACAATAATTTAACTCTTGTTTCTTATGCATTTTCTTACTTGACCAACTTTCTTACTTTAGAAAATAAATTTGTTGGAAAGAGTATTTGACGAAATATAATTTAAATTCAGTATTGCAAAACATTCTGAGACAACAAATTTTCTAACAGGTGCTAGTTTCATAAATCTAATTCAAGAAGGAAGGTTCATCCAAACGGTAGAATGAAAACATATGAAGACTTCTATCCATCAAGGAAAACTTACTGGAATTGAGTAAAGTAACCAATCACAGCCACATACTCAAACCAAAACTATAAGCAAAAAACAACAAAAATAAAAAGTGTATATTGTTGGGGTTTTTTTAAAAAAATGATAAATCTCTTATGGAATATATTCTCAAACCATTATTTTTCCTCTGCTTAATGAAAAAAGTGAAACAGCCAAGTAACAGGAAAAATAAATTGTGCCAATTTAGCAGTGCAGATAAACTTGAACCAAATCCTGGTCCTACCACTGAACCAAATCCTAACTGCTGGGAAATTAGGATCCAGAGCCAAACTCTAAGGATGACACATTACTCACAGACCACAGCAAAACCCTTGACAAATCAGAGGGTATCTGAGCATTACTGCACTATAGGGAAAGCAGGGTGCAAATCTGGATTTGCCCAGAAGGTTTTCATTTGGCTGTGTTCCAGGTGGCTACTATGAATCCTGTGGATGTGTGTGGATGTAGGCACAGAGAAATTATGCTTTAAAGAGTTTCCATTGAATTTATATATTTCCTATTTGTTAGTTCCTTTGGAATTAGACATCTTGTACTGTAGGTTAGCTGCTTCCATCTTTAGTTGGCTGAAATTTGCTGAGCAGAGAATGCTCTGGGAGGGTGCTGAGGTAATTACCAAGTCTATCACTGCTGTTTATTTCTTTGTTTTATGCAGAATAAGGTATGTGATTCTCACTCATGAATGACTGTGAAATGATTGTAGGGCTAGAACACTTATCTAAGGAAAGGCTTAGAGGATTGGGCTTGTGGAGCCTTGAGAAGAGCAGACTTTTGGGACACCTAATTCCAGCCTGTCGGTGCTTAAAGGGGTGCTGTGAAAAAGCTGGGGACAAATTTTTTACCATGATCTGTCACAAGTACTGGCTTTAAACTAAAAGTGGATAGATTTAGACTAGATACAGGAAATAATTTTTTTACTGTGAGAGTGGTGAAACACTGGTCGGTGAAACACAGGTTGCCCAGAGAGGGGCCAGATGTCCCATCCTAGGAAATATGCTATGTCAAGCTGGATGGGGCTCTCAGCAACCTGATCTAGTTGAAGATGTCCCTGCTCACTGAAGGGGGTTTGCACTACATGACCTTTAACAGTCCCTTCCAACACTAACTGTCTAATGATTTTCACAATAAACTTCCTCAAGCATCCTTTCCTGCTCCAACTGATGTGGTCTCTAATTGCAGCTTCGTACTCCACATACCACTTTTGCCACCACCAAGGGAATTAGTACTTCTGAGGCAATTAGTACTTCTAAGTCTCAAAGAGCTTATCAGCAATGCATATGTATTTGGCTCTCAACTCTTATTTTTGTAGGGGAACATCCATCAGTTTTGCATGCAAGGTAATTTTAAAATTCATCAGCAGAAATTAAAATATCTCTGGAATTTCAATAAGAACATGGTTTCTCTTCTTATATCGTGGAGGAGTTTTCCTTATTTAAGGACACTAGACCTAAAGAGAGAGCAAAGGCAGTACCAGTTACTCATGTGTAAGAGCAGTATGATTTACCTTCTGTGCATGACTCTGGTTGCCCAGAACACTCACGTCCCATGTAGCATATGGCTCCCAGATTAGAAAAAAGTTCTTTGCCATGATTCACAATTTTCCTCACTTACTCATTTGCCATATTGCAAGCAAATGCAGAACTGTATCCTTTTATTACACATAAAATTAATTATGTGTAATTAATAAAGTAGTATATTCCCCATGATACCTTTCTAAAGACTCTCTTCTGAAGCTTCACCTGGTTCATTTTGTCACTGAGCTTCACCTGGTTCATTTTGTCACTCCCAAGGGAGGACATCATACTAAGGAGAAATTTAATTCTTGAAGAGAAGGTGATTTGCTCTGAGGACTTCCAGCAATGGAGAATTTAATATTGTCTTCAACAATAGCTGGCCGAGGATCTAAGTTGACATGAAGCAAGGTAATTCCGCAGAACTATCTGAAAGGATGGCATCATAGCAGGTGAAGTTGCTTCAGCAACTCCATAATCTAAGGACCTGCCCTTAGAATAGATATGTAAAAACAAGCCCACCTAATCACATTTTGCTGAAGAGCAACTCATGGTTAAAAATAAGCGTGTTTTCCCTGCACAAGTCCAAAGAGCTCATGACCAGAAAGAATGCTGTTATCTTAGCAGCACTGTATGAAGTTAGAGGACAAGACAAGGGCACTGCCAGTCGGAAGACAGATAGAACTGCTTTACCTCAAGTGGCTGTGGCATATCACAGGCAGGTCACAAAGTCAACATGCAAAGTATAGTGCAATACAAGTTTATGCTAGTCAGCAATCCTACAGGAAGGGTTTGAGATCTATTTCCAGTGGTAAATTATGACAGATGCAATTTCTCCAGTAAGTATCCCCACAAAGAACAAGTCTGTCTTGCTGCTTCTTTAGCTACTGCTAACACAGACAAATTGTTTGATAAAGCATCTGGGGCTAATTGTTTCAGCAGGATCAGCACCTTTAAGACAGTAACAGACAACAATTAAACATCAGTTTTTCAGGGAGCTACCAAATTTTCTTCCTGAGGAAACAAAGCAGGTTAACCACAGGCTGGTTGAAGATGGTTAGAACTAAGTCCTCTGTTCACAGAAGGCTGGAGGGGCAGCAAGTGGCACATCTACATGGTGCTTTACAAGTGGTGTGGAGCCCAGCTAGTAAGTCCTGCCAAGAGATGGGGAGTGTTAACTTGTTCTCATCACCACAGTAATGAAGTTTTCTGGTTTGCAGACATCTTGAAGAAGAAGCAGAATTAATTCTCTCCTGATGACAAAGATTATATGGTCGTCTCTGGAACTGCCTCCTGAACTGAACCACCCACACCAGTGCTGTGGGCATATCAGATGTCCCAAAGAGCCAAAAGGTAACAAGTCATTATATGACTTCATGGCAGAGAGACACGCCAGAGAAATGCTTTAGAGTACTGTGGTACTGCCTATGGTCCTGCTTTTCTCAAGAATAACTGAATCACCACAGTTTACATCATGAGCACATTTTCCTACCTCTGCTTTGTGTTGCCTGGCTGTCATCTCCAAGATCATCTTCTCCTCCATAGGTCCGAATGGGGGATCGGGCATAGGAATGCTTTTGGATAAGGCTTTCAACACTTTCTCTGTAAAAGAAAACAACCTAATATATCAATACCATCCTAAACAGCATCCTGATTTGTTAAGGTAAATACAATGCCTTTTCCTGTCCAGATCACAGCTTTCTCACACAGGTTCTCCAAAGTTACCTAACAAAAGACTTACCTCATAGCATGACATTGGAAGTGCCAGATTTGGCCTGGATTTTTTTAATATTGAGGATCACCGCTCACCAGCTTCTTCAGCAGAGTGAACTTCCTACTGTGTTTCCTGGATGTGGTCTCAGACAGTGAATATCAGACCAGCACTTTTCATAAATTTGAACATGCAAACTCTGCAGTTATTTGTGCTGAGTGATGAGTCTGGGTTCAAAGAGACACCTGTGGTCCAGCTCCTTTCAAACAAGCTTTTGCATCACACATGACCACCTCATTTGTTGCTTTCCCCTTTTACTGAAAGCAGGGGCAAAGACAGGTGTGTCCAGAGACAGCTCAGCTCTGACTATGCTCTCTCAGCATCAGAGTGGAGGGCAGTTCGCAGCAGGAAGTCTGCAGATACTACTGATCTCGTGCCATGTCTATTCTGGGAGGTTCGACGTGTCTGCCAGGCCCCTGCCTCGCTGGTAGCACAAATCACTGAAGTCACCCAAACCATTTTTAAATAGAAGGAAGGCATATCTGCATGATAAGCCTTAGTAGTTTGTAAGGAAGATCCAACCTTACACATTCCAAGCACATTTCCATGTAAGTAGGTGGCATTATACCAAAGATGAAAATGACCTAGGCATATTTCCAAAATGGCTTTGACCTTCTGTTCCTGTTTAAAAAATCTAAGTAGCAATAGTTGTTTAAATCTGCTACTTGATGAGTGTTTTGTCTGAATTTACCATTTGTCCATTCATACTTGCTAACGCCCTTTGCTTAGTGAGTGCGCCTGTTCCAGAAATTCCAAGGAAAAATATTTTTCAAGTAACATGATAAATCACAGTGGCACATGTTTTCCTTTCCTACAGAAAGTCCATTATGGTCATTTTGTCCTTGGTCTATCACTGGCATCATTACTTATGCTAGTCTCCTCAGAAAAAATAAATAAAAAGGGGATCTTATCAAAGTGATTTACTTGTGTCAGGACTGGAAGTGGACTGAAAGCAATGGCAGTTCCTACATAGAGGATGATATAATTGGATTACTGCCTTTTAAGTGATTGAAAACAGTAGGCATATCAGGGCTATCTTGAAGAAGATTTTCCAAAGAAAAAGACAGATGGCATTGTTTACATTATGTGCTGGATGCCTCTTGAAACATTAGACTTTCTTCTGAAGCAGAATGTGAAATACATAGAATTTTACTTGACCAAAAGGACTAGTTCATATGAGTACAGCATAACAGAATAACAAATTAGACTGGTGTTGTCTGAGTGATTTAGATATTGGTATATAAACATATTCATAATCCAAGAATTACTAGTCTATCAAGGTCTGAAAAATAAATTTAATACAGGTGATTGTCTGTGTTGTCTCTATTGACTTTATTTCTAGTAAGGGTCTGCTTATAAGGGCAGATATTACAGCATGTAATAATATCCTGATGCAACAGAAACAACGCAGGCTGTAGTTTTAGCACAGTGGGCCAATTTCACCTCTAAAACATTGGCTCCAATGGCGGCTTGGGGATAAACTCACCCCAATA
The DNA here is from genome assembly GCA_013397555.1 of Urocynchramus pylzowi. NCBI lineage: Eukaryota > Metazoa > Chordata > Aves > Passeriformes > Fringillidae > Urocynchramus > Urocynchramus pylzowi. Next base: position 246,589 of record VZRH01000514.1, on the reverse strand, counting down.
AATTTACATTTGAATTACCTACAGGGATTTAAAGCTAAATCAAATGCCCACAATTATTGCAGACTAAATTCTTTCCAGATGGGTTTGTATGCTAGACAGAGAACTCTATTATTCTATATGGTTGTCTTCTTTTAAAGGAAAAAGAGAGATGACTTCTTAGTGAACCCTGAATCTGCAAAGTTTGAAACCAGGGAGCTATGTGGTAGGTTTATTTATTTATTTTATGATGTAGTATTGCAGATAGTATGCAAAAGGTTTTGGAAGATTAATCTCTTGTTCACAAGAGGCAAAGGTTTTTATGGCAGAGGGAAAGTGGCAACTTGGATCAGGGAAATCTCACAGAAACAGTTCCTTTAGTGCAGCTGAGATTTAATACTCAAAACTGTATGAGCTTATCTTGACCAACCACGTTGGTTGTTTATGCTATAATCACAAAACACGAACTGAATTTTCATTTTAGAGGTTGAGGCTGTGACTCTCATTGTGAGTGCAAAGCATTGAGATTCACACCAGAATTTAGGCACCTGCCCCCACAGTCTCCAGGTGGCTCCTCTTCTTTCCACATACAACACATACTGCATATAAACCTCCAAACAGACCTACAAAATGCAAAAGGCTGAGCGCATCTAAGTGCACAAAAGGAAACAGGAAAGAAAAAAGAAGCTGCATATTTTCTCCACTCAAAAGGCATATCTCTGAGTTATCCTCCAAGTACTGTTTCTTCTACTTAGAAAAAGAAGAACAGAAGTCTTTCCTTCCCCTTGTGTTTCAAAGGAAAAGGGAGTGGTGGCCTCTGCACCATGCTGCAATATTCCATCCTCAGAGAACACCACTTGGAGTCTGGATAGAAAATACAGCAGTTGCAATTCATTTAACCTATAAAAACATTTGGATTTTCCCACATAGGTTGGAAAGAGGAGACTAACCTACTCCACCCTTTAAAGACAGAGGTGCCTTAGCACTTACTCCAACACAGATATGTAGGAGGAAGCAAAACTTTAACAACAAGACTTGAGTGCCTGTGAAATCTAGTTCAAAATGCAGGAACAAAGTTGGCAATCTGGAACACAGATTCCTTCTTATATCCTTGTTTCCACTGGGTACAAAAGGACTTAAATATCAAAATCTTTCTGAAAATTCTCCTTATGGAAGTATGAACCCTTTAGGTTATCCCAAATATGCTGCTCTGGAGAGTGCATTAATAAAATACATTTTTTTCAAGTCCCAAAGTATTACACTAACACTACTAAAAGGGAAATACATTATTACCTCTGGCTTTATAGTTCTGTATGCAACATCAGATATTTCAATGTGGTTCCAAGGATTTGTGGAAATAATTTTATAAATTACTGAATCATAAATTAATATCTGCCACTTTATGATTCTATGTCTAATTTTAAAAAATAGCAAGTGAAGAATATGGTGGAGGTTTTTTTAAAGCTGTCTGCTTATTTTTTAGCACTGTTCCACAGTAAACATGTTGTCTGAAGAAGAAACTGACTTCCAGTAACTCAATACTCAACTTCTATCCTGTTTCTTTGTTTGAGATCAGAGAGTTGTTATCTAATATGGGGACCTAACAATTTTTACCTTTTAATGTGTCTAAGAACTCTACAGTTTCTTCTATTAACAAGAAATTAGCACTAAACTTTGTTTTGAGAGAGATCACAAGCTGCCAATTGAATAAAGGAAAGATGTCTTCTTTCTGTCAAATGTTTTTGTGTGGTCTACCAACAAGTTCAGTCTTCCATGCTATTCTTCAACTCAGATATCTTGGAAATACCCAGAGGAGGGGAAAAGCATGCACATAAACACAATATATTACTATGATTAAGTTGTGCAATGTGTACAACTGGATAATAGTAGAAGATGACAGGCTGGAGAAGAGCAAGTTAGAGACTGAAGCTGCTTGAGAAAAAGGATCCATGTGCCAAATGGAAAGGAAAAAACTAAGTTCGTATTGGCAAGCACACCCACAGAGAAGATGCTGAGGAAGGACAAATGTGAAGAGAGATAATAGGAAAAGGAGCTCAGGCTGATCCCAATAATCTGTATTCCAGCAGAAGCACACTTTGAGCCCAGCCTTGTCAATAAACCTTATTATGAATGAAGTACTTGTCTCCTTTGTCTAAGAAATAAAACAGCAAAATTTGAACCTGAAATCAAAGCATGAGAAAGGCTGAAAGAATTCATCAATTAGAAAGGGTTTGGGGTGCACAGGGAACATCTTGCTATTCTGCAGGTTCTAACCCCTTGATTAAACATTTCACTCTTGCCTCTGCTGGCAACGGATTCCAAAACGAAACTTCTGGCTGGGGATGCTTTGTGTCATAGGAGTTCCAAGCGGAGTCTTTGTCCTTGTTTAGCTAACAGTGCCCTGTATGTACAGAGTAGCCTCAAAGGACCAAAAGAAGGTGGGAAAATCCTGATGTTACTGACACATTATTCACACACTTTACAGACCAAACCCAAGATTTGCCATGGACTTGAGCTAGGAGAGGGCAGAAAACAGAGTTGGCTTGGTAAGCAGCTGAGGCTCTGTACGAGGGTCCTCGCTTTCTTTTGCTGTCCAGCCAGATTATAGAAATTCTCTCAGGAGATGATAAAGTCTCAGATTACCCTGAGCAGGATCTTTAATCAAGATGAAAGAACAGGGCTTCTTTGTAGGTGGAAGCAGGCATCTCTGATGTCATTTTTTATGCTGCTTTTGCTATTCCTCTACTTCAACTGTGCATACACAGCAGCCTGGTGATCACCATGACCCTGATTCTGAATTTGGCAGAAAGGAGATGGAGATGGGAAGCCTACCTTCTCCCTTTGGGACAAAAATGCTTAAAACAATATATTTAGCAATGGTGAAGGTGTCAAGAAGGCTGATTCAGAAGTAGCTTGCTGGAACCAGGGCATCCAGTATCTATCTCATATCTATACCATGGCTACAAAGAGGGTGAAGTTTGATGTAAGGGGCAGTATCCCTTCCAGTGGGAGCCAGGAGCAAGCTTCTTTGCATGCTAAAGTCAAACTGTGGTGAGAAAGAGCAAGTGGCTGAGCCAGGCACTCTGAATTTATGTCTTCTGCACAAGTTACTGTTTCAGGAATGGCTACAAGAGGCAAAAAAAACAGAGCAGAGCTGAGAATCCTCTCATTATTAACTTCTTCTTTTTTACCCCTTGCTATACAAGGGCTAGGTATGCAGAAAAGTAAGGATATTCCCAGAATCTGCTCCATGTTCCTGGTGTCATGGGGTTTGCTTTTTTTCTACTTTTTTTTTCTTGTTCTTTGCAAGGAAAGGCAATGTCAAATAAAAAAAATATATATATATAAAAAAAAGAAGGAAAATAATAAAATAGTAAAACTGACAATCGTGTTTTGCTTGACCATTCCAACAAAAAGAAAAATACAGAACAGAACAGGATATAAAGTGTATGAATTATCAGTTTGCAGCCTGAATGACTTCTTTAGTTCTGCATTTCAAAGGTTTCCTTTTTTTGTAGCTGCCAGTTAGTATGTTTGGAAGAAAGCCCAGATAACAGAAGATGTCAGAAGTGAGGTGAGGTGAAGACAGATGGAATAAATGGGCTGAGAAGGCACAAAAATAAACTTGTCGGAAGTCGCACTGTAGTAGGACTTTTTTTTAAGGGAAAAGATGACTAATTTGTCTAAGACACAAGTGCTAAAAACAAGTCTCTAAAAAAAAAAAAAAAACAACAACGAAATAACCCAACCAACAAATAAAACTCCCCCCAAAAAACCAACAAAAACCAGGCACCTCCCAAAAAACCAAAACGACATAGCAGGAAGAGCAAATAGATTTCTGTNAAATAACCCAACCAACGAATAAAACTCCCCCCAAAAAACCAACAAAAACCAGGCACCTCCCAAAAAACCAAAACGACATAGCACGAAGAGCAAATAGATTTCTGTAACAGCAGCTATGAGTGAGCAACTTATGCTGTCAGAAACACTGTTCAGATATCACTCAGCCTTTATGTTCCTGTGGCTTTTATTTGCTACTTTACATGTGCACAAACATACAGACATATTCATTTTCTACATATACTTGCTCCTACTGGTAGATGGAGGCTGACCACAGGAACATAGTTCAGGTTGTGGATGGTCCATGGTATGGACCAAATCCTTGAGCAGAACAAAGTAGTTCTGTTCCACTGCTTAGGTTAGAACTGAACCAATCAGAGACAAAACAATGCCTACAGTAGCTCATGTGATCTGGCCCAAAAACTAATCCACAGCTGCAAAACACTTTCACAGAGAGTCAAAACTGCTGGGCAAGTGTTGGATGGATGCATTACTGCAAGAATTTATACAAGAAAGAAGGGAAATGAGTCTTAAATTAGGAAAAATCTAGGGTTTGATTACTGTAGAAGAACAAGTGTGCCCCCATGATGATGTCTACTGTCACCCTCTCAGTAAAAATCCAGCACTTGTAGATGAGCTGTAATATGCATGGATGTGAAAGAGCCTAGCTGAAGCCATGGCATGGGAAAAGTAATGACATTTATGAAGAAGAGGCATGATATTATCAATACATTCACACAACTTCTCTCAATTGCAAATAAAAATGAGAAAACTATCTCACATAGCCAGCCCCATGGAGCTCCACAACACCCAGTGGAGCAACCATTTCTTTCTGACTGTAACCAAAGGATGAGAGGTTAGTACAGAGATGTCCTGTGAAATCGTAGGGGGAAGTCCCTGGAAAACTTTCTCTGGTGTGGAAACCATAGATCTAATTTGACATCATCCCCACCTCTTATGCCCACACTACATTTGCATGAGGTGAGTAAAAACAACTAGAGTAATATTTTTATACCATTTTGCACAAGTAACAAGACAGGTAACAGAAAACCTAAGTGGAAAACGAGCCAGGGTATGAGTGCTTAAAAACTTGGGAACTAAAGAGGATTTAAGCAGCCCACTGGGTTTTCTACTGGGTGAAAAGGAACAGTTGCCTGGCTAACAACAAGCAGAGTCAGATGTACCAGATTTGAAGGGAATAATTCAGGTGTTTAAACATAGGCAGGTAGTTTTTTCAAGATTTGCTAAGGCATCCAAGCCACCTGCAGTGTTCTGGAAGGGATGATGCAGAAAATACAGACAATCCACCCACCCATCTGGAGCAGCAGCTGGAGGCTGGAGTAACCTCAGCAACATCTGGAACACTGGCAGTAGATACCAGGCGTTTGGATGCCAGAGTCCTTGGTATTTCTCCCTAAATTCAGGACTTCTTTTCTTCTCTGAACCTGAACATCAGAGATGGTATCTCATGATATCTATATTTCTGACATATACAGACTGACAGCTGGCTGAGAATAAAGGACCAGCTGGCAGATTGACTTATTGGAGAACTATGACAAAGCCCTACTTAACCATGGATGTGGGGTTAGGTCATAGAGCCTGTATATGTTTCTGGCTGTTGGTGGGGGGCTTTCAAGAGTCTGGGAAGTTCTTCTAGACCAGCAGTAGGCAACAGGAATGGGGAAGAAGGCAGCTCAGTGGGGTAAGCAGGGAAGGGCTGGGAGAGAGGATGGCTGTGCTCAGCCCATCACTGAGCATGGAGCTTTGACTGATCCTTCAGCAGGGAAGTGCCCCTATCCAGGCATTAGCATGAACTTTGCTTACAGCCTTGTAAGCCAGCATGATGTATTTCCCCATCTCAGAGATGAAGCTCCTCAGGGGAAAATCTGGAATTTTATTACCATGCAAATCCATGGGATGCTTCTCTCTAACTTCCCCATCCCCCCATCCTTCCCTTCTCTGCCTAAAAATTACTTGGGTGTGCAACCATACTTTTCCATATTTCCTCTTGAAGTATCCCAGAATCATTATTTGACTTGTGCAGATGGGTATACTCATTTAACTCTCTCCTTAAATATTAAAAATCCACACCCTGAACTTGCCTATCACAAACTTGGCTCCTGCTCTTGAAATTATCACCTTTTTAACTGGATTTTTTCAATGGTATGTAATTATGACGGTTTTATTTATCTGTCTATTTTTAACAGGCTAATTCTTCACAACAACTCAAAAGATAAATTCACACCCAAGATGAAAAAAAATCATCTGTTGGGTTCTCCCTCTGTATCCTTTATGCCTGTGGCAGTTTTTTCTTCAGCACAAATGCCTCATTACTTGATTTGGCATCCCATAGTCAACACCACAGTATGCTAAGCTCCACATTCTGGTAATTGCTGCTAAATGTTCAATTTTTTCATTCACAACCACAGTGGGAGCCATTTTATAGTAGAGGAGATGTAAATACCACGTAAAAAGATCAAAAGGTGAGGCAGAAACTTATCTAAATCCCAGTAGTCCCAGATAAAGTCTGTCCCATTGCTATAAATAGATTACCACAAGTAACGTAGGGAAAGGGTTGATTGTGACAGGAACCTTGCATCCTACAAAAAGTTCAGTATATACCAAACTCACCAAAGATGTTTTTCCATAGTTAAAAGACTTGCATATAGCTATGAGTACAAGGAAATCATTCTATGGTATTTAGACAGGAGCAAAAGAAAACACAGGGCATTTCAAAAGCCTTGCTCTTGCCTACCTCCTCTACTACTGTGCAAATTTCACTACCTTTATATATATTATTTCAACTCCAACACATACAATGCCAACAGATTTAATCCTAAAGGCATTTGCAGCTTGAATTTCTTTCATAAGGATCGTAAATCTAGAATGGGAAGCCTGAAATCGTTAAAGTCACATATTTATAAAATCATATTCAATTATGTTAAAAAAGTGCAATTTCTGTCATCATGTCATAAAAAGATGTGTTTTTCTCTCAGATCTACTATAAAGAAAAGCTCCCTATATTGTTACAGATAGAGGCTGTTTTCAATCAGTTACAAGAAGCAATCCAATTACTGGATGGTTTAGTGCAGTAACTGACTCCAGACTAATTTAATTTCTTTAGGTCTCTAAAGATCAATTGATCTGATTTGTTTCCCTCCCCAAAGGCTGTTTAGGAAAAAGCAGGCTTAAATACTTGGAAATGAAATACAAAGCTCTGTGTGCTTTCACACTACTTAGGTCATTTGGAAAAGCTAGAACTCAGGATAAATGAGTGCTGTCTTGGCCCCAACATCATGGGATGCTTTACGGGAGGCCATTAGGATCACCACACCACGCTGCAGATTACACACGCACGTGCTGAGTGCACGCCTGCTGGGGGAGCAGTGCAGGGAAAGTATTTTCACAGCTTCTAGAGAACTGGTTTTCAAGAGCTGTGCAAGTGTGTTTTGGCCTTCACAGTCTTTTCCCTGGAATTTAAGTATTTTTCTCCAGCAGTGATCTTATAGTTTCCAATTAGACCGAGCAAGAGTCATGCTGTACTATTCAAGGTTCACCTATTTGCAATTTATGTTGCAATTGGATATCAAATAAGAAATTCTTCCTGTTGTCATATCTCACTTTGCTATTCCCTTTGCTTTGTTTCAGATTTCTTTAATTTATTTTGCTGGTGCTAAGATGAAATCTAGAGAACCAGTGGGCACTTAGAGAATGATATCTTCATGTGCCCGAGTATTGTTGTCGCAGAACCAAATAAACCCCTTGATATTTCTGCACCATTTGTATAACTTAGACAATTCCCAAACAATCACTTACCAGCCCACTTGCCTGTTACACTTTTATTATCTCATGATTAGATGTGTGGTGCAGCAGGTTTTTAATTTTTAAATACTATTGTAATAGTAATCAGGGCTAAGACAAAATCAGACCTGACCCAAACTTGGACTCTCAATTCCAGAGTTTTAATGTAAGTTTAATACTTTTCACATTCTGTTTCTTGTATTTATTGTAGGCTTCCCATTTGTCTGCCTTATCTTTCATGGCAACATTTGTGCCTGGGCTCGGCTGCCTGTCTCAGGCTCTATTCTTACACTTATCAATAAACAAAAGGGCACTGCAGCTTATGCTCAGCATTTCTGACTCTATGCCATGTGCTGTTATAATAAGATGTTCTCTGGAAAAATTCCCTTCGTATCCAGCACCACGATAGCCAGTTCATCTGCACAGAGGTAACTAAGTTTTTCTCCCAGCTTATCTGTTCAGACTCTTTCCGCCCTTGCAAAGCTGTGTTGTTAGATGTCTCTTGTCTGCAAAACAAGGAAACTTCTTCTGACAGGTCCTTCCTTGACTATTTATTGCATACTAACCTGAGCTTTGGATGTTGTTTACCTCAGTATTCTCTCAATACAGAAGGCCATGNGAGGTAACTAAGTTTTTCTCCCAGCTTATCTGTTCAGACTCTTTCCGCCCTTGCAAAGCTGTGTTGTTAGATGTCTCTTCATTTTCTGTGAAGGCTTTCACTTAAGAAACAATTTTCAACAAATTTGCAAGTGTGCACTGCAGCCTGCAAGCTTTCTTTCCCCAAATTACTCTTCTTTTACCCATTTACTCAACAGATCACTTATGATCCAGTCACTAGTAAGGTGTGAAGGATACCACTATTTCCCATCCATGGGCCTGCTTAGGTAGATGTACTTTTGAACTGCTGTAAAGACCTTCTCTGGCTCTGTGGCTATGACTTCACTGAATAGTTTGTCCCCTGCATGCACCTGTGAAAAATGATTCACAGATACATCTGGATATCTCCACATAGGAGCCTGGAGGGTTTTGGCTTCTCCAAACTTTCTTTCATGACGACTGTGTGCTCATAGGAAAAATTGGATGTGCTATATCCATCTCCATCGAGTTCTCTTCCAGCTTAAAGGACACAAGCAGCTTAATTTCCTTCATTTGCCAAGTTATTTGACACGATACCATAAAAATGTGATGTGTTGGAAAGCTACCAAGAGATTGAAGTTTATTTCCTAACTCAGCTGTGGGTTAATGCTTCTGTCCCTATGGCAGCAGTTGCTTGTAATGAGCTGTACACACACAAAACAGTTTCCAGATAAAGCTTTCCCCTGATGCAGCTTGCAATATAACTTTGGTGAAACAAAAATGTCATCCTTGTTGTCAGAGTGGGAGTTATGGGAGTCATCCTGATGGCAGTAATTGCCAATTTGGTGTCTGGGACTGCTGAAGTGAATTTTGGGAGCTCTCCTCTCTCTTTTCCACTATGTTGAGCAGTGGGGAGCTGTAAAGATGTTTTTCACAGGACCACTGCCCTTGTTTCCCATTGACCCAATTCACAGCTCTCGACAGGATTAAATGGCATGATAAGAAAAAAGCTTTTCATTCTGAAGTTGTAAAACTGACCCTCTTCCCCCCTTCAAGAAGCCCCCTGAGGAAGACGAATATATTGGCCCCAACTGGAACAGATGTCAAAACTCAAAACAGCTCTTTTTCATAAAGTTTATAAGTATTTTTAAAGGATGTGGAGGAGTCTTACTATATGCAGCAAGATAACATTAAAATGCACAGGTTCTCAGGAGTTGAAAGGATGCTTTTCCTACAAACTCTCTCTTCTCTTTATCTTATCTGCATAGAAAGTAAACAGAAAGTGCCCATTACCTCTCGATATCAGTGAGTCTGGAAGAGTCACGGAATCCTTTAGCAAAAGGGTTGCTGTCAATTTTCAACTTGGTTATCTGGGAACACAAAGAAGAGCGACGTTACACGAACACAGTGTCAGGATACTGCAGCGTACAAAGTGTTGACCAATCCATCCCCTGCGACTTCCCCGCTCATTTTATCCGTGTGCCCCGTGCGTGTGCGCTGCTCCCGAGGCATTGCAGGGCTGAGGAGGCAAGCCAGGGTGCACTGCCCATGTGGCAGTGCAAGGGCCAAAGGGCTCGGCAGGCTCAGCCTTCCTGTTGCCTGGAGCAGGAGGAACCCACCCACGGACAGCATTACAGCTTCCAAATGCTTCACCAGCATCAATCAGGTTGTCTTTTCCACAAGCAGCACAAATCACCCTGCTAACAGCTGAGCCTGCTTGCTGGAGCTGCACATCAACCAACACAAGCCCCAGCGACCTGACGCCATGGCTTCACTTCACCACCACCTTTTTTTTTTTTTACTGGGATGGGAATCTTCTCAGCCAGGCCTACCAGTCACCACACAGGGGCAGTTTAACTGGTTTTGTATGAAAAGAGGCCGAGGAAGGGAAGGAAAAATGTGGGGAGAGCTCAGATTTAAAGTGACAGAGCTTGGATTGAAGGAGTAACCCCACTAAAACTATCACAGAATTGAAAAAGCACAGATCATGAATAAAAACTTCTTCAGAGGTAGGTATAAACCTGCCCACTCATTTAGTCAGCCTTTCCATTTTGACTGAGCAATCCATTGACCAGGAATCCCTCCTGCCCCAAAACATGTGAGCTCTCCTTTGTGGTGGAACTTTTCAGGCATATGGTGGTGTCTTTCAATATGTTTTTTTGAGAACTAGGAAAAAAAATGCACCATTGTTCTTGTGAAATTTTCTATCTATCCAACCAATTTAGATTTGGTGAATAAAACCTGAGACATCATTGTAATATTTGGATTTTCCAGCCATACTTCTTCCAAGAGCTGAAAATAAAATTGTAAGTGGGAGTTAGAGCTTGAGGAGAGAAAACACAGGACCCATCCTGCAGGGCAGTGAATGCCACCAGCTCTAGCTTAAGCCCATGAAAATCAACAGCTCTCAACATTTCATATTTAGAGGCTTTGTCAGCCTGACTTCCCTCAAAAAAAACCCTGTATCGAAGAGGCTACAACCTCATTTTTAATAACTGGGCCTCAAGACTCAGGAAAAAAGAAATGGGATCTTTTCCAAATCCTCAAACAATGAAACACTCTCATCAAACAAATATATTTCCAAATGGGGTGGCTTCTCCCCCAAAATAAAAAAAAAGGGAGTAAAGAGAATGAATATATATTTATATGAAATGCAAAAAAGTAAAGAGGACAACTGGAACCAACTTTTAATTCTGAGAAAGAGGTCTTCTGAGGAAAACACAGAGAGGAAGGGTCATGCTGACAAAGGGAAATTCTGAGTTTTTAATTAACGGTCTGTCAGTGGTCGAACACCATGGACCTGAGTGCTGGTGGAGGGTTTGAGGCTGTCTCATCACTCATCTACAGCTGGTGGAAACAACCTTGAAGCCATGTCACAAGGACCTTGAAACAGCTCTGAAAATTAGTTATAGGCTCATTCTACTTTCAAGACATCCATAAGCCCTCAGCTCATGGTGACGTTGCAGAGTGGCAAGTTAGTGCCTCACATCCAATGAAGATTTTTATGGCAGCATTTTGAAAACCACCTTGAAAAAAGACAAGCTCTAACTAGTTCCATTGACTGAGATCACCGACACACCAAGCCAACTGCACTACAGAACAATAAGGATGTCTATTCATCTCTTGAGCATATTTTCACCAATCAAACTTCCATCTTCCTGATATTAAAGTTTTGGTATGACATCACAGAAGAAACTTTTTGTATCCACCAAAGCCAGATGAGATTCACAATCATTTATGGCCATATTTTTCCTGAGAGACTGTCTCACAAACAATCAGAGAACATCTGCTAGAAAGCATTTTAAAATGAAATCTGACCTACAATTCAACTCTGTGGCAGCGGTTTGACTGTTTAAATAAATGCATGCCCTTTAAATCTTAAATTATGAGATAGTTTGTTGAAAGTGTAATGTATTTAGCTTTTATCTAATAACCTCCAGAAATGTAATCAATCCCTCCTTAAAACAGTTCTGAAAGAAATGGCAAAAATGAAAAAAGGCTCCATTTTCATTAGTCATAAATAAAATGACAACATCAACCTCTAGGGGTTCCGGAGATGTTCCATTGAGAAATTTTCCAGGACTCAATGTATGTGCTTTTAGTTTAGAAACATCTCTAGTGTAAATATCGTTGGTAGACAAAAATCCATCCTACAGAAATAAATTCTGGTTTTAGCTGGTTTTGTGCCTGCTACTATTTTGCTGGTTTCTAAAGGAAGTTACATGGAAAAATCTAACTGCCTGTCCAAACATTATTTTCTTGAGATTGCCAGGTGCCGAGTATATTTTCTACAGCATTCAGATACAAATCTAAGTCTAAATCGATACATTAAAGCCTTAAAGCAGGATGCGGGGTCTGTCATAAGGACTGACTTAATATTACTAATATTATCTTCAGAGCTTCCTTGGCACCCTATGCATTAGTTTCATTTTATTCATAGCATTTCAAAATTGCTTTTGCTTCATATTAGGAAATGCCTACTTCTTTAAATAATCCAGCAGGTACCTTAACTCTCTGATGCTGCCTGCCCACATATTTGGGCATTGCCTATATTTTTCTTAACTTGAGGGAACTAAGGAGCAAAGTAGGTGGGTTTTTTTTGAAGTACCATTGTCAGTAAGTTCTTCAAGCATGCTCTGAATCACACTGAAGGCAACAACATATTTCCACTGACTTAAATATTAAAGGCCAATCCACCATCAAGCAGAGCCTCTGTTCTCTGATTGTTTATAGACTTCCTAAAACTACTCATTAGCAATCCATTGTTATGATCTCCTCCATTTTGTATATATTATTCACTGGCATGCAAATTGAAATTCAAACATCTGGATGTAATCTGGGCAGCCTCTGAAAAGCATATCTCTGAGTGATTTTCCCTACGTTTGAGCTTTACAGCTTAATTATTCAACTTTTTAAGCCCATGAAATCATCATGTGCAAACCAGAATCTCTCTCAGCTCATAGCTTGTGGCATGAAAGATCACTGCAAATAAGAACAGTTCTTTAATGAGCTATAATTAGAAAATGACTTAATGTTAATATGCAAGCAGCTTTGTATAGACAGAGGGGAAGACAAAAGAAAGCCTCTTACTAGCCAGTTTCATTCTCATGAGTAATCCTTACTGCTCTTTGAAGTCTGTACTACTACTGTATCTTCAGGAATTACTTGTGAATGTCAATAAGATTGGCATGGAAAGGTAGGTTATAGCAGAAATTTTCCTGGTTTAGATTGGGCAGAAGGGAGTTTTCAGCAGGGTGGGATCTAGTTACACCTGCGGAAATTAGTAACTCTACTCACCAATTGATTCTGGTAGGCAGTAACAGCAGTAAAAACTGTCTCTGGAAAGATGAATGTTCTGAACTCTTCTGATTTCAGATTTAGTAAAGAAGCTGTGTGATCCTTCTTCTTAATGATGTGCACCCTTGGCTGGTACTTGTGCATGGAGTTCAAAATGATCTGCAAGGAAGAATGACAGAGCACTGTCCTGAGAGGAAGGTTCACAGGGCCCTTAAAGTCTATAAAACCATGGGGGGGAGGGAAAGACCTAATTAACACTACAGGGGAAGCATCTGAAATCTGCCCAGCCAGGGGCTGGTTTTCAGAGCAAATTCTCCAGCTCCTTTGGGCAGTTCCAGGAAATGAAGGTGGAAATGCAGGCATCCCAGGAGCTAGTCTCCTCTCACTCCTACGCCAGTGGTGAGCATGCATTTCTTGAGGCATAAATACCTGTTCCTACAGGTGAGGTGTTTTACATACAGAATTAGTCACTGCCAGAGTGTGCCCTGGTTGGCAAGTGTGAATATGTAACTCCTGAAAGCTAATGGCCAAGAGCCCCCACTTGCAAAAATGCACATGTGCATAATGAAAACAGTCACAAATCCCTCAGAAAAAAAAAAAAATGATGGAAAAAATTAGACCCATCCAAAAACCTACCAACAGCAGCACAAACCATCTGACCAAAAGTAAAACTCACGTAGCCTTTCACTGTGGCAAATCTTTAAAACAAACTCCTTCAGGGGTGCTCTTCACCGCAGACTACCAAAAATGAGAGCAAGGAGGGAAACCAGCACGGAACCCCCAAATGACTGGGTTTTGCTATTCTATCCCCATTAATAATTGTTTACGAGCTCCCAAAACAATTCTAAACCTAAGGTACCAACCAACCAATTTCAACGTTCACTGGAGTCAAACCAAGAGTCCCCCTTGCTTTAGTTACCGCTGGCTGGAGGCCTGTTTGGCGGTCTCTAACCACAGTATTACAATGTAAGAATTAAATACAGAGCTCAGCTCACACCAGCCCTTGTTTTGGATATAATCACAGTCACAAGACAAAATTGGCAATGGTGTGGGTGGTTCTATTTTGCAGGGGCCATAACGACATTACAGTCAGCTCCGTACATCTGGAATAGCTAATGTGCATTCCTCAGGAAGCGTTAACTTCAGCTGAAACATAGCAGGAGCAGTGCAGTATTTCATGCTAAGTCAATGAGAAAGGTTGCACATTGCATTGGAGTGGAGAGCTTAGAGACAGCTCTATCATGGCTACAATTTCCATCAGTATTTTTCTTTGCTACGCCTTTGGGGCCAAATATTGCCAAGACTCACACCGGGACTTTGTGGGCAGGCACAGAGCAACAAGAAAGACATTGCAATGACAGTGAACCATCATCCTGAAAATGTTGCATGTTTGCTTTAATCAACTCGGGTCCTTTTTCAAAGCACTTCACCATTTTATATAGGAACACACACAGTGGCCATGGACCTTGCCTTTAATATCCTTAGCACTTTTCCCTGTCTTTTAAAATTTTGTCTTGCCATCCTAGTTATTTGGAGTGCTCTAAGCAGAAAAGACATTTTAAAGCAGGGTGTGTGGATGGTGATGAGCTTACTGAGGGGTCGGCACACAGACCTTGGTGCTTTCCATTGCCTTTCATGGCCATGATATCCACACCAAGGCATTACATCTGAGCAGCAGTCAGGCGGAAGGAGGAAAAAGTTGAGAGCAGCTCCCACACATGCCCTTTCCTTTCACTCCTCTCTGAATCCAAATTGTGATAAAGGAACTACATTTCTCAAACAAGACCATGTAATCCCTTATGAAAGTTTTCCATAAAATAGAGTGCACATGGATAACTTCCTTTGCCATGGTATTCTCATTCTCATTCTCATTCTCATTCTCATTCTCATTCTCATTCTCATTCTCGTTTCTCATTCCCACCAGAGGCAGGCCTGGTCATTCATGTACAAAACAAGTACTGAGTGCAGCCAGGAGGTCACAAAACACCCATGACCAAGGTAAATGTCACCATGTCTTTCATGTGAGGGTCTGTATGTGTAGTTCTCCACCTGCACCCCCACACAAGCTGCTGATGATGCACAAAGACACTCATTAACAGCTGTGCAACTTCTTGTGTTAAGACCATATAAAAGCAGCCCAAAAGAGTCAGATCCACAGGGTGTTCCTCAGAGTAGACTCCAAGAGTGGCCTCAAAGTCCAAGCAGTCCCCTTCTGCATGGTGTAGCTATCAGAAAATCCCTTATGCCAGCTCAGTGACAATCCTGCTGGCATGTCCCAACAGGTACATCAGGTGCCCATATATTCATGGCAGCCTCCCTGCAAACACTTGCTGGCAGCCTCAGCCACCCCATCCACCTTTGTGCTGACAGCCTGAGTCAGGGGAGATGACCAGGATACCTCCTTACAGGATCCTGATTGCTGTAAGGTCAGGCAGGTTTGTAGGCATCTGGCTCCCACTGGCTACAGACCAGTAGGATTGCTGGAGGCAATCTGGATGCCAGCTGCAAAATTCCAAGGTGGTTTTCAATTCAGGAACTGTGCTGTGAGTGCTGCTTCCATATTCACCAAATAATATTATTACCATGTAAAGTTTTCTTTCTGAAAGCATGAAGGTTCCTAACTTGTGCCTGGTTGACTAAAAAAATTTGGGCATAACTCCTTGTGGCTATTCCACAACCCCTGCTTTCACAGTTATTTATTAAACATGTTCACAGCTTTGAGTTTGCTTTTGTATAGATTCATGTGTTTGAGTAAATGCCAAAAAAACAATTACAATCATGTATACACTCATGGCTCACCTCACCATAAACTAGAAATTTTGGCAATCCAATGAAGGGCAATGAAAAGTTCTAAGGAAAGCACTGTGTGTGAAAAGTATCACTAAAAAAATGGGGGGAAAATGTCACATTCATAAATATTTCACAGTCAGAAAAATGGCAATTACTTGCTTGGCTGTAAAAATCTAGAGATAGGAGCCATTTCCTTCCTCTGGTAAGGATATTTGAAAGTGTTTCCATGCAGTGAGCTGTATGCCATGCACACAGAGATAAGACTTCTGCCTGAGGCTTGGGGAGAATATGTGCATAACTCTGGGGTTACACAGGCTGCTGAAGGTAAACAATCAGAAATGCTTGCCAATCCCAAAAGTCTCAGAATAAGAGAAAACAAACATATGCTAGAACAAACAAATGCCTCTCTTCTCTACTTCTTCCTTTTCAGGAAGGGAACCACCCTACAAATAAACCACAATTACTTTAACACCCAAAACTGTCTTCTGTTTCTGGTGGAGAAAGCAAGCAACTAGAACAAACTGGAATCAGGCTGGATCCACTTTCCCTACCTTTAACTAGCATTTAAAGGCATCTTTTGGGTCATCCAAACTTCCTCAGGAGCCAACACACCTTATCAAACATAATTAAAAAGTAAAGACTGGCTCTTTCAAACTGAAGGGGGAGTTTTCAGGAGGTGTTTCAATTCTCCTCTTCTCTTGATACACAGGAGTTTGGAAATGCCATGGGCCATAGCACAGTGAGCCCTCCTTAAAGGCTCCAGAGAACCGATTTCTTCCTTAATTCTACTGATCATCCAATGATGGCGTTTGCATAGCTTCAGTAAGGCAGCACACAAAACCTGGTATCCTAATTTGGAACATAAACCCTCACAAAATATTAAAAAGAGAGTGCTCTGGGAAGGGGTAACACCTGTCATTCAAATCTCAACACAGGATCAAGCCTTCAGGGCTTGTCCTTAACTGAGCACACAAAACTTTCCATTGTCGCTGGCTGTCCAGAGCCTTTGTGTAAAGAACGGGGTCAACCTCTGCTTCTCCGGAAATTAATGGGAAGGCTGCCTCTCAAACGCTGCGGATCATTTTCTCCTGCTGCCTGTACTTGAGACAAGAAGATTACATCTTCTTGCTCTGCCACATGTCTCTGTTCCCGACAGTTCCTCAGACCTCAGACTTCTTCTTCCTACTCCTCTGGGCTTCTGGGAACTGCAGCTCTCCTAACTAGCTTGCAATATACTGCTGCAAGCCCTTTATTAGAGACGCACATGGCCCCTGTTATGATGAAAAATGCTTCTTTTTAAGTGCTCACGTATACTGCTCTATCATCACTCGGTGATAGAGCCCACAAATCTTCAGCTTTGCCCTTCTACAGATTATGAAATAAAAGAGAAGAAAAAAGCAAAACCATTCTCCACTAGTCCTGAAGGGAACAACGGTGGGAACAGGGTTCAAGGACAATAGACCCACAGATGGATCTCTACAAAAGAACAACACAGAGGCATCTATCTGGGCTTTCTTTTGTTTATTTGTTTGGGGGTTTCAGCTATTTTTGATGCTGTTATTTCCAGGATGTATTTTAAATGATCATGGCTGTGGTTCAATTCTCAGTTCTTGAAATGAGTGAAAATTCTCTTTTGGACGAGAAACATTTGCACAGAACACAGCTGAGACAAATGGCCACTGTCTCCCACAGCCCGGGCAATAAATACTACACTAGAGAAGGGATTTCTGATACATTGTATTCTGCAATTATTCAACTGAACAGATGAGTTACCCCTACACATGCTTTAGAATTCAAATTCATTCCTCTCTTCCCAACACCTCATTTACTAATCCTGCCTTTATGCTTGCTCTTCTGAACTGAACTGCCCTGTTCTCAGCCAACAATTCTTTCAAATCTGTCCCCTTGCTCCTTCTGCCTTCCCTGAGAGAATCACCAAGCCAGAGGCAACAATTTTAGCTCTTTCTTTGCAATTTGGAAGCACTACCTCATCGTTCCTGCACTTTACAGAAGAGAAGAGGACAGACAATACCTATTCTTACCACCTACCACTAGGCGCTCAGGTAACTACTGGAGTTGTCCCCACTGATGGAGCATAGCAGGAACCCGTGGCAAGCAGCTCTGAATCCTATTCACCATCTTCCAGCCTCAGGACTTGGGACAAAAAACTGGCACCAATCAGAGCCGGGACCTGTCTCCTTCAGAGGCCCAAGCCCACCCTGTGGCACCTTGACTTGCAGTTAGCCTACAGTTATTTCAAGGGCAATTGAGACACACTCATGTTTTATAATTCTATAGATCCTGCTTTGGTGTCAGGTCAGTATTTTCTTCTGACTCTGAGCCCATGCTGCGGTGAGTCTGGAAGTAAAAGAGCTTTTATTGGCAGACCCACTCCTAACAGGTGGCCTGAAGTGACCTGTAGGAAGCTTCCAAGCACACACAGAAAAGCACGTGGGTTTGCTGGCCGTGGCACGTGGCAGAGCACACTGCCAAGTCACAGCAAAAGGAAAGCAGAAGCACAACAAAAGGCTCATCTGCCTTCCTTCTATCCCTTCCTCTGTTGTTCAACTCCACCCTGAACTTGTCCCTGATGGATATTTTGCCTCTAATGGAAGTAGGAGCATGATTTGAACCATTGATCCAGGCTCCACCTTATGAAATATTACAGAAAATCCTGACTTTGAAAGTTGCCTGTTCCTCAACAGCAAAGGAACCCAAAAGGACCCTTAAACGTGTTAAACCAAACACATTCAAGCTTCACACAACATCTTCCACCCCTGTGGTATGAAGGGCTGACTAAAAGAGGTGTAAGATGGGGGCCATGGCAGCCTTTTCCCATGCAGTCACTCTCACATTTAGCCCTGTGGCACAAGCAAGCAATTCCTTGCTGCTTTCTTTTCCCTTTCCCACCCATAGAGCTACTCACATGGCCATGCTGGTCCAGCTCGTTGTTGGTGAGTTTGACTTTTTCAAAGGACACCATCTGCTTCAGCAGTTGCTCTCCTGTGAATGGGGAGTCAGGGTGCACATACAGCCTGAAAAACACAGGGAAAATGCCTGCTCAAAATAAAATCTCACCTCTGGGCTTGTGTGTGGGCACCACCTCTGTATGAAATCAAAATGCACATGTCATTTTGCTTTTGGGATATGCAGTGGTTTCACAGGCATAGACTTCCTGAGAACTTAGGGTAATACAAATCTGCTGCTAGAGCAGGACACCATCTCCCCCAAATTAATGAATTCCTGAAATAAAGCTGTTCATGAAGGACAGTAAAGCAGATGACTTATTTAATTCACTGGAACATAATTGAGAATTCTGTGTCTGAGTGCTAGACTGCTCCTTAACCATAACTATTATTTTATTCCACTATCTAAAATGGAGACATTAACATTCCCTGTTGTGTCTTTTCCCAAATGAAAAATTGATCGTGTCTTTGCCCACAGCTGTACTAACAAGCACTTAAAATAACAATGACTACAACTCCAAGAGAAAAAACATGGTGTCATTACAGAGATAATGGGGGAATGCAGATAAAAATGCATTTTTCTTTATATGTAACATTAAGCCGTGATAATGATTTTAACCTGCACTCGATCACACATTTGCTGTGGTGACGTCTGTTTATAAGAGGTTGAAGGCTGCAGTCCAGCACAGTGGTCTGACATGAAAAATTAGTTGCAGCTCTGCTATTAACAATCCTACACTTGGGAAATTAAGCAGAAGAAGAGGAAGCAAGAAGACATGCAGATACAATGATATATACATTATGACTACACTAATTACAAGTGTCGTGCTATTTAAGAGCAATGATTTTATAGGAATAATGTATTGCTGAAAATTATTAACTCAACTGTTCTGTTGTGATGGCAAATTAAGATGTGGACTAGACCTTCAGCTAGTGCAAACCAGCCCTGTTTTGCTACTGCCTGCATTGATTATCACTCACTGAGGGCCTGACTCTCATTTTGGGTGATGTCTTTGGCCTCACAAATGACTTTCCTCCATGAGGTGGGTGGGGCAGGACTGAGCTGGCAGGTTAGGAAGATAAACATTTGTCCTTGTTGTTGAGCTACGATTTTAGAATGGAAAAACCACTAAATGGTGGGGCGTAACTCTCCAATAGAGCACGCTGATCCCTAATCAAGGAATGCCCACACTAAAGACGCTGGGGAGAGCAGCCCTGTTGCTCAAAGAGGAAGGAGATTTGATCCTGTATTCTGTTTTTGCCAGCAGAATCCCCTAGACACAGTGAAACTAAAGTTTTACCAGCACAGCTCGCCTCAGATGAGCAGGATGTTTTCCTTACACTGATCCAAAGCACAGCTTGGCTGCTCTAGCTATGTCCATGGGAGGGATGCTGAGCCAGGATTCCTGTCACAATAAAATATTCCTAGCATGCAGGCGTCCTCACTGCTATCGACTCTGCTGATTGCACTGCAAAGCTCATAAAAAATGATGATGTATCTGAAGTCCCAAGGCCTGGAATCATGTTATGTCAAAAGAATCTTAGCTCTCATGAAAACTAATTTTGCCTTCCTCTAAAAAACTGTGACAATTTCAATATTTAGAGCCCTGAATTAGGGAAGGCAAAACAAAAAGAGTGTCAAACATGCCCTGCAAATTTTCAGCCAGAGTTGTGATTTTTTTTTTTGAGCCTGCCTCCTAAGTTTGAGTGTCTGGATAGCTAATAGTGTTTACTGTGATCACAGAGTGTCAGACTCAGCAAGCTTTGGCTAATTGGGACCAAGAAGCCAAAGTATTTCAAATATGTGCAGGGAATGAGTAAAGACCTCCCTGTGCTGAAAAGCTGAGCACAATTGTTTTACACCATGATGGTTAATGTTTGGCACTGTTTTAAAGTTACCAAGTGCCTGTAAAGCAGAGTGCTAACAGGAAAGTCACTGAAGGATGGGCACCAGAATATCAATTACTGGTATACAATACAGTGATAGACCTTACTTTTCTTTGTCCACTTGCTACACCCCAACAATCCCACTGCAACACAGGGTTCCACCTGGTGAGCTACACCTATTTCCCACACTCCTCCCACAGCCCGAGCTTGCACACCTCAGGGAAGAGGGTTGAACACTTGACATTGCAATTTCTGCAGCAGAAGTTGTTGGCAAGACCACGAGTGTGCCCGAGCAAACAGGTCAGCGAGATAAATGTGCACATTCCAGCACGGCACATGAGGCTCTCCCAGAAGTTTGCCTGGGATCTGCTGCCTAAGGCCAGCCAGACGTGAGGGGCTCCTCACTTCGATTCACAGAGGATTTAGGAGCCATATTTGGGTGTGAATTTGCTCCACAGTATATAATGAGTCATGATATATGCAAGGTTTGGGTGCTGATTCTTTCTTGTGTATTTTGGAATGCAGCACTGCACTCCCTCTATTTACTTTAACAGATGGTCTGGTCCCCGTGCATGCTACTTTTATTTACCATAATGTTTCAAATGAGTCCCAAAATATAATACCTTTTAAAGGTTTTCTGCCTAGAGTTCTCTGTAAGTCTGTAAACACCAAGTTCATTAAACAAATTATTGTAGACAAATACAGTTTAGAAAAAATATAGTGACAAACTTTTGAGGGAAAGAAATGAGGCAAAAAAAGGAAGAAGATCAAATAAAGGTACATGCTGAAATTTACTGAACTGTTGTTTCACACAGTCTTAACAATGTGGAAGACAAACAGAAAATATCACATAGGAGCTCTATCCCCAGATACCACTTTAGAAGATTTACAAAAGACTTTCTGAAAAGTATTTTTATTTAAGTGCTCGTTGCAACATAAACTTGTTCATTGCAACATAAACTTGTCTTCAACACTGACAGCAGGAAGACAAGGATAAAACTGGTTTTAATAGAAAGTTCCCTGAAGGGCTAATCTTTCAAACAGAATCACAGAATACTTATTAATTTGGAAAAAAACAAAAACCCAAAAAAACCCTACAAAACTGTCATAGTGTTGAAAGTTATTTTTATTATGGAAAGAGTAAAACCATTGAACTGGTTCAATCCTGCAAATTCTTACACCCAGGCACAATACAACTCCTGAATTATTCCCCTGATGTCACTGTGCCTGGGCAGATGCAGGCAGTGATGTGTGTGGGGAGTAAGTACCTTGTTACCAATTCCCAGACACTAAACACACACACACACACACACACACACCTCTCACTGACTCTCCTCAAGCAGGGAGAGCTAAAACCCTGTGTTTGGAGGACAAGAAATCATAACTTCTTTAAGGGTTTTGTTACTGGAGCAGGACCAAACTCGTTTCAAGATGGGAGGAGAACTACTTTTAATCTTTTCAAGCAAGACTGAGGCCTCTCACCTGAAAAGATGCATTAACACTCTAGAAGAAGCACTGGTAATGCAAACACTGGCACTGAACCTCTTGACATCCTTTTTCTCACCAAAGAGAAGTATAAGGAGGACAAAGTGCATAAATGTATATGTAAGTACCATCCACACAAAGAAAAAGCTATCTCTGCCTGTGCTCTGATCAATATTCTGTTTAACTAAGCATCCAGAAAATGAAGCAGGAAAGGTGTACATTCACACATGGGGGCAAAGCATCCTGAAAATGGAACAGCACAGATTTGCACATAGGGGCACTGATCTGCTGAGGACTCCCAAAAGTCACCTCAGTACAATAAAAATAACTGTTAAACTTCAAGAAGGTTTAGTCCAATACTCAGCAGGGCAGTTGCTAATTATTCCAGTCTCTTGTCTTACGTTCTAGTATTTCCTTGTTGAGCAAGTCTATGCCAGAGAGAGTGTGAATTAGAAATCTATTTAAAGGTATCCCAAAAGGGGCGTGAACAGAAAAATAAGAAGGGGGAAACCCTGCCTTAAAATTATTTCTGTTCTTCTGTTATTTCTTCTTTTGATGCTGATTCCTTTGGAGCAGGATCTGTGTTTTTTCTTTGGGTTTTGATCAGTGCCCATTACAATACGTCAAATGAAGCCCTCAGACGTTAACCACACTGCAAGAAGGAGTTTTTGGCCATGAAAACAAAGCAGACATAACTCCTAGGTTGCTGTCTTTAATCACAGCTTCTCTGCTTGCGCTTTTTGTTTGTTTACTTCCCTGAACAGCCTTCCAGAGATCACCAGTCACCAAGATTTCAGTTCAACTATTTATATAAGGAAATCGCACAGAATTTGGTGCCTATACAAAGAAAAAAAATTGTTTCCATTTCTTGTGTTTCACTTATAATTTCTGCCTCTGTAATAAGCAAGTTCTTAACCCCGGGCTAAGCCACCTGGAGCAGATCTGTGCTCCTGCGTGGAGCCCTCTGCAAAAAGTTTCTTTGAAGCCAGAGAGGCATCCGTGTTATTTCCATNAAAAAAAAAGAAAAAAAATTGTTTCCATTTCTTGTGTTTCACTTATAATTTCTGCCTCTGTAATAAGCAAGTTCTTAACCCCGGGCTAAGCCACCTGGAGCAGATCTGTGCTCCTGCGTGGAGCCCTCTGCAAAAAGTTTCTTTGAAGCCAGAGAGGCATCCGTGTTATTTCCATATCTCCGGCTCTGACTCAGCAAAGCCTTTCGACATGTGCTGCAGTCTCACTGGGCTTGGGGACTGAAGTAGGTACAGAAGTGCTGGGCTGAATACCATGAAGTGTGGGTCTCCTCTGAAGTGCCCTCCCACTGTACAGCCCAGCGCTGCAGCCTCAGTTGCCCAGTGCTTAAAGGAATCAGTCATTAATGACATTAACGGAATGACTTTAGAAATTAAATCTCTAAAGCATTTGTGTCTGTAGAGAAAAGGGAATTTATTTTAGAAAGTTTATTTTACAGAGGGCTTTTTTCCTGATGTCTCAGAACATGTCATGATTTTTTAATGAAAAGGAAAGTAACTGTGCCGAGGAACTGTTCTGTACTTTGCCTGCTGCCTAAGAGATGATTAAAATCAAGAATAAAATCGTTGGTTAGCAAATGCTGGGTATGTTACAGAAATAATATAATTTCAAGCATAAACAGCAATGAGCTGCAATTTATTTCTACTTTGGCTTGGCTGGTGGCGCCTGGATGGCTTTAAATTATGAGGTCAAATATTGGAGGGGGCAAATCCAAGAGACACATCAATTTTTTTTTTCCAGTTTTCTTATCTGAATCACAACAAACTTAAATAAATTTTTTTTTCAAACCCCAGTATGTGTAAAAGAACTCTTAACCAAATTCTGCATGTCTTGGAATACTCAGTATAAATCAAATCTCAAGCAGAGATTTGAGGCCAGATTTTGCAACACAAAAATTGTAATCAGAGTCCTGTAACCAGCTTTTTTGAACATGGACTCAAAATCTCAGAGCACTGTTTGCAAACGGAATGGAAAGATTAATACAAGATATTTTGTGAAAGGGAAAAAAAAGATAAAAAAGTAAAGAGAAATAAAAGACCAGCAATAAAATCTACAAACCTTGCAGGGAGAGGAGGGTCAGCTTTTCCAGCCACTAACCAGGAAGACCTGTGGTAGGCATATCTATATCTTTTATTGTCCACAGGAACTATATCCATTAACACAATATACTTGGCCTCAGGATCCACTCCCGAGAAGGAAACCCTGATCGTAGGAAACATTCTCCTAAAAAAAGGCAAATCAGAAAATAAATATTTAGGCAGAGAACAGAAATAAGAGAGCATCTGAAAAGCTGCTAAAAGTAAGAATTATATTTAAATCCCCTGAAAAAAACTTAAAGCTTGTGTTGATTTTGCTTCCACATGATGGGAGTTAAATCTTGTGTCTCTCTAATAAGGAGACAAAAAGCAGCTTGAAATCGAAATTATATTTGGGAAGTAAAAAGAAAAACATGGTAAAAAGTGAATAAGGAAAGGAGAAATATACTATTTGCCTGTTAGTTAAAAGTACCCAACGATTTCAGAAAATAGTTATAGCTAAGGTACATAGATAATTAGGAACTTGGATTTTCTTTTAATTATTTATATTTTACGGGATCCGTACTACTGTAAGGGAAATATTCCAGAAATTATTTCCGTTGTTATTCTCACATATTTTACATGAGTGTTTTCTTAAGCCTGCTCACAATATTTTTGAACGGAATTTTCAAAACGAAAACATTTCTTTTCTGTACCAAACTTTTGACAAAACACTATTATAAAATGTAAGGTTATCCTGTAGACCAGAAATAAAGTTAAATAATTTTTGACAATTTTAAATTTTCAACTTTATATTGCATGTTTTATACCTAGTTTTTAAAAACAAAAAAACATATACCGATAGAGCTCACCAGTTAGGAAAAAAAAAAAATCTTCAGGCAACTACATTAATAAAAAGCAGCTTTGGGGATTAAATACACCAAAAAGACATTTGGCTCCTCCGGACAGCGTTTGGCTGACCCAAACCCCACAAGCTTTACTGAAGAAACGGCATCGTTTGAGGTAAGAAGAAAGCCTGAAATTCTTTTGCGCATTTTTGCAACCGAGAGAAAAGAACAAACCAAACCAAGCTCTGACAGAATCACTTCCCCACCACCCCGCGTTTCCCTAGGTCTCTACCAACCCAGCGCCTCAAAATCACCGCAGGATTTTGGTCACAAACCTGATTATTAGGGAAACAACACTTTTTCCCTGCCGCCAGGACGCCCCGGGTGGATCTCAGCCGGCCCCGCCGCAGCGCCCCGCACCTCGCTGCCGGCCCTGGCCGCTTCTCCCTCTGCCCCAGCGGGGCTCCGCGCCAGGCCGGGCCCGCCGGGGGGCTGCGGCAAATGCGGGGCTTCACCCTCCTCACCCTCCTCCCCTTAACCCAGCCGTGCTCTTCTCCCGATTCAAAAAACCTGCAGGGTTTCGGTAACTTTGTCTTTTTTTTTCCCCTGTCCAGAGCCGCTTTTCGAAAGATGCCCAGAGGGAAACCCAGGGGCTGCCCAGCCTTACCTCCCGGATTTGGTGATGATCATCTCGGTACCCAGCTCATGAAACTTGTCCCAGAGCTCTTTGGTCTCCAGGCTGCAGGAGATTTTGGCCATCTCCTCGCTGGGTATGATGGGGGTGGTGGGGATGAGGGGCTCGGTGCACAGGGAAGAAGGGCTGCTGCTAAAATCCCCGTGAGGGTCCAGGCTGGATAAATCACTCAAAGGCTGGGCGCAGGAGGATTTCTCAACGAATTGTTCTGCAGGGTTTGAGGAAACAGAGAGAGAGAGAGAGAGGGAAAGAGAAAGAGAAAGAGAGAGAGAGAGGATTCAGCCAGGACAATACGACCATCGAGACAAGCTATTTAAATGCATATATATACACATACATATATATATATATACATATATATATATATATATATAT
>VZRH01000514.1:145888-218238 GCA_013397555.1 Urocynchramus pylzowi | reverse complement strand
CCCCAGCCCCGCTCCCCGCCGGGGCCCCGGCTGCGGTTCGGGGAGCGCCATCCGCTCCTGTGAGCCCCGGCGGCGGGAAGGAGGGGGCAGGCCGCGCGGCCAGGGATGCTCCCGAGAAGGTCCATAGGCTATTCACGCTTTGCCGAGACAAGAAAAGGCGGAGAGGCACTTGAAAGGATGAAATGTAATTGTGAATTTTTCTGGTGCGTGTGTGTGACTGTCAATTTTCTCTTTTACATTCAAATATTAAAAGACCGCAGCTTTCAAAGCAGCCGTTTTCGTCGTTGTGCGCTTTCTGTTAGGACAGAATGTTCCTTAAGGCTGATCGTACCCTTGGTTTTCCTGCCCAGGATCCCAAACATTGTCATCCCGGTGAGATGTACCCGCTCCCACCGACTCCAGGTGAGACCCTTGCACATTCCCTTCTCAGCCAAAATAGTGCGTGGGCCGCTGATCGCACAGTTTTCTTCAAATCCCTTTCATCGGCTGCGCCGAAATAGATGGTATTGATCAGGCACATAAGACAGAAAAAGTCGGGACGGGCTGATGGTACCAGCGACTAGCTTATTCCAAGGCGGTGATTTAAGTAAGTTTCTCACCAGTACGCTTTCACACATACAGTGTAAACATACTCTCGTGAATAAATTAAATAAAGAAAAGCGGTGCGTTTAATTAAATTCCTTCAAATAAAAATATCACTGAAAATATTTACTCGCTAGAACGACTCACAAGAGGACGTGCAACTTTATCAATGAAAAAGTTCCACCTTTTAAACCTAGAACAGAATCCAAGGACTCTTATTATGCAGGCTTGTGCCAAGAGCCATACATACCCGGTGTCGATCCCGTTCCTACTACACATAATTAATTATTATGGAGAAAGAATTATTTGGGTCACCCTTCCCAGCCAGTGGAGTGGGGAAGACGAAACAGTGTTTTATCGCTTTGAGATCAGCGAGAACCAACTGCAGTTCGCCCTTTTGTTGCCATAATTTGCTAATAGAATATCTATCGCAAACGGGACGTGCATTTTTAGAAGAGCCTAAAGCGCCTGGCAGAGGATTTCGGCGTGGCCCACAGAGGTCTGGGGGCCCGGTCTCGCCTCAGGCATGAGCGGGAGGAGAGGGGCGAAAGGGGAGAGCCTAGCCAGCCCCGCGGCCGGCGAGCCGGGAGGGTCAGCTCACGAAGCATCGCCTCTTGCTTGACACAGCGAAACAGAGACGAGAGGTTCTGCCGACAGCTATCTTAAAAAAACAAACAAAAAGTCCCCCCAACACTTTACCACTTTATCCCGAGGGACATCCCGCCAACTACGTGTCCGGTTTCCCTGCGCGACCGCCCCGCTCCTGGGACCCCGCCGGGCGTGCCAGGGGCGGCGGGACGGGGCTCCCGAGCTCCCGGCCCTGCGCTCCCTTGGCCCTACCTGAAAAGCAGGGTCCGGCCTGCCTGAAAAGAAAGACAAAGGAGGGTACAAACAGCCGGGGAAGTTATCCTCTTCACCTTTCCTCTGGTGGTAACAGGGATGCCCAAGTCTCCTTTGGTTTCCTACCTACTGTACGCACCGCGCAAGGATAATAAAACCTGTCAAAGTAACAGCGCAGATCCTACCCCCCCCCCCAAAAAAAAAAAACCAAACCAAACCAAACCAAAACAAAAAAACCCCACCAAAACCAAACCAAAAACAACACAAAACAAAACCGAAAAAAACCCCAAACAACCAAAACACCCCAAAACAATCTCTCTTTTTCCCTTGCTTATTTCCGTCCCCCAACAGCGAGGTGGTAACATACCTGTCCCTAGCAGGGGCTGCCCCCGGTCTGTTGGGGCTGAGGGGAGAGGGGCGGTGGGTGACTGGATATGTCTGTGCGTCCGTCTGGGAAACACCGGCTCAGCCCCGGCAGCTGAGGCAGCTCCGGGCCGATTTCTGCTCTCCCTCACCGCAGGATTTCCAGTCCCGCGGGGCGACCGGTCGCTGCCTTGGCCCGGGGCAGGAGGACTGGGCGGCGGCGGGGGAAGCGCTGCGCGGTGAGCGGGGCACGGCGCACCCGGGCGCCGAGGGGAGCGGAGCGGCGGGACAGAGGGAACCGAGGCCGCGGCGGGGCCGTGGAGCTGGGACGGGGCTGCCGGTCACCTCCGGGTAGGAGGTTTCCCCCGGGGAGAGGAACTGGCTTTGGGGGCTTGCAGATCTCTGCTCGTACCTTGGAGGTAAAAAAAAAAAACGGGGTGGAAAGAAACCAGGAGCTTCGTTTTATTTTATTTTAAACGGGTCCATCCACACGGGATGGCTTTTCTTTTGCTTGGTTAAGCCATGCAATTTTTCGCTCTATCCGACGAGAATCAGTATTTTTTTTTTTTTTTTTTAGGTTTTCCCTCGCTCCGCCTCCGATAAGGAAATGAGCCTTGTCTAGACGCCTAGAGCACCCCCTCCTTCCCCGTGGGCAGGGAATGGGTCTCCACTCCAGCCGTCTAATCCTCGCTACGGCTCCCTCCCCCGCCGGGGCCGAACTGGGAGACACAGGGATGAGACAACCCGAGTGCGGAAAGGGCGAGAGCCCGGCTTCCCCGGGCTGCTTTGCCGTGCCTGCTCACAGCCATCTCCGGCGACGGGCCGGCTTCAAAGGACCAGGGGATGGCTGGGGAACACACTGCTACCCCAAAGTTCTTGATGCCTCTCTGCTTTCCCAGCCAAGTGGATGTATGTAGAAACGTCCGCCCGCCCTTCCCATGGGATGCGAACCGGAGCTGCCAGTCCCCGCCGCGCCCAGGCACAGAGCGGCTGTCACCACTGTACTGACCCCCTCCCGAGAGCAGAGTCACCAACCCTGCTGCTCCCCAACAGGGCCGTGGCCTCGTTTGAACCCGTTTCAATTAAATCCTTCGTTATTGTTTACCCGTATATGAAGAACACGCAATCTACAGTGCAGTTTGTTTTTAATCTAGCAAATCCATGTGTTTGTCGCTGGTGTCAGCCTGCTGTGGCAGAGATATTTCATTAGGCTTCATTATTCTTTCAAAGTACTCTTTTCCCCCCCACTTTCCTTTGCCTCAAAAGCTCCTTACTCTCTTGTGCACCAGCAAAAAACAGAGTGCGGTAATCGCTGCACACCTCATCGCGCCCGTTCGGTTCCCAGCTTTAACCAGGACAAGGTCTGAGTTTCGCCGTCAGGTTTCAAACAGAGAGCTTGCAGCCCGCCTCCAAAACACCTCTCTGATCCCTGCCGAGCCAAGGAGAAAGCTCGATCCCGTGAAAGCCATGAGCACCGCTTCTTCCCGGCCCTTTCCTCACCTAGACAAAATCACGACGGGAACGACACAAGGGACAGAACACCCGCGGAAGCCCGCCGAGCACCCTAGGGTCCGGAGGGGTGGTTCCAGGTGCGCCTTCGCCTGGCTGACCAGAGCTCCCACGCTGTGCCTTCCGCGCGGCCGCGCAGGCCCGCGGGAGTGCGGAGAGGGGCGCCCCGGGCAGGGAGCCACGCTCAGGCTCTAAGCAACTCTTTCGCGTCGTGATGAGGGACCGCTGCCCTTTCAGGGTTTTTTTTTTGTTCCCGCAAAAGCCCCCACGCCGCACACTTCACGCCACAGAGACAAACCTGTGCTGCGGCACCCGCGGGGCTGCGCCCCGAGAACGGGCCGGCACCGAGTCGAGCTGACACCCGCTCTTCTCACGGCTGCCCCTTGGGATAACCTGGCATTTGCATCCCGTCCCTCCTCCTCCGTAACTTCCCCGTCTCCCCTCCGAATCCGTAGGCTGTGCGGAGGGCAGGGACCATTTTCCCTTTAATGAGGAGCCTACAGGTGCGGGGTGCCGCTGCCGAGACCGTGCCTGCCGCCGTCCCACCCTGACCGCTGCTGGCCCCGCGCTGCCCGGGCCGTGTGCCTGACCCTCCAGCCCGCATCCCCGCTCCAAGGTAACCTACAGCGCTGCTTTGGGATTGAGTTTACTCCTGCCTAGGGAGGGAAGAGTTAAATTCTTTTGCTCTTTCATATTTTTCATCCTTGTAGATAAAAACCAGTTTCTCCAGCAGAAAGAATGGTGTTTATTCGCTCGGGCAGGGTCTCCGGCTCGCCCGTTCGTGCCTTGCGAGCGCACCGCTACTTGACAAAGCCACGGCTACAGCGCTACGCGGCTCTGTCTCTGGCTCTGCTCCCCCGCAACCTCACGAGATTATCAGCCCTGCTTTCAAGAGCTTTGTTGTCCTCCGCTGCACGTAATTTTATTGCTCTGTCCGCCGGATTCGCTCTCTCTTTGCTCCCCCCGATTTCGGAGCAGCCCCCGCTCCCAGCGCTCTTGCTGCGGCGGGATCATCGCTCCCCTGCCGCCGCTCCACGCTCTCCCCTTCACGGAAAGAGCCGCGCCAGCAAGCCAGAAGCCCAAGTACCTGAGATCCAATTTCACAACAAAAACATCTCAATGTCACCTACAGCGAGAAGGTGGATTATTGGAGCAAAATGCGCGGCATTTTAAACGTATTAGGCATCTCCCAGATGCAAATCCAATGGTGGAAAGAGAAAGGCTCTATTAAGACCCGAGGGCTGACAATTAGATTATAGTCCAATTGCCAGTGGATAATGTGCTAAAAGCTTTCCCATTTAGTGTAACTCCTCGCTGAAAATTATTCACACTTTGCAGGCTGCCGCGCTCCTGAACGGGAGACGTCTTTGTCCGCGGGGAGCGCGAACAGCCGGGTACAACAACCCAGACACGCACAGACACACGGACGCACGGACAGATGCACACGCAGGGGGTCTCGCAGCCAGGAGGATCATTAAACACATCCTCCCCGACCCAGAGCCGTGTGACAAATCTGTTTGTGGTACAAGCTGACGAGCGCACGCACAGCCGCTGCAAAGGCGCCAGGACAAGCGCATCCAGAGGCACCTATCCCAAGGTGCCATGCTGAGTGTGCACAGCGTGGTTTGTGTGCAGCACAGCCTGGAAGATCATCTAGCTCTCACGTGTCGCCGCATCAGCTGGACACAATTAGATTTTAATGTCCCTTCACGTGCAGAAAATACACTATTTTCCGTATAAACCTGAAGTTTGTATTTAATGACAGCGACGACATTTTTACTAAAAATAAATATCCGACTTTGGGTACTCCACAGATTTTTTTTTTTTCGGTTTAAAACTGTTACTGAAAGCTGACGAAATTTTCACTAGGAGCTTGAACTCCTAACGCTCTGCAGCTATAATGTGAAGCACCACCAAGCAATACACGACTTCGTATGTGATCATTTAATTCCAATATTGCAAAATCTTTGTCATGGGGTGAGCGGGTCCGCAGCCGCCGCTGCCGTGCCTGCCCCGGCGGGCGTGGGAGCTGTGAGCCTCCCTCCCCGCGGCGGGGAAAGGCTCTTGCACCTCCGGGAAGACGATGCTCCACGGCGGCCGGCCAGCACCGCATCCTGCCCCAGAAGAGCCTGTCCTGGACCGGAGGGCGGTGGAGGGCAAGGTTGGGCTCCCCACGGCGGGATGGGCTAGGCAGAGGCAGCAGGGCCTTCCCGACTCTATTCATTGAGGGAAACTCTGCCTCCTCTCATGTCACACGTACCAAAAATCATGAGCCTTTGTGGGTTTTTAAAGGTATATACATATAAATAATTAACACACAAGTTTGTCTTGTCCGTTCGTCTTTCCCAACATCACCTAATTGAAAACTAAAGCAAAATGAGTGATCCCCCCCAAACACCCAGAGCTGCTAGGACCTATGCAATGCACACCAGACTTGAAGGGACCAAGCACCAGCTTTGGTCTTTGGGGCTCAAATCAATAGTCAGAAGTGTGATGAAAAGCCACATCTTTAACGCTCTATTTTTATACAACCATTTTATGCTCAATTCCATATCAAAGTCCTTAGGATCCCTTCCACCTGTTTTGCAGAGTTAGAGGAAATATTAATTAACTGGCAGAATTAAGCAGAAAGGCTGACATGTTAGAGAGGAAAGATAAGTTTAGAAAAACTCCTTCACAGGTCTTAAGAAAGAAAACAGAGAACACAGAATTGTCTGTCCAACTTTTTCATTGGAGAGAACTGCATTTCAATGGCTTGGAACAGAATCTGTTTGTCTGGTTTCTTTACACAAAAAGTATTATTAATTTCTTTACCCACAGAGCATTTCAGAACACTTCAAAATTTTATAAATCATAATATGTGACTTGTTTACTTTGCAGATGGGAATATTATTCAAGATGAACAAAATGTGCTTGTATGTACACTTTTCTGTACACATACATACATCTGCAGTACCATACACTTAAACTCACCCAGTGGTGCTTTTCTTAGTTGTCTTCCATGAAACAATACAAGAAACCCATGGTCTGCCACAGCACAAGATTTACTGTAAGCTGAAACCACTGCTTTGGACCAAAACTTTAGTGGAAAACAAGACTTCTTTATTTCAGTGCTCATTTTAAAGACAGGAAAATTCATGCCAGTGATATGGAAGCAGTTTGCCGGAGCATTGGAAAAATCTCTTCTAGTCCCTGACTTTTGAAGTCTCACTGGAGTTGAGATATCCTGACAGGCATATGTG
Source organism: Urocynchramus pylzowi (assembly GCA_013397555.1). NCBI lineage: Eukaryota > Metazoa > Chordata > Aves > Passeriformes > Fringillidae > Urocynchramus > Urocynchramus pylzowi. Next base: position 211,702 of record VZRH01000514.1, on the reverse strand, counting down.
TGTCTGTCTATTTGTCTGTCCTTGAGATGGGACAGAGCTTCTTCTTGACTTTCAACTTGATGATGGAAGTCAAGACACGGTTCCTGGCAAGGACATGATAGCTCGCTCTCCTTTGATCAGGTACAGTGGTCCACCTGAAATTTGGGGCTTGCAGTCTTCAGGAAAGCTGACACTCACATTGTTTGTTGATTAAAGCAAATCTCTGGCTAGTGTGTGACTTGATTGTGCAGTTGAACAGCTTGGAAAATGTCCCTCAAGCTCCTGAAACAATATTTATTTCTTCTTTTTTTCTTGTGTCTGTGAAAGATATTTTAAGTGAACATTTTTTTTTTTTCTTTTCATTTGCTTTAAGGTATTTTTGTCTTTTTCCTCATTTCATATTTAATTTTCATTAAAAACTTTTCATTTCATATTTAATTTTCATTAAAAACTCAGAACTTTTGAGCTTTATTAAACAAGCAAGATTTAAATAGCTAATTTATTTGCTGTATGTTGGAAATTGCCTATTTAAGGAATACTAATAAACAATAAATTGGCAATTTAGAAGTATTTAGAACAATTTCAGCTAAGTAAAAAAAAAGTCTCAAGGAGCATTTTCTAGTTAAAAAAATCATCAGACTTTACACAGCCCTAAAGATGATCATGTGCACATTTATGAGAAAGGGCAAATTTTTCTCTTGACTTTTGCAGCCCTTGGATTGGTAGGAGAGTTTCAGAGTTGCCTGTAATGGCAATATGAAAATAGGAGTAGTGGAAAGTGCTGGGAAGAATAGAAACCTCAACAACTAAGAAAATACCTTTCTGGTAAATGTTAAAACTTCTATTTAAAAAAAAAAAAAAAAAAAAAAAAAAAAAGTTTGGTTTGGGTTCTCCAGTTCAAGATGTGTTGGGTGTTACTTACTTTATCTAGATTTATAGTTCCTTGCAATTTTTTCGTTGTGTCCAAAGTTCTGTCCCAAAATATCCAGAGCTAAGGACCTAAAATTAGAGACTGCCTTTGAAACTGCTGATCTCTGCATATTTTCCCTCTGTGAACATACAGCAGTAGAATACGCCCTAAGACAACGAGTAAAGAAAATGAGTTCTGCTTTGAAGGCCAGCAGTAGAAAGCATTAAAAGAAGGCTATCAGCCACTTCCCAAAACTTCAGTGGTGGTGCTTTTTCCATTTTTGCTCAGTGATGCGTCTGTAATTTGTGTCCACCTCTCCTGGTAGGTGTAAAGAAAAATGGTAGTTATAAAAGAATTAAGGAAAATAAAATGAAAATTAAAAGATAGAAAACAAGGAGAAGCAAGGTGAACATAGAAAAAGGAGGTTTCATTTCTGGCCTAGTGAGCTTGGAAAGTGAGGAGAAGCGCTGTGGTTTACAACTCTCCCAGCTCATGCAGAGCTTGTAACAGAGAGTGTGATACAGCCTGGGAGCAGCACTGCTGTCACTGAAGAGCTGCTCCAGCAGCCTTCTGCTGCCTGAAGTCTCACACCCATGATCACAGAAACCCAGCGGGTAAAGAGAGGGTCCTGCTGCTGGACCCACCAGGCACCACAAATGCCAGATATTTCTGGCTTATTTCCACACAGTAAGGATGGAGGGAGAAGCATTCCCACACTGTGGCATGGTGAAAAGCGTTGCTTTTGCTTATTTTAACAGTATGTGGAACAGGACTGGGGGTGTTCTGGCATAAAAAGGATTTTTTTTTTTTTTTAAGCCTGCAGTTTGGAAAGCATTCGGGATTAGGGCTTGAATAACATATTTCAGTACCCATAACATACCACTGATTTATCTGGCAACAGCTAAGCTCGCTGAGCAAAACTAAGCTTATTTGAAATAATGTGGTCGTAAATAACACTGGGGGAAAACAGTTCACAAGTTTGTGTAACTCCCAGCATACACTTTGCTGCAAGGCTGACACCGAGAGGGTTTTCATTTCATCAGCGTGAAGACAGCCCTACGAGGTAAGCACTTCCTGCCCTGCCTGCACGGGTCTGCAGGAGAAGCCAGCTTGCTTCCATTAGTTATATCAAAGTGAGGAAACCAATCAACCTGGAATTTGCACCATGAAAAGTGGCTACAAGCCAAGTAGGTTGCCATCAGCTTTCAGGTGATCAGAGGTGAAATTATGGCCTCTTTAAAGTTAACAGTTCATTTAGCATGGATCAGAGAAGAGCCTGAACCAATATTTCAGTTCAGCCTTACCAGGAATTTTTGGCTGGTTTTAGAGCTTAACTTATTGTTGACCATAGTACAATATTCATGGTTGATCTTAAAACCTTCACCAATAATGAGTGCAGTCATGAAAATACAAATTAATTAGGCTTCTGGGGGACATAGAAACTAGCATTGCCCTATGACAGACATGAGATTATAACAGTTTATATTTAATACAAGTAAGTGTGTAGTTTTTGCTAATGAAGAATCTTTATTGTCTTGTAGTGCTCAAATTGGCAGTTTAAAATATAGCTAGACCAGAGTAAGTCATGTGTTAACCTCAAGCATTCTTGCAGGGTACTGGGTTGGGCTGGGTTTTTCAAGATACAGGAGAGATGAACAAAATTTGACAGTATTGTTACTGCTGTTATTATGAAACACAAGTGAAACTTAACTAATCAGATAATACTTTGCTGCTTGTGCTGAAGAAATACAATCATAGATATAGTTCATAAAGGGGTATAAGTCATGTACATTGGATATCTCAAGGATAAAAACAGGGGGAATTTTAAAAGTGTGAGAACAGCTCCTTTCCAGCAAAAAAGAGATAATGTTTATTATCTATCATGCATCTTATTTTTTTTCCATAGCAGAAAAATCAGGTTTCCTGGGCTTTTAGTTAGATGATCTTTGGTTACACCAGAACTGAACTACATTTGCATTCCAGTCTGCTCTTTCGTCCCAGCATTAAGGACATAAATGGGGAGCTTTAAAAAAAAAAAAAATAGAATCATTTAGGTTGGAAAAGACCTCCAAAATCATCAAGTCCAACCTTTGACTGATCACCACCTTACCAGCTAAACCATAGCACTATGTCTCATTTCCAGTCATTTCTCAAACACTTTCAGGAATGGTGACTCCACTATGTTGCAGTCCATTCCAATGCTTGACTACCCCTTGCATGAAAAAAATTCCTTCTTATGCCTAAACTGAACCTCTTCTGGTGCAGCTTGACACTATGTCCTCTTGTCCTGTCACTGGCTGCCTAGGAGAAGAGGTACCTTGCTACAACCTCCTGTCAGACAGCTGGAGAGAGTGATAAAGTCACCTCCGAGCCTCCACTTGTCTCATATGATTTACTCTCTGTAGAATCTGCACCAGCTTTATTGCTCTTCTCTGGACAGGCTCCAGCACCCCAATGTTTTTCTTGTAGTCAGGGGCCCAGAACTGGACACAATACTCAAGGTGTGGCCTCACCAGTGGTGAGTACAGAGGGAAAATCACTTCTCTGGTCCTGATGGTCACACTGTTTTTTACAGAAGCCAGGATAACTGGGAGCTCTGCTGGCTCAAGTTCAGCTGGCTGTTGACCAGCACCCCCAGTTCCTTTTCTGCTGGACTGCTTTCCAGCCTCTCCTCCCCAGGTTTGTAGTGCTGCATGGGTTTTGGTTGTGAACCAAGCGCAGGACCCAGCACTTCACATCACTGAGCCTCAGCCCACTGATCCAGTCTGTTTAGATCCCTCTGCAGAACCTTCCTATCCTTCAGCAGATCAACTCTCCTGCCCAACTTCAAACTTACTGAGGGTGCACACAACCCCCTTGTCCAGATCACCAATAGAGATATTAAACATGACTAATACTAAGGGCCCCAATACTGGGCCTTAGGGAACCCCACCAGTGACTGCTGGGCAGTAGAGATTCCTCTTGTGCAAGGTGACCATCAGTGGAAAAAGACAGGTCACTCCTCCCTCCACTCACCACTGCCCCAAGTCTGCCCGCTAGGATACTGCAAGGACTTTGGACCAGGATTTGGCCTTTGTCTCTATCCACAGTTACCCAGTGTACCCAAATCCTGCCACAACATAATTGATTATTAGTAGCCAAGGTAGCCCTGTGTTACACTAGAGGTTGATTAGCCTCCTTGTCTTCCCCCATAACCACTGCTGAGGACTGGGGGCAACTTACTTTGCCTCCATGGTCATCTCTTAAATTTAAGGTTAAACATTTTTGTCTTTTTCTCTTTAAGAGATATTTTTGTGATGAAAATCAGCCTGAAGTCATAGGCTTTAATTCCATCTGTACATGGATTTCAAAGGAAAAAAAAATTCAAATTAAAAAACCTCATTTCATTAACTGAAACATTTTTCCAATAATGAAATTTATTATTTTAAACAGGTTAAAATAGTATATTTCAAGTTAAGGAATATATTTTACATTGTCACTTTTTGGCAAATTAAGGATTTGATCAAGAGCTTAGGTCTTGCACAAGATGAAATGAGTGGGTTCTCTTTAAAAGTCTATGGCATCACCCCTTTTCATATACCTGAGTTCACATCCCTCTTTCTGTTACAGAAACTTTTGGGCAAGTATGGAATACAGAACCCTGCATCTTTCAACTTCAAAGACAGAAACCAAAGTACAGTACAAGAATTTTAATGTTTTTTTCTTTCTAACACCAGGAATGCTTAGGGTGCCAGTGCCAAGACAAACTTTGTCTCTCAGGTTTAAAACACTTGGATGTAAGTGATCATGTGCAAAGTGATATTCACCTTTATAGAGTGCACAAAATACTAAAACTATTAACTGTGATTACCATGGATCCCCTAACAAGGCCTAGAATAAATGAGAATTGAAGAGAAAATTCCCTTTATCCTACTAGAGTAAATTATGTGGATTTACTAAGCAGATAGTAAAACCAAGGCTGGCACCATAAAAGAAAGATAATGGTGTACAGTAAGGCTATAGGAGGGATAAGAGGGGGAAAGTAGGGGCATAGTTTAGTGAGTAGTTTATAACAGGTGTTTTATGTCAAAAAGGGAAACCCAAGGTTAATTCTGGCAAAATAAACAGTCATATAGACATATCGGATATTTGGTACTGGAAAAAAGCCGAAGACCAAAGGTTTAAGAGTGAGAGAGAAAAAATGTAGTGCTAAGTTCCAGGGATGGAAATGCTAAGAGGAAAGGGTGACTTAAGCACAGCTAAACTTTTACAGCTGTAATGACAGCTTTGTACCTCAGGTGATGCCTCCACCCTTCCTTGGCAATGCCACAATTGATCTTGATCAGTACCATGTGGTAACAAGAACACAAGGTCAGAATTAACCAGTCCTAGACTCTAGCCCAGAACTGCAACTCTCTGCATTCCTGCTTTGCCTTGCCCAAACCCAAGTGGAGTGATACCAACCTGCTGCAGAAAAGGCATTAGAGTCTGCTGATTGAAAGCATCACTTAGAGAGATGGTGTCAGTATTGCCTAAAAAACAGGGCACTTGGGAAGGAACCTTGATTTGTAGACTCTCTCTGAGCTTTCACAAATAAAATAGAGTCTATTTTTAAACCTGACCTTTCTACCCACCAACAGCTAATGACACAATCATATTCAATTAGGTCAGTTTTCAGAGAGGTTTTAAAATATTTTTGTTAGCAAAACAACCAATACTTGAACCCTTTACTGTCTCAGTTCAGTTTCAAAGGGCTGCGTGCCTTTTGCACTGATGTGTTCCTAGGGATTGGGAAGAGCACTTCTATGTTTAACATGCACTCACGTTTCCAGTGAAAGAAAGACTGCATGAAATCTGTCACTTAATATCTGAAACCTGCATGGTTTCCTTTTCTTCAGTTTGACAGGGGAGATTATGCCCACAAATAAACATTCCCAATAGTATATTTGGGCTCTTACCACTTGGCATCTGTCAAACAACTTGCCATCAGCTTTCTAAAATTGACAGTTTCAGTAGATTTCTGCTAAATGTTGAAAAATAGTTTTGCTGACCGCTTCTTTGTTGAGGATTCAGACACCAGCTGAGGCAGCTGTCCAGTCTGCAGTATGATATAAGAGAAGAGGAATTAACCCAACAGCAATTGAATTTGGAAATGTCTTTAGAGAAACTACCGACTGCTGCAGAAAAAGGAGTATTACTTAGTTCTGCTGTCACTAAAATGGATGATATCTGCTAATCTACAGTGACTGATCCTTCTCTAATGTGTGACCTGAGCACTGGAGAACTGAATGGGTGCAGACCAGTCACAAGCACAACACAATGGTCACCATCACTTTGCTGGTCTTCTCCACTAAAAACTGAGTATATACAGTTTTGAATAACATTTTAACCTTGTTATTTATTATCTATTTCTGGACCTTGCTGTTTTGCCTTAAAGTTTGTGTCTGTTGTGCTTTCCAGGGTGGTGATGGTGGGAGGAGGAGCATGCAGTTGTCCCACCAACGGTGGTGTAGATGGTAGCGATGGTGGGGCTGGAGATGCAACCACTCAGCACAGAGTGTGACCTCAAATGTATACATGACACTTATCCTGGTTTTGTTCTGTTAACACAAAGAAGATGCACGATGTTGAAATCCAGAGAACCAACTGTCATGGAAATGAGAGGGCTTCCACAGAAAATTGAGAACCCAAAAAACCCAACTTTTGAGTGCATCTGAAACACGTAAGGGAGAGATGCATGAGCTACAGAGATAGAGAAGGAAGGTTGTGCAACAGAGAAAGAGAGGAAGTGAAAACCATCTTTTCTTTTTCCTGTCTTTTTTTAAACAAAAGAATTTTCAGTTTTATTCACACACTGCCTAAGTCATCTGAATGCTATCTCATGTCATCACTGGAAGCCTACAGTCCTTGACATCTGTAACTCACTTTGGTTCTCATTTTACTTTAGATTTTTTTTTTATTTTAAAGAAAAACAGTTTCTGCTGTAAAATGCCAGCTCTTTTTCAGAGCACATAAATGTTGACATAGAACTGAAACATTGTCACATTCAGCCCCAGATCCAGAGGAGCTAATAAACAGAGATCCCTCTGCAGTGTTCCTCCTGTGGTGTGTCACTGTTATATTCTTAAGGCACTATTTAGATGGATCTTTGCTAACACGCAGTTGCTGATGAACTTGGCCCAGCTATCCACAGGAAACATGCCATGCACCATCTAGCAAAGATGGGGTAATTTCATCAGTTAACCATATTCCTGAACTTAGTTCTTGATATCTTAAAATAACCTCCCCTCAAAGCCATAAATCAGGGGGGAAGGATTGTGACAAACTTTTGCAGCCAAACTCAGAGTGAATTATATTAATAGGCTGTTTATAACCTGTTCACATCATCTTTGTTGACTCACACAACTGACACCAGAAGCTGCAGTTCTGAGAAGAGCTAGGCTCTTCACCTTGGTCCCTCAATGTGCCTCTTTATTAACAGGTAGTGGGGACACGAAACCTACTTATCACCATCTGTCTCTAGTAAAGAAAAGGCATGCCTGACCAAAGCACTGGTACTTTGAATCTCCTGGGGGGGAAGGAAGGGACATGAGAGGCATAACAGAGCTGATGAGACTTTGAGGACACTGGTGCAGGCTTTTCCTGTGAAAGGAAAGACTTCATAGCTGGCTCTGCATATGGAACCCAGATTTTACAAGAGCTGGGTTCCCTTCTTAAGACAAAAGACAGAAAACAGATTTACTATCTGTTCAGCAGATTTGATATTCATGTGCCCCACTGATACCAAATAGCTAAAGACATGTCTAGGTGAGGTCCTTTTTGAAAGCTTACAGTGAAGCTCCTAACAAGCTCATTTAATCATCCACATGCTAGGGACTGGAAAAGTTATAAACTATTAGATATGAGATAGTAGCGCAAGCAAAACAAAGGTTAATTTTGCCTTCTCTTGTATTTACCAATTTTTTTTTTGCTTGGTTGGTTTGGGTTTTTGTTGGCTGGTTTGTTTTTATTAACAGGAGCTTATAACAAATGAAACCTGTGTAATCAAAGCAAGGAAGAACATGTCAGAGCTCACAAAACTCCATGTGTTGGGAAACCAGACCAGTTGCTGAGGCTCAAGGAGTAAGATTGCTGGGAACCAGGCTATTCCTTTGTGATGCAGTGGAGCAGCAGTGTGTGTAAATTTAGGTACAGTTTCTCCATTGCATGTATTGAAGGGGACATAAAGAAATATTTTGATTTGTAGTAGAAAGCAGTAGAAGGCTGGTCACCCATGAATTTGTATCTTGTGATAAAGTTTGCTATGTCAATAATTCTGCAATAAGAGAATCAAGCTGTGCTGTAATTCTTCCATGAATGGAAGTATGAAGAGAATTCTAGCCTCATACATTAGTCTATCTATAGTTCACAAAAAAGTAGACATTGAAATTTGTTGACAACCTTGTTTTTTTTCCAAATTGAATTAAAATTACCCAAGTAGTTCAGAAGTTCTGTTGGAGAAGGGGCGGGATAGGCAGAATTGTTTTAATCTTGTTTCCTTAAGGAGAACAGTTTTCAGAAATAGGAAACAAACATAGCTCCCTCATGGTAATATCACAACAATGACCCATATCTGTTTTGTGTTACATAAACATAAACAGTGCTTTGGGGTCAAAAACTCTAGGAGAGACATTAAGACATCTTGTAAACTGTCTCTGTGTTCAGTCTTGAAGATGAAGATCCTGCAGGTGAATCCTTAGATTAGACCTTCCTCAATTAAAAGAGAGCGACAGTAAATTGCACAACATCCACATCAGGTGAGTATAGGAAGAAACAAAGCAGTCAAAGACCCATCAGGCATGCTAAGAGGAAAAATCCTGAGTGTTCCTTCCCCATTGTTTCATATCCTATACTTCTGGGGAGCAGACCAGGCAGTGTTAAACACACAATACTTCAGGAGCTTTCCCTGCTTTTGCAGCTTGACCCGCATCTGGTTTAAAGAAAAAAAAAATAACAAAACCCAGTATATGTGGGAATATTTTGCCCTTGGCAGCAGTGAAGAAACCCATATAAATTATCTAATATGTCGGCAGATTGTTAGCAGCAGACGTGACCCCAGTTGGGTGGGTACTGCTTCTATGCAGAAGTATAGTGGTATGGAGAGGAACATAACAAGAACCAGGCTGGGCTGCTGCATGGCTCACATGGAGAAGGGCTTTCTTTGCAGTCACTGTGATGTGTCAAGGAAGTGGAGCCTTTTGTGAGTCAGCAGCAGCAGAATCACTAACGTTCCCTCAGAGGGACACTGCTGGAATGGCTAACAGACCTGAACCAGAGCTGTAAAGGATGAAAAAGACACTATTATATCATCTGAAACCTTCCCACTTCAGTGATGGGAAGCCTTTACTCACTCTCTGGTTTTAAATGGAGCTTTAGAGCATTTGGGAACCAAATCTGCTGTTTCTTTTTCTCCTCATGGAAGTCCTCAGAGCTTTGCAGACCAGTAAAGGCTGTAATACACCAAGTAAGGAGAGGGAGCAGATAAGCAAAGACTGATTTGAACAACTATCCTGTTAATTAAAATACTGCTTGCAGGGCTGAGGGAACTGCAGATAAAACACCAGGGAACTAGTTACTCGTTCATCATATGACAGACATCTTTGATATGTAACATACTACTGTCCCTCTCTTCTTTCCCTTCCCCTTCAGTTCTTGTTTATGGGTAAATAAATGAAACACTTTACAATATGGCCATTTCTCTACATTTGTGCTCTAACGGCAGTGGATTTTGCCAGAGTTCTTTACTGCTGGTTCATTAGTGCCCCCCACGCCCAATGCTGTGCAGTCCATTACATTCCTGATGTACCAGCTGCCAGAAGCAGCCTGAAGGAAAGATGATCAGAGCTGTAAGTTCACCAGACATTGGGTACTGCCTATACTTTTTCCACATTTCAACCAATGTTTCACCAAGCACAGGAAGGCAACAGTGCACCATGTAAAACTGTAAAATTTAGGGCAATGTACACAATTCTTCTTTTAGTGATTCAGTAATGCATATTCACAGAGAGATGACACCTGTATTAGCCAGCTCACACCACTGAACTCTGCTGGAAGCAAAAGTCAGCTTTATGGCTGAGCATTGGCATTAGGCAGGTATTCATATGAGATGGGCAGCGGGGTAAATACTGTTTATGAGCCACAAATATTTTTATGAGGAAAGATCAAAAAGCACTTATCTCTCACTACTTGTACAAATACTTTTTTTTTCCTTTAATACTGTAAAATTCTTCCTTATGTGTGAGTGTAACAGAAATATGTGTCACTAAGACTAGCTAAAGCAAACACTGGTGTTTTGTTGAGTATATGCAAATACTGAAGAGTATTTGTATATAAGAGTATCTACCCTCTAGAAAGCAGCAATGCAGAAGCAGCAAGGAATGCCCAGGAAATCCATAAGAGCAGGACTTTGTGTTTCCACCACTCAGGCTACAGTGAAATTCAGCTGAGCTGGAGCCCCACAGGTGGTCACCAAAACTTGCAGAAAACTCTGTCGGTCAATATTCTTCTCTTTCTGGGGAACTGGAAAGGGATCTGTGGGGAAATTGTTTGTTTGTTTCTTTTGTAAAAGCACCTGCTCATCCTCTCCAGGTAAGCTGCAAAAGTCAGAGGACAAGGCTGGCAGCCTGTAGGAACACACCATGCCAAGGACAAGGAAAGATAGCAAAATGGGTCGCTAGCAAAAGAGCTAAGTATTCCCACAGCACTGTTCAGAGAAAGTGTGCCACCAAGTGTCTATTTAAATACAAGCTCCTAAAAGCAACAAGTATCTGATTTCAGTTAATTAATACGCAGAACATCTGCATGAACAAAGCAGAGAGCACTTTTTGAATACTGGGGAGATGCAGCTTCCCTGGCAGGCATGTGGCATTGCTTCAGATTCAGTGTATCAGAGGAATGGACACGCATGCGTGCACACCCTGGTACGTGGGGGAACAAAGAACTGAATTGCAGAGTCCTGAGCGTTTCTGCTTGGGCACAGTGGTGCTCCTCATGAGCCCACACTTAGCTCAAGCTAGAGTTGCCCATGCTTCTGCATGAATAACAATAACTAATGATGAAAAGACCTTCTATCACACTTTTCAGTGGGACAGCTGAAGTTCTTTGCAAATAAGTGTATGATCATGATAGATAGGACAGGAAGAACTACATAAACTGTTCCAGCTTTGTCCCCCGAAGCACCAGAAGGTAAATGGCATGGTAGGAAGTGTATGCATGTCTCCCAAGACTCAGCCCAGCGTTATATGAAATAAAAAACATCTGTGTTCCTTTTTTGGTACATAAACAAAGGAGCAACCTGAATACAGATGCCTGGATTGGTACTGGTGTTCTCCTGCCATGCCAGGAATCTGAACCTGGACATGCAGCTGTCAGCCTCCTGTCAGAAACAGGCAGTCTTATGTACCTTGTGGGAGCAAAGCTTCTCTAGTGGCTGTTTGGCAGCCTCTATAGAAGGAGCAGAGAGTTTGTCTGAAAGGACAGATGTATCAGTGAAACCGAGGCATAAAGCATGTTGGAGAAAGGAAAGAGAGAGAGAAAGAGAAGCAAGCTCAGTCTAGGCTATGGTCTGTATGGAAACCACTGATGAGGAACTTGTTGCAACACATAACCATCATAAAAACACAGCAGACGCACTGACTAAACTGTGGCAGTGTGTGTCTTCTTTCCTTATTCTGTGCATGTAGCACCTATGCAGATGTTTCTTTACCTTGATGCAAAAGTTCTACATGTCCAAGTAGCTTATTCCTTTTTCCTTTCAGAAATAAGCCAAAGCACTATAAAACATACCTTATGTTCAAGAACAAAATGAAAATTCAGAATTGCTAGCATGCCACATACATTCTGCAGCCCACATCAGAAAAGTTTCAGGACATGGTAAAAGCAGTTTTATTTAATCTAATTTGCTTCATTTACAAAGTAAATTCAACAGAATCACAGAATAAGATGAAGGACTTTTTGACTCTGAGTTAGGAGTTTGACCTGGGAATTTAAACAACTAATCATAGAAAATACACTTTTAGTTAATTTGCCTTGTTCCTTTTCTTTGTGTCTCTGTCTAGACAAGCTGTTAGTCTGCATAAGCTTTGGTTACCACCTTCATCAGAGACTGAATGCAACAGGATCTTAATTCCAAGCTTTTATCCACTATCCAAATCCTACAGCAAAATTGGCAGTAATCAAAGTTTTAAGTTATACTTATTTTGTCTTTCATATTGTAGGGCATCAAGGCATGCTTGGTTCATAAAGAAAAAAAAAAGTCAGACACATGGAGTCTCTCAACCAGCACAATTCTCTGAGATTAGGAGACTGTCATTCAGCTTTCATCTCTAATTTTTCCCCTTGCTCATTTTTCCATCTAAACAAGAAGTGTTATTAAATCGAGAAGATTAGCAACATGATCAACTCTTTCTTTTTTCCCCTGTGTTTTGCAAGGAGGGAAACATCCTGCAATCACTTGCAAAGCACATGGTCACAAGTACGCTGAAACTGGGGATACGGGTGTGCAAATCGATCCCGCGGCTAAGCCTCCTGTTGCTTAAACAAGCAGGGCTACCTGTTCTCAACCTAATTTCAGTATTATGTTAGGGAGAGAAGTCTCTTTGTATCAGATCTGACAGGCATGTGTTCCTGAGGAAGTGGAGGGGAAGCCCTCCGTTCATATGACTAATTAGACAGGCTTCACGCTGGGTTGCTCTTTTTTGATGCTGATCCCTGTACTAATTGTCAGTTTGTTCCTTGGGAAGGCAAGGTTGAGTTCAAATGCTGCAGTGCCTTGTTCCCCGTTAGCTTTCCTGACCTTAAACTGATGTGAATTGACAAGGAACAGACTGGGGGAGAGAGAGCACGGTCCTTTCCACTTGTGGAGAGTGCGTTTTGGAGCCATACGGAAAAAAAACAGAAACAGGATGACAATTAACAGGAGGCACTTAGATAAAACAGACAGTTGTACCTGTGAAGCAAGAGCTCCAAGAGTTAAAGGAGAGGAAGGCAGCACAATCATGATCACTGTCACTTCTAGCTGAGATTCTCCAGCTCCCTTAGGAAAGTGTAGATGGTTTAATTTTTAACCAGATCTCCAATCGGATTTTTTGCTCTGCTTTTATTTTGGTTAGATCTGCAACAGTTTAAAACCAAGCTACCACAGCTGAGGCAGGCTCACTTCCCAACAGCTGCCTGCCTTTTCTTTTATATTTTCTTTTTTTTTTTTTTTTTTTTTTTTTTTTTTTTTTTTGCTGAGGCTGTTTTAGCTCTGGTCAGGCTTTCATGGTAGGAGAGGAGGAGGGGGGAAGAAAAGGGGAGCATTTAATCAAATCTGACATTCAGGAGCTCAATCCTGCAAGGTACTGAGCTCCTTGACCTCAGTCCAGCAAAACAATATACATAGGACTTCAAAGGGGATACTCACATGCTTAAAGTTAAGCAGATGTCTAAGTGGGGAATTGGATTTAGGCCAGGGAAAGCAGGGCCTTCCAAAAAGCTCAGGCTCTCCAGTGCGCTCAGGTCTGCAAAGCACCACCTTTATCGGCTCAGCTCTCCGTGTAACTCCAGAGCAGGTGTTACAATTATAGCAGGGGCTGAGATGAAAGGGGCCCAAGGGCTTGGCTGCAAAGACAGGAGAAAACTGGCAGTTTTCTGGGCAGTAGTTCCTGCTCTTTTCTTTGCAAAATAACTGCTCTATTATGCTATTTCTGATGTAGGATGAAATGAGGCAGCCAAATGCTCCATTCCCCATTAAAGTCCTAAAATTCTAATTTACAATCAAGGCATGATAGCTCCACAAAAAACAGAAGAAAGATTTCAATTTTGTCAGTTAGGTTTTTCCCCTGTTCTTTTTGATGCTTTTAATTTTAGTAAAATTGTTCAGGAGTGGAAAGGCACAGCTTTCTGAATTTGAGGGAAGACTGCTTGGAAATCGTTGTATGTCTACGAGCCTCCTCAGAGTCTGACTTGAAAAAGTGGGCATTGTGCAACTTTAACAGACTTTCTACCCCACTGAGCATAGAAATCCCAGGGAAACAGGAGTTTTCAGCCAAGTGAGGACTCTCTTGGTCTGATTTCAGACATGATGGTCTCAGGAAGACTTCAACATATCTTGGAGGTAAAGAGTGAACAAGACTCGATTTTGTGACATTGACAGCAAGAAGAAAAGAAACCCCAAGCAATGACCTCTACCAGAGATCTCTGTTTGAACTCTGTTGGATAAAGTAGTGATCATCAACTGCTCTGCTCCTTTCATTCCAATGTCCTTCAACTAAATGTGTTCTACACAGGTAGATATGCACATGCCTATATATCTTCCAGCTCTTAATCTTCTGCTCAGTAGAATTTGGACAACCAGAAAGCCTATTTCTAGGCACAGTGCAGATATGTTCCTGTCCACCTTAGTGCATGGAAGTATAAGCTAGTGGGAGAGATACAGATAGAATGTTTCAACCTCCAAATAAATTAATTCTTCAGAAGTTCAACTGGCTGGACAAGAACTATGCAGTTATTGAAGAGCTATGAAATTCCAGCCTTTGAAATGTCTTTGAGATATGCTAAGAACATGTATTAATCAGTACAGAATGCAACACATCAGCTTTCTCTTAAAAGTCATTACTAAATTACAAGGGCTTTACACAGAACTTGTAATGTGATTTTCAAATTTTCTTTCAAGACCTGACATTTAAAAAAAATTTCTGCTTAGGATACAATTTCCTTTTCAGTGAGACTGTCCAAGCAAATGAGAGACAGCACTCCATAAACAGGTGGGAGAAACCAGCAAAAGGAGAGTCCAGAGAAGCAAAGCACTGTCATAGATCCAAACAATCTTAAAACTCTGACATAGGTAGGAGCTAATGTATATTTTAAAAACCCACAAAAATAAATAAATACACCCCCACACACACACCTTTTGTAATACATCTTTAGATCAGTTGAAAAGAATTTTGCACTGCTGTTTAAGTAGCCTGTCAGTCTGAATAAGACTACTCCAGTGCTGCTTTCTTGAAATACCTCAAGAGAAAAATGTCACCTCAATCTTTCAATTTCTAGGGGTTCAAGGTGAAAGCAGAGTTTTTCAAACTTGCTACAAGCACATATATTAAGAGCTGCCATATAACAGACTATGCAATCTTTTTCCTGCTACTTTCTCTAGCTCCACAGTGGATGTTTGTCTGCTCTGGAATAAAAGGGATAGAGCAGGTGAAAATTCATCTCCGGTACCTTTTATTTGTGACACAAGTAACAAAACAGCCTTGGTTTCGTACTTTGAAAGCACAGGTTCTCTATTTTAGCACTTCAGCAACAAAACAGCTTCCCTGTCAGTGAGTGCAGCTGCAGTAGGCCCTATTTTCATTTAAAAGATGACTATTTCAACCTTCTGTGGTCTCAGCTTTGTCTATATAGGAGAAGACTATCTCCTCAACACCTTTCTCCACATTCACATCAGCACAGACTTGCAGGAAACTGTCCTGCAGAACTTTATCAATAGGTGTGTTGGCAATACATGTCAGAAAACTGTTTTCAAAAAGAAAACATGCAAAAGAGAAGTCACAAAGTGTTATGTCTGGTATGCCTATTTCCTCTGAGCACAGTCTTTGAAAACCTAAGCAATGGGCTCCCCTGTTCAGCCACGACATCTGTCCCTACATGTCCTCATTAATTGCTTTCTAAGAAAAGAGGGGACCTGAAGAATGCTAGAAGACACTGTCCTACATTAAGTTTGCATTCAGATCAAAGCCTTTATTCCAAATCCTGTCATAGGTAGCCATTACAAAGCCTTGGATCAGGTGTTATGTTTTGAGTCTTCAACTTTTCCTTTCAAATAAAGGAAAGGTTCTCATAGGTTTCTTATGCAGTCAGAGGAGTCAGCAGTTATCTCCTTCCCATCTCTGAAAGAACTGGTTACTTGCATCCTATTCCTGCATGTTTGGATAATGTTCCAGCAACATGGATTGAGTAATACAGATATCTTTGGCATAGCCACAGTTCTAAAATCTCCTGTTGCATCAAGTCATCAGAAACAAAAATGCTAAAAGACAGAGATGCTGTCCTCCTGTGCTGGAGTTCCTACATCTGTAATGAAAACTCTCCACATGCCAGAGTTCCAGATAACAGTTATAACAGCAGAGTACAGATGGCACAGCATTCCCCACCCTCCCACCCCCCCAACTTCTTCTCTTTCACATATAGAAAATGAAGTAAAGCAAAGAGGCATAAAGCAAAATGGTAACACAGCTCTGATAACAGTTTAGGTCCCATCATTAGAGCTACATCAGAACACAACCAACAGTCAAGGATTTCTAGAGATTGTTGTGGAAGGAATCTATTTCAGCATCATGTCTGTGCCATGTAGGCCATCCAAATCACAAAAGAACAGCAGGGTATCTTTGCTGCAGTTCAAGGTTACTAGTAAATGTCTATTGAAATGAGTCTCATGAAAACAGCACCCTTGATATGGCAGAGGTCACCTGCCCAGTGCTTGGTTTGTCGACATAACAATAATTATTCCACAATACCAAGCTTAGCTGCAACAATGGGGACTGAGTATTGGGGTGGTAGAGTTTCCAACCTGCAATTTTCAACCTCAGCCTTTCCATTCAGAGTGGAAATCACTGTGTGTGTGGCATGCCCTCTGACTCATGTACAAGGTCACTGACAGCAAAAGTGTAGCACTTGCTGAAATAAAAGTTTAGACTAAACAGCATGTGATATTGTCAGGACTTGTGCATGTGAAGGAAGCTTTCATCACCAAATAGCATTTTACCAGATGTTCATGAGTATGCATACCCAAACTGACAATCTCTTGTCTCTTAGGAGGAAATTCACACCACTTCCCTTTGTTCATTACAAAAGGGTCCTATTTGGACTAGGTTTATATGAATATTTCAACATCTAACAGCTCCCATGGTAGAGAGCTGGGAGTGAATATTTGAAAATCTAGTTCATTTGCTATTATTGCTGTAGGAGACAGAGGGAGAGCCTAGGAGAGCTCACCAAACACTGTGCTACCAACGGTTTTATTCAAAGGTTGCCTCAATATGAAATGGATAAGGTGAGGAAAGGGGGTACTTTGGGGTAGATGGTGGTGAAATGTCCTACCCAATGGTCTGTTGGAGAAAGAACAGAAAACTGTGTGGGAACAGTTTGGGAACGGGGAAGGAGCTTGAAGAATGGGAGCAATATGCTGGAAAAGTGTCAAAGAACTTGGAAGCACTGGGGTACTTGAACTCTAGGACAGGAGGACTGAGAAGTAGAAGATTATGTTCCCATCACCCAGCCTCTCTTGCTAAATCAGAAGAAAATGGGATTATCTTTAGCTAGAGATAAGCAGACTCATTAGAAGTCCAGGACACATAGAACTCCACCTAATTTTTTTCTTGCACTGGGTTATCAGGATGCTCTCTTTCTGACAAGCTGGAAGTGTCCTAGCCTTTCCAACCTCTCTTGGCCATAGGCTAGGTCTGTCAGAATTTACTAAGCAGTTTTGGATAGCTTTCATGTTGTGCTCTGCCTCGTGAAAAGGCTTCTTTTCTAATAGGCAAGAAATTCTAACATGTCATTAGTTACCAGTCTAACTGAGATGATGCATTTGTTCCAGCTGTAGCCAAACAACAGTTTGCCAAAGAACCCAAAGCAAATAACATCCCCTTAACTAATACTCCAAGAAAACCAGAGTCACAATGTTCACAACAAACACCCCTCACTCCGGATAACTGCAAACTGAAATCTGGGTTGTGATTAGTTTCTTATGTTTAAATCCTTTCAAAATGGTGTAAAAGCAGTCAGTAGACTCTTTGCATACGAATCTTTACAGAGTTTTACGACAGGTTACCATTTTTTTAAAATAAAAATTGATATAATTTCATATCAAGGAGCAATGAATTAATCCTGAACATGGTGCTGAGTACCATTAAAATAATTTATTTTTTGAGTACTTTAGGGGTCTTATTTAGTTTTCTCTTTGTTTCTTTTGGTCCCCACCTTTCACTAACACAAACTACCACGACATTGGAAAAGCCAGTCTCCCAGTCCTGTTATGATATGCTTAAGGCTCTTAAGACCTCCTGAACATCTCCCTGTAAGAAAAGATGAAGTAGCTCATGGAAGTACAAAACCACTTATTCCATAGGATCTGAACAATTTAGGTTAGAAAAGACCTCTGAGGTGCTCGAGTCCAACCATTAGCCCAGCACTACCAAGTCCACCACTAATCCATGCCTCACATCCCCACGTCCACCCTGGGACCTCCTGGGGCACACATGCTGGAAAGAGCTGATGGAGGGGGTTTGGCATGATCTGTGCTAACAGCTGTGGGTTAACTTGGGCCATGCCCAGCTTTGGGGGTGGCACCAGAGCAGCTGGAGGGAGCCCTAGGGCAGGACTAGCCAAGGGAGCTCAGACAGGCAGAGCTTGGGTCACTGTTCACCTCAAAACCCAACACCACTGCGTTATTTGAGTCTCTGTACCACATGAAAATTGGTCCAAATGAACTACTGAAAAAATTTCATTTCAGCTACAACTCACCACATACACCCATAATGTGTCACTGCCTAACAGAAAAATAGGTGATCCTTCAATGTTATTTATCTTGGGGTCCAAGTAAGGGACAAGTAGAATAATTTACTTTGAGGTACCTAAGATATTTCACCTTTGTAAGTGCAAAAACTAAATTTTGTTAGTTCTTTCCCACCCCAACTCACCCAAAAAATGAAGTTCTGGGGGATGGTTTATTTTCTCCTACAATCTACAAAAGTTTAACCTCTATCCTTATTGAATCAGACCTCTCATGGTTATAAAGTAGTGTCCTAAGGTAAACGACACCATCCCCCTGACACAATTTTTCACAAGTGTGAAACATTAATACAAAGATAAAATTCAAAGGATGCATTAGGAAGAAGAGCACAACATCAACTGAAAAAGGACTGAAATAACAGCAATGTTACTGAGGACAATCCAGACAGAATGTAATGGAAGAAGAGTGTAGCTACAATTTGACTTTCAGCACATATGAAGATAGATAAAACTAAGTCCTACAAAATAACTCATCAGAGAGGCATCAAGAAAGGTTTTCTTTAGTAAAGTAGGAATTTTAAACAATATTTAAGAATAATTAAATTCTAAAAATGGTGGCTGTCACACCAAAAACTAGTGAGGTGATGGTATTTGGTATTTGCGTCTCACAAAGCACTTGAAAGTGTAGCTGATGAAATTACCCTGCAGCAATCCTAAAGGAAAGGAAGCACTTTTTCATTTAAATAGTTAAATTCTGGGACTTACTGCCACAGAAGGCTGTGAAGGTCAGGAGCATAAAAAGAGATTCAGAGAAGAATTAGGCAAACCTTCTGAGGATAAATCCATCCCTCAGTGTATATTGAAGAAATAGTAGTCTTTATATCACTAATGTTTTGAAGCTAGAAAAATATGTCAGAAAGGGGATCCCTCTCTTTTTGTTCAGCCAGCTTGTAGGAAAACAACTAACAGAGTATTGGCTGGTATGGATCTTCTGATCTGGTTCACTCTAGCAGCACTTATGGAAATGGAAAACAAAAGTAAAAATCTTTTATACCCCTTGTTCATCAATACATTTTTTCCCTTTTTTTTTTTATTCCCACCTATCTGTTTTAACATGATACTGTTTTCAACATGAAAACTTGCTGGTAGTGTTCTCCTGCCTATATTAATAATTAGCAAATATTTGAAAAACAGGTATAAAAGAGATTACAAGAAAAAACATAATCTTTAAAACTAGGGACATAGTGTAATTCTATGGTATATCTATTCGGTATTCTGTGTTTGTTACTGCCTCTTTCAATATTCTAGTTTAAAAATAATTTAATCCTAATAGTGGTTTTGTGTTTTAAAATGTTACACTAAAATTTAGTAACTAAGAAAATCAGATCAAACCCCAAGAGTAATCTCTTTTTAAGACTATCCTCAGAAGCATTTCTTTCACCCAAAAACATATCCTAAACAATGTGGAAAGAAGGAATATAGAGGAGACCAACACCCTGACTAGAAGGCAGAGACACTTCTCATAGTGCATGATTTTATCACTGTAATACAATAAAAATTCTAATTTATTATTTTTCCAGTTAATGACAACTTTTTCCTAAACCTCCATGCTACACTCAATCTCCCATTAGTTAAATAGAACTATGTTAAAACATGCAGCATCAACTTGAGTTTTAAAAGGCATTTCTCAGGAACACCAGACAGCCTGTTAACCACAGCTGTAGAAGCTGTAACATCACTGCTTGCAAGCACCTCAGGTCAAAAAAAGGACTATTCCAGTAAGGGAGAGCCAACATACACCAACTTGAAAGAAATGGCATAGCAAGGAAGAGTTATCTGTGTACAGCTGTCCTTTGAGATGCTCTGTGGGTACAGTTTTCAGTTGCACACAGGAAGCATGAATGTAGAAGTAGATGGCTGCTCATATAAAAGTTATATATTTTATGGAATTTTTAGTGCTACATTGATACCCCCTCCCCTATTATTTCAGAAATCTTTTCTCCACTCACCACTTCAAGTCCCAGCAAGAAAGTGGCAGCCTTCCATGTCCCTTCCATCTTTGGCACCATTAACCCCACAGAAAATACAGATGCCTGCAGACGGACAGAAGCAAATCAGTCCACTTGCTTGCTAACCAGGAAACAGGCCTATCACAACTTCTCTACTCTTCCCAGCTGGTTGTAGCAAGGCCAACACCTGCCTAAGGGTACCTAGAATGAAACCATAAGCACCTGAGAGCCCCTGACAAGTTCCTTACCCCAGATATGCTCTCCCACGCAGGGAAGCATGTCTTTGTATGCAGGTATTGCAGCTCCACACCTGGTAGAGGGATGCTAGGTACTGATTTTAAGCGCCATGTAGATGCTATTTGTGAGTGCTGACAGAGAACTTCACCATGTTCACTTATCTTGAGCAGTACTGTAACTCTTCTGTATCTCCATTGGTGACAGAGAAAACAGCCTCACTGACACCTAGGACTGGACTACTCAAATAGCAAGCTGTGATCTGGATTAAGACCAGTAGTGGCAATTTTGCCTGCTGGAACCCTTACCAGTAGTCCCCATGTTCTTGGTAGAAATGGAGACTATGTTCCTCACAGCTTTCCTGGTGTCTTAGGAGGCTGTTGTAAAGCCATCACATGTGATAGCTGTCTTGGGACCTGGGTATTTCTTCTGGCAGACCAAGGCCCAGCAAATGTTAATTTAGTAGCTGTGCCCTTGAGTCTTGTGTTTCAGGAGTTAAACAATCCCAGAGGTAAGAAGCTATTTTGTAATCACCTCAAACAATGAGTTTATATAATGCAATATGATACATTACACTCATTAGCAATGAGTTCAGCATCAGTTCTTCTCACTTCAGTAAATTCAATAAATTCTTTTTGAAGGGCTGGGTAAGAGAGGTATTTCTCATTCTTGCCTCCCTATGCTCTTTTTGGGTTTTTTTTTGTGTTTTAACAAAAAGTCTCTACCAATAGGATCAGTGTTTTTTGACAGGAAAAAAACCTGTATGAGAAATAAGAAGCCCACAAAACCAAACTGACCAAAGCACTGCACATCAGTATCGGTTACTATGAAAAGACATTTTCAAAACATTACAGTAGTTGGTTTTATTACTCTGCCAACTCTAGACCAGCACATAAACCAGCACATCACTTAATTACAATTTGAGCAGTATTTGAGGTGGGATCAATATGTTAGAAGATTAGGAACAACCTTCTTAGTAAGGGACGATATATACTCCCCTCCACCATGGCATAGGTTGCTGCCTGTTTTAAGAGCCAGTCACTGTTAGAGAAAGAAATAAGAGATTTTAGAGTAAAACAAATTCAAGGCCTTAGTGAACTGATAATGATTTCTTTCTTTATGGTAAACAAGTACTTCTGGTCTCTGAGAGTGGGATCCAAAATCTGCTGAAGGTTATGGAGCCTCCCTATTGATTTAAATGGGCTTTGGATCTTCTCTAATTTCCTCCTCACAGTTTTATCTTATTTCTAAGGGGCCAGATGCTGGGTCTGTATCTGCTCAAATCTATATTTTGCTAATGGAGCTCAGGTTTCTGTAGAAAGAAATGTAACCGAGTTCCCTTAATCCCCACTGCTGGGTGGCTCTAAAAGAGAGACTTAGTCCATCCTGCGGTGGCGAGATAAGAATCATATTTTAAACCAACCTACTTTAAATGAAATTAAATAGCTGTCAGTGTTAATTGAGGACACTTGTCCCTGGAACCAAAAAAAAAAAAAAAAATTCCTATTTTATTTCTTCCTTCTAAAAGAGCTGCACTTATTTCATGTCTCCAAATGGTGAACTTTGGATAGGTATTTGTGCAAACAGCTTTTAGGGAGAAAGGGAATCTTCTCTAAGTTTCTGTATAATTTATATTTCAGTCACCCTTAGATCAAATCATAAATAATGTATATTTGGATCTTTTAATAGTAACTTCCTGCTGTTTGTGGGTGATGAAGTATCCTACATGTCTAATGTCATACCCAAATGAAAAACAATAACTAAAAAAAGGGTACACGAAAAAAAAAGCAACAAAAAACCCCACTGCAGCTGGATGTGCTGTGCCACAAGTGATCTCATGCACGTGACATGGCATTTCACATTCTGGACAACAGTCTGGGCTGAAGCAGGGTCACAGAGCAGCAGAAGGGCTGTTCTGTGGTTTTATCTATAGGTGGTATTACAGACCACTCTATTCTTCGATGTCCTTTCTTTAAAACATCATACAGATTAATAAATAAATAAATAAACAAATATGAAGCAAATATGGGAAAAAAAAAAACCCTGCTTAGTTTTGCTGGTAATTTAAAATGTTCCTCAAAATGTCTGTCCTTTAAAAATTCTAACAACCAGTTGTGTTGTTGCCTTTATTTCCTAACGTTTCTCTCTCTCAGTCCACACAAAGTCCTTTGCCAAGGTTTGATATTCAGTGTCTGAACTGCATTAATTTGACAATCCTCACAGGAAGAGACATTATCCTTTAGCAGACCAGCAAATATAAATGGAAAAAATTCCAAATTTTTGGGTTAATTTTTTCAGACAAGCCCCCCAGTACCACCCCTGCTTATTAAAATAATGAACGGGCAACCATCTCTAGAATTTCATAAGGAGGTTTTCCTTTTATGTTGAAGTAATTTCTAAACTACCTCCTTTGAATATACATACCAATAAAACTCCATCACTCAAACCTTTGCAAGAAGCTATCCAGAAAAAGCCTAACATGGCAGCAGAGAATTCACTCAGAGAAACACATGAAAGTGTAAAATTTCTTTTGGGACCCATTCTCTGTGTCTGATCAAAGCTGCAGGCCCTAATTGCAGAAACACTACATGCAAATTGTCTCATCTGCTATCCTTAAGATCATCAAAGTCATTCCCAGCATGATGATTTCCTCTTAGATTGGAGCTTATCCCTTTCTGCTCAGCTGGCCGGTGAAATGCATCCTGCTGCACGTGTTGCCCTCTGGTTGGCGGGACAAACTGAGAGGCAGTGGTCCAAGAGCTGCGGCTCTAGTGCTAGGAAAGTTCAAAACTTTTTATACAGCTGTTAATTAAACTAAAACCTTCTCTAGCTCCTAAACCATATCCCTCTACATGGATCAAAACAGATCAAGGGTCAAAGACTTATAAAATGAACAAATCTGAATGGACAAATTGTCTACAACTAAATAGAGGCATAAATGAATCTAGGTACAAGCAAAGTGGAAAATTCAGTGTATTAGAAAAAAAACCCCAAACCCTGAATGATCCTACTCCATTATATTTAAAGGAATTGAACCCATTTGATCCACTGGTACTTTGGGGAACAGGAGAACTGCATTTTGTTTTCACACATAGAATGACATGCAGAATGCACTATGTAAAGGATGAATACTCAGAGGGGTTTTTCTTTTTCCAGTATGGTCTCTGCTTTTTTCTTTCTGCTTTTCCCACCTCTTCTTGCCCATCCCCAGTGCTTTTATTCAGAAAATCACAGTGTGAATAAATAAGGCCACCAGCAACAATGTGAAATATAAGCAGAGGAATCTTGTCATATTTCTTTACTGTGGCCCCATATAGAAACTGATTAAAGACTAATACATAGCACATTACACATTAGACTTTACTAACACCCACCTACCAGTTTTAGTTTTTCCATTTGATTTTCTCAATTCTGGGCTTTTATCACCATAGTGGTTTGATAAAAGTCCATCATAGTTGTGTGACACTGCAAAAAGGATTGTACTCTCAAGAACATTCTCACCATTTCTGATGTATCCAATTTTTGTCTCACTTGTACAGAAGAATACTTGTCCCTTGGGGTGTTTTCAACTCTACTTGAGTGCTGTGGTGTTTACATTTATACATTTATTCCAACTATGTCATTAAGATAATATTTAATGGATGGCATTTCCCCCCACCTGACTGGGGTTAAGGTTAGATGAAGTCCTGCTGCCTGAGCACTAGCAATGAACATTGAAGTTGTTGATATTGATTCCTGTTGCTGAGGAACATTAATACCAGAATTATTTATAGTACTGAGAGTACTCTCCAGGGTTTAGGGCAGCAAACACCTGTCCACACAACTTTGAAGGGTGAGCATATCTGTGTCAGGACCCTGGGAGGATTCATCCTAGGGATCTGGCCATGAGAAGTCTCTGCAGGTCTCCACTTCCCTCCTGATCTACACTGAAGCTCAGGCTTCCACCCCAGCCTCTGCCTGAGCTATGTCTCCAGTGCTCACTCTCATATATCACCATCCCTGACCCCTGGTCTAGACAACCTGGCTTGGCTGTGGACCGGCTTTATTGCCATGGGCTCCTTCAGTGACCTGGCTCCTCTTATCTCAGCCTGGTAACATACCCAGACATGCTCTGCTTGCAACTGTTGAGTACCATGGGACAGATCCCAAAAGATTCAGCAATTATGGGCTTAGAAGTATTTTTATGATAAGGGATGAGCCACAGCACTCAACATGTGCTTTGTGGAGATGACTTCTGCAAGCATCTTGAGACTTCTCCAGCCCATCTGGAGATCCAAATTCTGCAAATAGCATGGACATATTTGTTGAACTGTGAACATGGTTGGGAATGCTGTGTTCACACCTGGACTTGATGATCTTAAAGGTTTTTTGAACCTCATCAATTCTATGATTCTGTGATTTCAAGTCTTAGCTGCATTATAAGATCTTAAGTTTGGCTTCACCTGGAACCTTCAACCTGGAAAATTTGAGGTGTGAAACCCTCTTTTCTCCCCAGGATATTTGGAGCTTACAAATTTCTATCAGCTCAGAAACACATGCTGAGCAAGACACTGGTGGAGAGAAGGTTTTGCCAAGAAAAATGCTTGCCACAAAAAGCAATGTTTTAATGAAAAATAAGATATTTATTGAAAACACATGATTATTTTGTGGCAAATCAATACCAGTCTCAAAGCCTACAAGCGGGATTGCCTTAGACTTTCCTATTCTTTGCTTTTCTTGTCATTTCTCTGTTGCTGTTAGGTAAACCACTTGCAGCTGTTTACAATTTCCACACAGCCTGCAATTTGGAAGACGAGAAGAGCCCCTTTGGACTCAAGAGGACCATTTTCATAACAGCTCAGAAGCACCAGAGCCGATGACTGCAGTGGCAGCAGGAAAAGACTGCCAGGGAGAAGACCAGCATTTTGCCTTCTTTCATGAAGACATTATTGAGCTCTGGTACACAGACTGTCAGCAGAGTATCCCTTTTTCTCTCTTTTTCCTGCCTGCTTCCTTCTCTCTTCCTCTCCATTGCAGTCTCTCATGGCAGAGACACTGACGGGGCATCTCCATGGCATGGCTCCCATCCTTGCTGGGTATGGGGAGAAGCCAAAGGGAAGTCGGGGAGCAGAAGGGCCATGCTAAGGCACAGGCTGTTTGCTTGGATGGCTGCCTGCCAGTGGCTCCAGCACAATGCCCAGAGCCAGCCTCAGAGAAAGGAGAGGGAGGGCAACACAGAAAACCCAGGAGACAGAAACACAAGCAACCTGTGTTTCCTACCAGCACCGAATTTTTTGAACCTGAAGTGCTTTACAGCTCTGCTCCATTAAGAGCGGCAGGATGAGGAGACTCCAATCCATCAAAGCCACAAAACAAATCCTGCCTTAAGCCATCGGGTTTCACATGAAAAAAACCAAAAAGAGAAAACAGAAGCCAAAAACGTTCAATAAAACCACAGAGACAATAAATCTGCCCAGTTTTGTGCAGACAAGTTACCTTTGAAACATCCTCTGGCAAACCTGATGAGAACTTCAGGTCCCTAATGAAACCCGAAACCTGTGGGCTTGTTGTGCTTTGGCTGTTAACTCAGCACAAGTCAGGGAAAGAACTACCCCCACGACTAGTTAGGGGTGGAGAAACTGCTTAAAACACCTTTGCCTTCTCCTTCTTCCCAAGGCATTCCTGCTTCCTGGCACTGCCGGTAGGAGACAAACCTTGCAGATTCAGTGGTAATGGGTGGGAGAGACATGCTGCCCACATTTCTGAGAGATTTAGGGTCAGGCTTAGAGCTTGCCCTGTGCCCAGGAGATAACACCCAGCCCCAGGAATGAGGGGAGTGGTACTCTCCACCCACCAGTCTTTAACTGTAAGGATGCATAGGCAAGGCACACAGAGTGTTTCCCCACGGCTGCTCAGTGGGTGATACAGGGATTTCCTCTTCAAACACCTTCAACCCCATTTTTACTTCTTTTCCAGCTAGTTAATATTATTGCCACGGCAGAGAGTTTAGCAAGCCAAGAGAAAGTGCCAAAACTGCTACTTTCCTAGGGACAGTGGGTAAAGGGCAAGACTGCCCTGAAATTAGCAGATAAGAGCAGACCTTAACTGAAGCTTTTATCGGTTGTTTGTGTTCACCGAGGCCAGATGATTTTCAAGGAGCCGCTTAGAGATTTAAAGCACTGATGTGACAGGAGCTCTTTGATTTTAATGTTCCTGCCCTCTTCTTGCAGCCAGTGTTTATGTAAACTTGAGAAAAACTGCCACTACTGTTCATCTCCCTCATTTTTCAGCCTTAATGGTAATTACATTCCACGCATGACAGGAGACTCAGCATTGCATTCAAGACGGGGGCTGTAACTTTGCCTTTGACATGCCATTACTTTGCATTAAGTCACGGTTTCATAGAGGGGGAAAAAATAACATGTTGCAAAATGATGGGGGTGTAATGACCACTGCAAAAAACATATTGTTGATGTGCATAAGTGGTTTCAATAAAACACTGCAGCTTGAGATTTCTAGGGGCATCCAACTGATGGAGGAATGACTGTACTATTGAATTTTAGTGGAAGCAAAGGTTCCAATTTCACGTCAGATTTTTTTTTTAGGGACAAAATTTCTATTTGTCTATGCAAGACTGCTACTGTACTGTTCCTTGCTCATGTGCTAAGCGCTCTCCGTTCTCAGTGCCTTGGAAAAATCCCATGCTACCAAATATTTGTTACCTCTGCCCAGTCCTGCTTCAACTACAGACCTTAAATTAAGATAGTTATTTAAACATGATACTTTCTTAGCAAATAAGTTGCTCCTTCTCCTTTGTTTCATCTGCTTGAGGTTTACTGTTCCAGATACAATCTGGTCAGTTGATGGTGTGAGGGAGTTAAAATACGTAACAGTTGCTAATTTTCTCCTCCAGACAGCATGCTGTCTGCATGGACACCTGGCTGATGGCCATTATGTCATGTTTTTGAGAAAAGCTGCATCATTAACGAACTCCCACAAGATACAGCTTACAACTGCTTTTTGTGTGACACTCAGAACATCACAATGTATGCAATCATCATCTGAGGCATCTCACAGCTGTGAGCAACAGGCAGCAGAGTACAGAGAAGACATTTTGATTTGGAAGTGAAGTTCATCCTCAAGCTCCCAAATATCATCACCCATCTGAACTGCATCCCCAGCAGCCACAGACTAAAATAAATGGACCACAGTGAGAGATTTCAAGCAAGTCTTGACATAAAAACATCTTTGACTCACAGTTTCAATCCTGAAACATAGCCAACTGCTCTGGGCAAGGATTATTTCTTTAGCACTTCAGTTTCAGCCTTGGCTCCAAGCTTCTGGTGAGGAAAGAGGTGGTTTTACCTTGAGCAGAAGCCAGGTTATTCCCTCACCCTCATCTCCCACCAACTTCCCTGCTATCAGCCCCTCCAGGCTAACCCCTGTGTGCTTCCATGGCCCCAGGCATCGTGCAGCACCTCTTCCCCTCACAGTCCCTACCTCACTTTGCTGGCAAGGACTCCAGCTGAGGCCAGCCCAGGCTGATTTATCTGTTTGCAGTGGTCATTTGTGGCAGGTGTTGGCAAAGGAGTGTGGTGGGGATTCAGGGGCATCACACCACCCCTGTGTGCCAAGGGGCCACCCAGTGCTGCAGCCTATATCTCTTGTGAGTAGCAAGGTGCCACCACTCTCAAGCATGTAGGCAGCTTTGAGATTACAGTAGTTTTAAAACTACCTCTGTTTTAAAGGCCAGCTGCTTTTCTCTCCATGATGGGGAGCAAAATATGTGTATGTGCGTATATAATGGGTAAAAAGATGCATCTGTTACTCTGCAGATGCCCTAGAGAGTGGAACTATGAAAAAAAAAAAAGAGTTCACCTGTATGTTTAATCCAGCCTACGCTGAGCAGAAAGAACCAGGCAATATCCTGCTCCTAATGGAAACGGATTGTACACCAATTACATTAGTTTTCATTCTTTAAATTACAGATTAGATTTTAAAATTCCACACTGTTCCCAAAGACTCTTTTAAAGGCCTTTTTCAGGGTTTTATCTCATTGCCCTTACGGAGTTTGCTTTAGATGAAAAAAAAAAAAAAAAGCAGAAAAAACCTTAAGCTCCAATCGATTGCTCTGGTAATGGAAATGGAAACCCTGCTTGTCCTTATTATCATGAGCCTTATTACCCTTGTCATCACCACCACCATTATGCCATGAGGCTTTTATTCTCCAGGCATTGTGAGGAGGTTCAGCAGCAGAAGGGGCAAGCACCCAAGTCTCTCCCCGCTCGGAGCTGCAGAGCCACACTCCCATCTGTCAGTGGTTCCCTTAAGTGGTGCTTTATCTTCTCTACCTAACGACTTACACTTTATTGTATCAGTCTCACAGTAATGTCCCGAGTTCCCTGCTAAAATCAGGGATCCCCTCCAATGACAGCCTCTGCAGGCTTACATAGCTTCCCTGCCTCCCTGCAATTCAAACCATCAGGGCTTTCTAGGCTGCATGCCCACCCTCTCATGATGCACTGATTTGTACCTGCTCAAATCAATAATTTTTGCCTGGAATATCGACCATCCAAGTCAGAAAACATGGTGCCACTGAACCGGCACATGGAAAACCACATTTCCTATAGATGCAGAGGGTCAAACTTCATTATTCAGCTTAGATGCAAATTCAGTCAGCTCAAGCAACTTTGATAGAAATTGCCAGATTTTTAGGAGGATTAGTGAAAGTAGGGTATAGTCCACCGCAAATACTTTTTAAAAATGCCATATTAATGATTTTCCTGCTGGCACACAAAAAAAAGACGGTAGGTAAGGAAATGTTGATAATCTCATAATTTCACTAGGATTATTCTACTGTGATTGGGTATTTTTGTCGGCACCATTAAGCTGGAGTAAGTATACATTTTTCTCCCAAGTGACGTATCACAAACAGGAATTGGAATGACTGTGCAGGGAGTATAAGGCCTGAATGTTGCAATAGGATTAAAGGAAAATATTTCCCATCATCTGAAAATCTTGGCAGTATATGAAGAATTCCCTTGGGTTCTACAAATGATGCTTTGCTCTTCTACAGATCCTATATTAATTAGAGAAATGTATCTCAAAAACTGTGTTTCAGAAAGAAGGTTTTCCCAATCTGATGAATATCAATGTTGCTGATACTAAAATCCTGTGGGCACAAAGTCCCCAAGAGAACTCTGGCACACAGAGACATGGTTTAGTGGTGATCTTGGCAGTTCTAGGTTAGCAGCTAGACTCAGTGATCTTAAGTTTTTTTCCAATGTAAATGATTCTGGGATTTCTTGAAGGTGCTAAAATGGGCTCCCACAAAACATGCCACCTTCCTATTATCTCCCTAAAACATCTGGGGTCCATATCTCCCTGTGGTCCTTGGATTCCACCAGTGCTCAGGGAAAAGGGAAGAGGTGTGAGAGCATTGGGTTGTTGCTGGCAATACACTGCCTTCTCCAGGCATGGAGCAGTGGGCTCAGGAAGGGCACTGCAATCACCTATCTGCTTTTGGGACTAGAGCTGCCACCTGTGTGTCACAGTCTGTGGTGTCATGAGGACAGTGCCTATCTGGGCAGAGCTGCAAGGGTGCTGTGCTGCAAGACATAAATGTGCTCAAAGGGCTTGGGAGATAAGGCTGTAGAAGCAGAGGGAGTTGAACCTTGATCCGAGCCTTACGCTTATGAACTGGACTCCAGATCCTCACTTCATCTTC
Source organism: Urocynchramus pylzowi (assembly GCA_013397555.1). NCBI lineage: Eukaryota > Metazoa > Chordata > Aves > Passeriformes > Fringillidae > Urocynchramus > Urocynchramus pylzowi. Next base: position 181,353 of record VZRH01000514.1, on the reverse strand, counting down.
AGCTGGCAGCCAGACCATCTAGAAACTCTCCCATCCTTCCTCCTCCTTTCTTTGCCTTGTGCACCACTCACAGTCTAATTGGCTGCTCCTATTATTACTACCTCTCTCCCGTGATTGCCTTTTTCACTCCTAACAATGAGGAATGCGACTAGCTGGCAGTTATCAGCTAATTGGGGCTGAATAAGGTCACTGGCTAGGCATTATCCTGACCAAACCAAAATGCACATTGACATGCAGTGCAAACATTATCCTCTGCATGAGATAGCCCAGCTTTACCCAGAAGCATGCCTTCCAAATTTGTGTGAAGCTGGTCTGCAAAATCTCTGCTGTAGTTCTGTCAGATCCAAGGGGACAAGCTGCAAGGAAGGGTCCACTGTGGCACATGCTGTGTGCACACTGTGTGAGCAAGTTTTCTGGCAGCCTTATTCACTGAGGCACCCAGTGAAGTGACTGTGGTTCAAACTAGGATCATCACTAGACACTGATCACAGAGATGAATTTCTGCATTCAGTGAATCTCATGCAGTCATCTGCACATCACAAGAATGGTCCTAGAGACTCTTGCTGTGTGCTGGGAGTTGATGCTTCTTTTCCACAGCCTGTTTGTTCAGGTTAGAAAATCTTGCTTCCAAACATTCATTTGATTTCTGAGAGGCTGCCCTCCTTAACCTTTTTAGCATCCTGCTTTTATTTGCTAATGGTCTGTTTACACCACCAAAGTTTTGTTGATATGAGTAGTTGAGACATGTCTATTAATCTTCCTAATGTCCATATTAATTTGCCTGTTCATGCATCACCCTGCCTTTTTTTTTGTTATTCTTAATTAATTTGATAAATCGTTTTGTGATTCAATTAGAAAACTGAAATAATACCCTGTGACTGAGGGGCCAGTCAGACATCATGCTTAAGTTACAAAGGGGCTGGCTAAGAGGTTTGATGGACAAGAAGGCATGAATTCTGACATGAGAAGAAAACATCTTTGTAATTCATTGAAAATCACTTCCTCTGCTGTTAGGAAGCAATACCCACAACATGGGCAGGTGTTTGCTATGGGTTATGTTCTCTGGAAGGAAAACTGGGTGCCCTGCATGGATTGCCTTGAGGATGAGGGAAGCATTAGCCAGTCAGTGCATGGTGGGCAGGGAGGAGACTTTCACCCACAGTATGTCTGCTAGGACAGTTGCAGCAATGACTACACAGTCTTGGGAGGATATCTGTTAATGCCAAGGGTGTACATTCACCTAGGAGCCCAAACCAGGTCCTGTTCATGAAAGAATGGGATTTTGCCTTTGTTGAATTGATAAATACTGTCAGTGACTTACAAATAGAAGCTGGAATTGCATTTGACCTTTTGTAATTGAAGATTGATTTCTCCTCATAGCACTGTTCTCATTTAACAAGGATCCCAGTTTCTCAGAGCCAATATATTCAAATACACAAGGAAGACTATGATTTTCCCAGCCACTATTACTTTGTACAGGTGAATAATGAGTACACGAGTAAAAAGCCACATAGGGCTGGGGGTGAGTATTAGAAGGATATACCTGCAGCTCAGGCTGGCTGTACAGTCAGCAAAGAAGTGAGTGCAAGAACCAGAGAGGATGCTCTCTCCCTTGAGCAGCAGGGGAAAAAGGAGTGGAAAAGGGGGGCCCCTGCCGGAAAGGCTTCGTGTGCTGATCATTGACACTCAGATTTCAGATTTTCTGACACAAAGCAAAGACTTAAACAATCAAGAAGATTAACAGCGATGAGGTTGAGGTTCAACTCTGATATAAAGTGATTTAACACTTGGCTGTGCAAAACACCGAGCGAGAGAGTTTCCTTGTGCCTTCAGCCAAGCAGAAACCCTCTGTGAAATTGTCTAAAATACTGGCATCCTTTATGAGCTTTCATCCCCTCACCATCTGGTTGCCGTCGGCCGAGGCTGTTTCCACGCAGCACCCTGCACTTGGAGCACACGTGCACGGGCAGCTGTGTGTCAGAGATGGGGCTGCCCACCTTCCATGCACGGGAGCCCACTGCTGGGGTACTCACACATTTCAGTGCACCCAAATCTCCTCGGTCAAGTTTCTATTTCAGGATGATTTTATAACTTTCATTTAAAGTAGGAAGCCGGCTTCAACTGAGAACCAATTTCATTGAAGGGGAGTTTACAACTTCAGTGTACTTTAGGCTGGGCTTTCAGTGAATAGAAGTGACTTCAGGTTTGCTTCAATGTAGTTTACAATTCTTAATTGTTCAAAAATGAAGAGGATGCTGATGCCTATCTGACAGTTAGCCTTTCACTAGCTTACTTGCTTTCTCCTTTCCCTTTGCCTTCACAAAATGAAATATGTTTGCTTTTGTATCTGAAAGAAGCTGATTAAACATACATTGTGTTTCACTGAAATGCAGGGAGGAATATTTTGTCTTTCCACCTTTTCCCTTTAATTCCATGGACCAGGACAATGCTTATTTTTTTGTTGCTTGTGTTACCTGATAGCTGACAGAAGTAGATTGACCTGGTCAATATGTTGATGCATGATGTCCTGGGAGACCCAAAAAATCAAAACTTTCAGCTGTTAAAAAGGATTGGGTAGGAAATTTAAAAATGTGACAGTTAAATTAGCAAATCAATACTACACAAAATTTGGCACTTAATTCAATAGATTCTTACTGTATTTTCTTTTTGGAATCCAGTATTTTATCATCTCAGATTTAGGTTACATGGATACTTACTGGTTGTATTCCTTAGTTAAAAATTTGGCTTTATGCATTTCCTCTGGAAGTGCAGATGAGCTGCCTCATGCAGCTGTCATCCCCCTCCTGCCCAATCTTGGGATAAAGTGACCCATTTCTTAGACGACTGTAATGAAGCCTGGCCAATCATCTCTTATCAACAAAGCTTTAGAGGCAACATATTACATTATGCAAGAAGCCAGGAAGTGGGCTGACTCTCCCTATACTATAAATATTCTGGGGAATGAAGATGAGAAAACAATATAAAAGCTGTCTGGCTTTTAACAACTGGGACACTACTTTCATTGTTCATTTTCCTCAACATACAGTTTTAACAAAAATGGCTGTAACCTGTATTTTCAGCAACTGTTTTGGCCTCTCAATTAAAAAAAATCAAGATAAAAGGAATTACAATGAGTATGTATTATTTCATAAAGCAATAAGCAAAACAGATATGCCAATCAAGTAAAGACAGACATTACATGCCCTGCACTGTCAGCAAATGCGTTTACAAAAAGAGTAACAAATCAAAATCAGTCTGGTTTCTTCTTTCTTACCCATTTTCAAGGGATGTCAGTTTGCTGCAAGAAATTATTTTATTTCCATTTATTTCCATTTTGGCCACACAGAGTTTCTCCCCATTGACTGACACCATATTTGCCATACTATATGGTGTCTTGATAAGCTGAGGTGGGTTTCTGGCAGGGGGTCAGGATCCCCTGCTCTATCCTGCCTCCTCTCCCCTGCCAGCAGCAGGTTCTGGGTGCAATGTGATATCCCACCAACCCCACAGTTACTGAGGAGATGTGGTAGCAGTGATTTGGGGTCTCTTCCCTGGCATCACAGTATCAGAAAGTGGCATGTTAATCTGAATATGGGTCATGTCCCTTTGACAACTCTGACTGGAGACATAACCTGGTGTTGTTGTCCTCTCCCTCCCCAAAACCTTGCTGGGCTGCTAAGTGCTGCGACTGCTCCTCACCCCTGCTTCCATCCTCCAGCAGCTGCTGGAGGTGGGAGGTTCTTGCCCCCTTTGGGTTCCTCCTGGTGAGCAGTGACCCCAGCAAATATCTTCCTCGCAGTGTCAAGGCTGCGGTTTGGCTCATGGTGCCAGAATACAGTTGTTGGCTACAGTCCCCAGATGCCTTTATCTGTTTATGTTTCCCCCTATCAAGGCTTTTTTTTAACACCCACGGTATCAGGACTTGGGGGAGGCAGGGCAATGTCCTGGGACTACCTCAGACATCCATTTTCCAGCAGAAGGGCTGGGACCTTTTGATGCCAGACAGCCCTGTAGGATGCAGAGGTGAATTTGCTCACCCTATGTCTCCAGCCCAATATCTCAAACTCAGCACCAAAACTCTTTCCCTGATAACTGTAACTAATGGCTCTTGGGCTGCAGGGGGATGTTTCAGGAAGGACAGAGCCCAGTATCTTTGCAGTCAGGGACCACAGAGAGTTTCAGTAAGGCAGGGTTGGGTCTGCCCAGGTCTGAACCCACCATGTGCTGCTGACACCCCTGCTGATGCATCCCCTGGACCTGAGCATGCTGCCCTTCCTGAAGGAGGACATGAGATAGGGATAAAGAGGAGTGGGGGGAGAGGACACCCAAAAGGTGGTGGGTAGGAGAAGAGATGGAAAGAGAGAATGCCATTGCTTAGACATGAGAAGAGGAGCTCATGTTATTCCTACTTCCTTTGCTGTAGTCCAAGATTTTCCCTTAATATATTCAGTGAAAACACCTCTAGTCTAATGAGAGCTCCAATGAGACTTACTGGAAAACTACCTACTGACCCTCAGGACCCAAATGAGTTATGTGTCAGCACCATTGGCATCAGCCTTTGGGGTGGTAGGGATGACTGGAAATTGTGTAGGCACTTATGAATTTGCAGCCTCTTTCCAAAAGAGATAGAGGTTCCCAGAAAAAGAGTTCATCAAGGAAAAATACCAGAAGAAAAGCAGCTGGGTAAATTACAACAATCCTGAGACTGATACTAGTTTCTAAGTGCTTCAGAAAAAAGAACACTAAAAGTATGTGTGTTGTTCTGAAACTTTGGACTACCTCTTGTTTTCTTAAGTTTAAATAAAGCATTGGAAAATGAAATGTAACCTTTTTTTCAGGTAAACCCAAAAACACTCTCTTCACTACTTCAATCAAAAGCATCTTTTCTTAGTTGTTCATTAGACAAGAAACAAAGTAATTTTGTGCTAATATAGATTTGTTTTTAAATCATGAGGGCAAAAACCCCACCCCAAAATAATTATACATTCTTGCTGCTCAAATTAGAGCTGTCATGGAAGGTCAATGATCTTGGGCTTTCCCATCATGCCAGTATTCTTGAATATTTGATGTGTATGAAAATATTTCCTTGTATTTCCTGAGTACCCAAATGCACAATTACATTCAGTTACATTTCCAAATAAACTAGCTTCATTTACAGAAGGTGTGTAACCCCTAAGTGGCTGAAACTCCTAATACACCAAACCTGCTGGGTTGCTGTAATACTTTGGCATCTTTGAAAAAAAAAAAAAAAAAGTCTTGTCAAGTATATTTAGGTTATATAGATGGTTCTGAAATCTCTTTAAAGGCTGTCTTTAAGGCACCAAATTTCAAACTTTGATCCAAATCTAATGTATTTGTGTAGTTGCTCTGTGTGCTGAAATACATTAGTGGAAAGGGGTTGAAAGAAGGTTGGTTCTAAACAAGTTGCTATATTATGTTATCTTCCCCCATTCACCAGGTCAGAAGAAAGCTTTCAGCTCATAACAAGGTGATCCTGTTTTGGTCAGCTAAAGATTTTCCACAGCCAGAAGCTGCCTTCACCATTACTGTATAAACTGTGGATTTAATTTGAAATGGAAACTCTTTGGCTAAAAACTGTTACGGATCACACTCAATGCACTGGGTGAAATGTGTACAGAATGGGCAACTCTAAAGAGATTGATTTTCTGTATTACCAGCGGAGATATCCTAATGTCATGTGTTAAATTTGTCTAGTATTTCAAACTGCAAAGGCTTTTTTGGGAGAGTAGAACATCAACACATCTAAATACAGTGTGAATATTTCCAAATTTTCCTAATGAGAGCTTGTGCATCCTCAAATTTTTCAACCCAGCAACAAGAATTGAACATATTTGCACATTGAGAAACATATGGGCCATTTACAATTCAAAATATTTTCCTTGTGTTCTAGTATGACTGAAAAGATCATAATAGCAGATTTGATTTTTTCTTTAAACCTCTGGAGAAATTGAATCAGCTCTGACATTGCTGCTTTTTAAAAAAAATTGAAATCTTTGCATCAATTTTTAATAAGATTGTAATTGACAAATCCATTGGAACATTAGTGAACATTTAAATACTAATTAGCTAAGCCACTGCTAATCTCTCCTCAGCAGAGCTCACAGACACAAACGTCAATTAAACCTGAGTTTGTCCCCAAGGAAAGAAAGGTCAGAGGGTAGTGTTCAGTCAGCTGTGAGATTATGTTAAGGCACTGTTAGGAGTAATAATCTCTGGAAAAAAAAAAAAAAAAAAAGGAAAAAAAAAAAAAAAAAANTACTTTTTTTTTTCTTTTTAAATAATTGCATTAAGTATAGGGTTGAGAGGGGAGAAACAAGGGAAGAATTACAAGAATTGAATCAACAACAGTTGCCTCTTTAGCAACAAACCAAACAGCCATCAATCCATTGCCTAAGGAGTTAAGAGACAGCTCATTCCCTGCTTACAGTTAAATCATTCAGTATCTCAGACAAACTCCTTTAGTTTCTAGCAGGCTAAGATTTAGGTTTTTGTTTACTCCCAAACTGCTGGGAAGTATTTAAATTTGAGTTGGTTTTCTTTTTTTTCCTCTTCTAAAAATGCCCCAAACCTCTCCCAAAGAAAATCACACCCGAAGGCCTCACATCCCTCCATCCTTCCCAAGACCTGTGGATCTATTTGCTGTGACTAACAAACACTAACATATTAAGTGGTGCGTGCTCACCACACTCTCCCAGTTTGCTTCCTTTTGCTTTTCAGAGAACTTTATTCCAGTTCTGCAGTTAGGAGGTGGATGGCTTTGAGTACACAAACCATCCCATTAAATTCAAGGGACTTCTCCTGCACTTAGGATGACACAGCTCCTCAAGTGCTTCCGTACACTGAAGCTGTAACTCATTGGAACTGGCAGCACAGGGCTGTGTTTAAGTATATGCTGCAATGTTTCCACAGATCATTTATTTATTTTTCATTGATGGACTTCAGCACCTGGTTAAAGTTAAGCACTTGCTTCCTCAACAAGGGACTCAAATACCTTCTTCTTGAGTTATACCCAGCCTCCCTTCTTCCCCACAGAATCTTCCAAGGAGAGGCTGTGTAAAGAGCTGCTTCTGAGGCGGCTCTACTGATAATGCAAAACTATCCCCTTCAAATGAGGAACCAAAGCACATGAAGGACAATTCCTGAGCCCAGCTCCTATTATGAGAAGTGTGTAGATTAACAGCTCCCTCTTATGAGAAAAGGGTTCTTGTATCAGCCTACTTTGTCAAAACTTTATATTTTATATAAATTTTGTGATGGAGGATGGGCAGCCAACAGTGTGGTAGAGTTGACATTAAAGCTGGTATCAGGGCACATGGAAAGTGCAAATTCCTATGGGAAAGGTTTTGAAAAGCCAAACACAATGAAGTTACACAGCTTGGTGAAGTCCCTGGTACAACATACTAATTGTCCCTATTCTTGGAAAGGTTTAGTGCTAGAGCCTCCTAACTGTACTTAAAAAAGAAAAAGAAAATCTTATAAACCATTCTTCTAAAAACAAGATTTAAAAATCTCAAACATAGCTCAAAAAAAGAAAAAAACATCAATGCTGGTTAGAAAGTTTTGTATGCAATGATTTATTTAGGAGCTTTGGAGAAATCTCGGCAGAGAAAAATATTACAGCTTGCTGTCATAATTTCCTAAAGTTTAAGTGTTCATAGATTTGTAATGCTCCAACCTAGGAGGAACCATTCTGTTATCCAGTCTGACCTGCTATATATCACAAGTCATCACATTTCACCAGTTACCTTTGCATCGAGTCCAATAAATCGTGCTTTGCTAAAGACTATCCTCAGAAAGGCATCTGCCTGGATGTAAAGACTTTAGGAGCCAGAGAATCCACTCTACCCCACTAGTGTATTCCAGTGATTAGACTCACTCTAATAAAAATGTGTGTTATTTTCAGCTTAATTTGTCCAGCTTCAGCTTACAGCTACAGATTCAGGTTATGTTTTGCTTCACTGGACTGTAAAGCTCTTTGGTGTTCAGCCTTCTCTTCCAATGAAGATGCCTCTCTGGAGGACATTTATGAAGGGTTAACATGCATAAGAAGCTCTGTCTCAGTGATTTCTCTCCAACCTTTGGCTCTGTTTTATAGCTGTTTCTGTGCTCTCTGGGTATACACCTCACAAGCAGAACTTGCTGAATCTGCAGTATTCCAGCATCGTTCTCACCAGTTCCAGCCACAGACAAGATCAGAGCTCAGTAACCTCTTTATTCATGCAAGTGTTACTGCAAAGAGAACTGGAGTATTGTGCTGCAATCCCCTGCTTTTCTTCTGGTCCCATATAGCCAGCACAGCCTCTTGGTTTTAAGAATACAGCCTCCTGTCTCGTAGATGAGGGCTGTATTTTTTGTTCTCAGGTATACAAACTGGTATTTTAACTGCAACACTTTGTTTTACAGGGCTGTGCTTACCAAGTCATTCAGATCAGTTTATATATATCACTGCTTAGTCATCCTGACTTTTACCATTCAGGTAGTCTTTGCTTTATCTCCAGATTATGGTTTTACTTCAACTCACAGATAAAGATGTCGAACTGCCAGATCACATATGTATTGCCACTGAATCAAACAAGAAAAATCCACATCCAATTAAAATTCCTCATTTGCTTACAACTCCTTCAAAGTTTAGTCCATCTCATATATGCTTTGTTAGCAATGTATAATGCTGGCATGCAGAAGGTAGTGCGATAAATACCTTCCAAAACTTCTTTTAGCTATAAAGTTTGCAATTCCAGAAGAGGAGGGCATCAGCTTTGATCTAGGAACAGATTTTAATTCTGTTCCTTTCCTTTAGTATTTCATTTGCAGAGCCTTGAAGAAATTCATTCTTTAGTTTGACTGAGCCTGATGTTTGTCTCACTGGTTTAAGTTATCCCACTTACTCTTTGTGGCTACTGACTGTCTATTAAATATGTAAATATTGGTAGTTTTACAGCATGTCTTAGGTCTTGTGTGGTCTAAGATTCAGACAAGATGAGCCTAAACCCACATATTTATGGTCTGAAGATGTCTATTTTGCAACCGCTTTAACATGCAAAGAACCACATTCATGTGACCTTGCTTAAGTAATTTATGGGTCTTTAGCAAGAAAGTTCTTAACACGTGTTCTTTGAAAGCCAAAAGAACCAAAACCAGAGGACTTTGAAAGGAGTAAGGTGATGCTGCATGACTAGTACCAGTCACTTACCTTTATCCTTCAGTCATTTTACATAAGAGATGGCTACTCAGCAAATGCAACTGTGCTTATACCTGAAGATGTTATTTGTGCTCCAGCATTTGTACGTTCAAAAAATTGCATTAACTTCAGCTAAATGTAAATCCCCTGTGGGCTTTTTTCCCTGGCCAGTGAGACACATGCACATGCCAAAATGTTTATTTTGCCATTCATTCTGACACTGGCAGCCCTGAGTGGTGGAGCCACAGCCAACTTATCAAGTCTTCCTCCTCTTAAATCCCACATGCTGGCAGGGAGTGTGTCCATGTCCCCATCCCTCTCTAGCCCATATGGCTGCCTGTCAGCCCTGCCTGTATTTTGTTGGGTTCCAGGCCCTTTCCTTACAATTATCATGTTCCACTTCCAGCCAGTCAGAGTCATGCTCGCCAAAAGTGATAGAGTTGTAATTCTGACATGTCAGAATAGTTACATGAGCAGAAATCTCCTTGTCCCCAGTGGCTTCCCCTCCAGCATGGACAACGTTTTCCAATAAAGCCTACATTTGCTCCAAATCTAAAATGATGCAGATGCATTTTATACTGTGCAAGAAACAGGACAGCTGCAAGCATTGCACAAAAATCCTGACTTCAACTGTAATCTTCAGATAACTCTTGCTATGTAATATGCTCAGCACCAGGGGAAATATCAAAGGATGTTTCCAAATAATACTTTCACATAAAAACTTGCTAAATGGCAGACCAAATCCTCAGCTGGCCTGCATCACTGAAACCACAGGGGTTTATCTCACCAGGAATCTGGTTCAGCATCATGTACATAGAATTAATGTGGCTTTGCTTGCCACTAACAAGTAAGGAAATAAAATTAAAGTCCATAGGGTTATAGCAAAGAGGCTGGGGATTTACCTGAAACATGCATTGATCTTTTAGCTTGTAAAAAAAATGGGGCCTGAGATGATGGACTCAGTGTAGAAACATAGATTGATTAGATACCTAATCTGCAGCATGTCTTTCATCCTGGAGTGTTTTCCAAACATTATTGTCACAGCTTGCTTTCCCTGATAGCTTCCTGGGTATGTGATCACCCTGTTTCTCAGAGGTCTGGGCTGCATTTCAGCATGGCTGGCTACAAATTCATGTGGGGGCCTTCAGCTGGGTATCAGGGCTGCAGCTGGAGCTCTTTTACATTTCCTAGGTGCATACATTTCTGAACCCACCAATTTCAGGGCTTTATAGGGCAAGATGACCCAGACCACTAAAGCTTCAGGCACCAGGAACTGCCAGTTTGAAGAGCAAATTTCTGCGAGAAGTTTGGAGAGGGAGGAAGCCCAAAGAAGTGGAAGCCCAAGGAAGTGGGAGCCCAAGGACCAGCAGTCCCTGCTGAACCCTCCATGGGCAGTGGGACAGTGGCATGGGCAGTAAGCTAGACTGCAGTCCCTGGAATCAAGGCCTGGACTACTCTAGAAAGGCAGCTCTTGCTCTCTCAGTAAAACCTGGCACATCAGACTTAATAGACACCAATGCAGACACCACCAGACAGGTCTCTCCCCTCTGGAGAAAGCACCCTCATCATCAGCCATGCCCTCCTAAAAGTGCAAACAATGTCTATTCCATGACACAAGAGGGACAAGGTGCCCCAAAGAGGCTGTGGGGTTTTCCTGGCTGGGCAGCACCTATACATGTTCAAAAACATAAATCAAGGTGCCTTGTATACCCCAAAATTTCATCCCTGGCACTCAATATTCCAACAGAGCCAAGACAGCATCATTATATTTTGAATATTTGCACAATATACTAAGAGCAAAACAATTTGGGGGTTTGTGTGAATGTGGCTGATTTTAGAGTTGGAATTTGGACAACTGCCACCACTGCTTTCCTCCCGATGTCCCTCTTTCCCCCTCACTCCCGTCAGACCTTTGCTACTATCCCCATTGACTCTTCCAGGAATGAACCCAGTAAGTCCAGTGCATCAGCCTAACAGTCTTCAACCAAAACCAGAGGACCCCTCCTCCTCAGTGAGGCAGCTGCCAGGCACAGGCAGCTGCAGCCCTTCCATAAAGCCCTGATGATGCCAAGACTACATGCTGCCTTTCCTCTGCAGAGGGAGCAAAGCACCACTGCTGTAGGACCCACAGAAATCTCCTTTGGCACATTATTGCTGCATTAGTAAGACTGCAGTCTGCGATTCCCACATCCTGGATAAAACTCCCTCTCTTTTCTGATTACTGCTAACTCATACTTTCCAGAGCTGATTTATCCCAGGCCTCATAAAAATGTTTCAGAGCAGCCAAAGCATTTTGCCTTCAGAGCACACCACATTCCTTCTAGCACCAGGTATTTTAAAAAGACATATCCTCAAGGGAGGATGCCTCTCCCAGTCCAACTCCTATATACAAAAACTTCACACTTACTTTAAATCAGGTACAGTGTTAGCTGGCCTGACCTATCATTTCTGTTATTATTATTAGCACTGGTAAGGTCAAGACTTGTTTATTCTGGTCCCTGTCTCTTGCTCTGAATGAGAAAAAAAAAAAAAAAAGAGGAAGGATGGGAAGAGGGAGAAACAGCTGAGCTTCTCACAGGGCTGTAGCAGGAGAGTGGCAGCAGCTGGAGTAAAATGCCGGACTTTCCTAAATCTCTAAGCGTGCTGTACATTTGGTCAATTACCCTGTGCATGAGGTCACTGACCTGCTCTGCATGTCCACAGATGTTCTATTCCTACCCTGCATCTTTTTTCAGGGAACCATAGGTACTTAAGGGAGGAGCAAGTCACTGTATACGACTACAGTGCAGGTTGGCTACAATAGCCCAACCCATCTTTGATGAATAGATACTTTCAGTGTACAGTAGATACCCCAGTGAGGCTGGGCCAGTAAGAGGGGCTCATCTGGCCATGCTCAGCCAGGACTATGATGCTGTCGTCCTAAATTCATGCCCTCCAGCTCTGTGAACACATGAACTTCTTGAATGATACCAAAAATTTTGGTTCACCACACACCTTGACCAACTACTTTCCCTCTATCCATTATCAGGCTGGTTTTGGCTGGATGCTGTCTATCGTGAAACACTGAAAAATGAACCATTACCTTTCAGTGGCATAAGAAAATCATGCAGAGAATGCTAAAGCAGAGCCAAGCAGCAGCAAAATACTGAAATGACCTGACGCACCCCAGGGAAAAGATCTGCCAAGAGGCAGCAAGCTGAGGGTTACCTGGCTTCTCTGAATCCCTACAACATTTTGTCTGTTCTTTCAAGGATTCCACATTTTGTCTGGAGAAATGAAGTGGCGACACCAAACAACTTTAAACACTCCCACATATAATCCCACATTCCCATAACAATGAAAATGGAATATACCCAGCAATCAAAGCCCTCGAGTTTCTCCTGACATGGCTGGTGGGAAAACAGAGAGGCAATGGAAGAAGAGTAGAGTACAGACCCTTGGTTCTTGTTACTTACAGTCCTGACACCCCCAGCAGAGCACTCTCACGTACACCTGCCCATTGGGGCTGACACTCATCACAGAAGGGGCTGTGCAGACACCAAGGAAAGGATAGACCCTACTCCTAATACAGTTTTGATATTAGAGTTACTTATTCCTTTTACTACATCTGCTTTTGAGGGGTAATGGAGATCTCTGTGACCTTTTGCTTCACTTTATATCCGGTAGGCCTGTGTTAGTCTCACACAAATACAACTATGCATGAATTCACTTAAGTAGGAAGAGTCATCTGTTTCAAAGGATGTTAGATAAAGTCCTCTGAGTGTGATTAAAACCAGTGGGACTGCTCAGTGGACTCTGGTTAAAGCCCTGCTGTACAGGGTTTCTATGCTGACAGATCTGTCCGCTTTCAGCAGTGCTTTTCTCCCTGAAACAGCAGATCCCCATCATTCCTGACACCAGGCAGGACACCACAGAAACCAGTCAGATGTCTGCAGTATACAACATCTCCCTAGCCAAAAAAATATCCCACAGGCTTAACATAATAAGTTATTGTCTTCTTAAAAAGCAGCAGACACAGTGATCACTGTCATTAAGGAAGCAGGACAGTTTTCTTCTGTAAAACTCCAGCCTTCATAAATGTTGTAACTGGTCTAAAGGGAGAAGTGGAGTAGTTTGGTATCCTGAAGACAAATTCACAGCTTCTCCCCATGCTGTTGCTCAACTAGTGGGGTGGGGGAGAATTAATATGGAAGGGGGAACTTGCAATGCTGAACTTTGCTTTTTCTTCCTTTCTTCTTTAGTTTAGAGAAACCTGCTCTCACTGTGGGATAGAGGATCACTAGAGGGACAGCTTTCCTCCCAGCAGCTGGACCAAACACAACAGTTCAGCTTGCTTTCCAGGCTCATCCAAAACATTCATAGCCAAGGGTCTTGGCTCTTAAAATTCACTGTCCCTAAAAATCTTCACAGGAATTGATTTGATGGGGCTGTCTCTGAGAGTGAGTCAGATGTGTCTCTTGGTATTTATATTGAATAGCAATATGCTTCCCTACATCTGCAAGAAGCTCTAAACAGGTGTATTAACAAGCAATCTCAAAGATGCCTGGCAGCCTAAATTACCTTCCCTACCTTATTGTTCTATATGAAGTAGGCCACAGAGATGCCAGGTAGGGAATGCATGGGAGAAAAATGAGAAGAGATGCAAAGCTGGAGCTTTTCACAACAGGGAGAAAAAGATGACCTGAAAAACACCACATAATTCCTCTAGCACTAAAGTGTTTTTCTTCAGCAAAACACTTGCTGAACTAAGTAAGTCTTGGAGGGAGGGACATAGAGCTGTGAAAATGGTAGTGAAAATCCAAGCCCCTTTTCCTCCTGTGTTGCCCCACAGCATGACCATGTAGCCTCACGGTACCATATGTGTATGGTGTGCATGGGGTGCATTGTGGGGTGAGCAGCTCCCTCACTCAACAGGGGCTGAGACCATGGGAGGTTTGTCAGGAGAGATTTTCCCATGTCCCAAGAGGATGGAGGGACCACAAATTTTTAGGAAATGATGCTTGCCAGTGAGTATCCACCAAGACTCTGCATTGCAGAGCACTCCAATAGCAAGCCAGTTCTACAACCCTCAAACACAGACTGTGTCTTTCTCCCAATTCCAGTGAGAGGTTTCCAGTGAGACTCCAGCTAAATGTAAGTCTAAAGGGGCTGAACCCAAGCTCCCACCACCAGGTAATTACAATGGGTAACAGATCCCATCAGGTAGTTTTTGTGGTCACCAAGGAAAACAAATGCACCACTGAAATCATGGAGACAAGGACCAACTTTTGATCCAAACGTATTTATGGTGATTATTTAACATGGGATTAGAAGGGGTTTCTTGTTCTACCCTCATTCAATTTATATTTTTCCCATCACTGATGTCACTGTATGATTTATTTTGTCATCTGAAGGAACGAATGTGTGCTAGGACGCCGTGCCTTTTTCTGAATTAAACCGATAAAACCCCAGGTAAAATAAAGAACAATTGTCATTGTTTAGTATGACAATATTTTCCATTAATGTGATACAGGAGCACCTGTAGACCCCAAGAGTTAGAGAGATCTTGTGTTAAGTAAAAAAGACCCCAATATATAAAAACCACAATATGCTCACACAGCTACAGCTGGTATTCTATTGCTTTATACATACAAAACCATCCAACTCTTTCTAAAAGTCTGAAAAGATCACCTTAAGACCAACTAACCTAATTTGTAATATAAATGCATTGTATTCCTTTTGTGCACAATACAGATGGACACATCCATTCCCATCAGCTTAAGCTTCCTATTCCTTCTTAAATCTCCTTATTTCTCATGAACGCATTCCATACATATATACATACATACATATATAAACATGTTAGATTCTGTTACAGTCAAAGCCTGGAAACCCTTTCTAATAGCAGGAGTTTCTGGGGGAAGTAACAACAGTTTTACTCTAATGGTAGAGCTTCAGACCCATTTTATCCAGTGATTACAGTGTGTTTCCTCCAGCTTCTTTACTACATGTCCGGTTGGATAAATACATTTCCATTTATATTTTAATCCCTTTTGCTGGTGGATCTTAAACAAAAACCAAAATCAGGGAGAGGATCAACACATGCTTTACTTAACCAGACCCACACAAGGAGTGTTGGCACCAGCAATTCCTTGTCCTTTTCCTTTACAGTGTTGTTCTTGGTATGCAAACACTGCTGTCTTTGAGACTAAACTTTGCCCAAGAGGGTTTCCATCTCACCTAATGATCTTCTCTTCCCCTTTTCCATGTTTTCGTTCTGTTCATTAACAACTAGTCATGCACAGTGTTTATAGTCTCTCAAGCACAGAAATACTCTTATTTTGGTACAAAGTCATGTACCTGATTATCCCAGCTAGGATTTTCTGGATCTGAATGCATCAGGCTTCTGATGTCTGATGCTTTGCAGTTGCAATGGCAATCTAACATTGAAAATGCCCTATGGGCAACGGATGTGTTTTACTGTGGCTTTGTTTACTTGTTTACTGAACTGAGTTGGTTTAATTGTTAGCTATTCAGATTTATAAATTACATTGATTTAAACAGTTCTCTAGCCAAGTGGCAGAAAGAAACCCTGAGGCTCTGGGTTTTGGTGAGATTAGATCCATTGTGTATTAACTCTCAAAGCAATCTAGTCAAAGTGCTTTCAGCAGACTCTCCCAGAGATATCCATCTCTCTTGTCCACCTTGCTCCAGTCTGCTGCAGTTTTCTACAGGAGCTGTGGTCATGTATACAAACCATAACTTAAAGTTGTCCACTAAGTGTCCCTGTCTGTGCAAGCCTTTAGTGTGAAGAGAACCATGGTTTGAAAGTGGTAACTCCAATTTAAACTGTTGTCAAAGCACCAGAGCAGCTTTTTACCTCACTTCAAGCTTCTGCATCACCAAATCAAGCCTTCTCTTACAAAATTACTCTTCAAAATATAAAGCAGAACTTCAGCACATGGGATCCCTTTTTACTGTTTCCTTGCATCCCTCTGCTCCTTTCACGTAGCAGCATATTTTAATTGCTTTTAGTCAACTGGCTATAAAACTACTTTCCCCAAACTGGTTTGTTCCATGGAAGAGGAGGGTTTTGTAGTGCTACTTCTCTGTTTTTACTGAAATCACAGCAGAAAATGAAACATGAACAATGGCTTGTCACACTTTCCCTGGCCCAGTTTAAAATAACCCAGACCTGAACAACTTTCAGATGTAAATTTTTTTGTGGACATTTTCTTTCCCAAAAGCACAGCGGGAACTCCCTCAATTCTTCTATTCCTACTACTATTTTAGTGGCAAGATGAATTTTCACAGTTTTACACTACGACCAGGGAACTGGTAGGAGAATTATCTTTAAATACCTCTACCCAACTTTATTAAACATGCTGCACAGGCCTATTACACTTATATCCAAATGACACAGGAACAGCATTCCCCAAAACAGCAAAAAGAGCGAAGGAGAACCAGATGCCTGCAGTTAAATACCAGCTGCACTGATGTACACGTGTATGAGTATGAATCTGCCCAGCTAGAGCTTCTGTGGTATTTGAAAGGACAGTAAACCCTGAAGAGCCTGAATGTTCACAGGGGAGCTTATCAGTTGTTGATGAGGCCCTGTCCAGCCTTACAGACAGCTAGTTTCCTTCTGCACCGGGGCACTAGTTTGCTGTGGAGCCAGCAGAAAGGTGATAAGCTGCGGAGAAGATTTTTTAGGAGTCTTGCCTATCTTTCACACCAAGTGGCCAGAGCACATTTTCCACAGTTGCCACTTACAGATAGGCTGACTGTTCTCGGATAAGGCCAAGGAAGAAATAGGAAAATGGGTTCCAGTTTGCTTCCTCTTGCAGCCCCATAGGACTCTGAGGTTAGGTCAGACTTTTTTCTTCCCACCCCCACCCCTTTTTAAATATATAAATCTCCCAGAGCTTATAACTGCGCCAGACAAGGTAGCTCTGGAGTCAACTCAGAGCAAGAGACAGATTTCAGACAGGCTATCAGCAATTCCCTGTCTACAACTGCCAGGCAGGAAAAGGCTGCAAGTTCTGCCAGCTGATAGCAAAAGCCTTGGTTAAACCAAGCGATAAAACTTTTTCAACTCTCTCAGAGGAAAGGGGTTCTTGCAGAATTCACCTTTTGCCACATTTCAAGGGACTCTTTTTGGGTCAGGCACCAAAATAAGGGTGAGACAGAGCAGGATGGCATCACTTCACTAGGAAGCAGCTCCAGGACAGAGCAGCCTCATCCCTTGCTCTCCAGGATGCTTCTCCAGATACAGTGGAAAATGCAAATATGCGGTGTCGGAGGTTAGCATTTGCATTTGGGGTAGATAACAGTAGGATACTCCATGGGGGGACTTAAGCTGATGTCTGAGGTTGTTGTATCTTCATCTTTGAAACTTGCTCTCAATGTTTGACCCCCGCCTTGCAATTGTCAGAAGCGTACCCAAGCATTACCCTGCTCACTGCTTTCCAGGATTGCAGACTTACACTTGAAGGTTAAAACATTTTACCCTCAACTTCTGATGATGACAAGAGCAATCTCAAGTTATTGCATGACTTTTTGTTAAACACTCCCCTCGGGATAACACTGTTAGGACATAACATACACAATCACTGTAAATCTGGTGTTCTGAAGGACTGTGGTGATGCATTGAGTGGGCAGTTTTACAGCATAGAGAAACTCTGACAACTGCAACATTGCATCAGCCCTTTTAGACATCCAAGTGAATCTTTTTTGCTATTGCCTCCCACCAAAGAGACTCCCAACAGAAGAAAGAGATTTGAGAAAAATGCTACGTGATGCTTCAAAGGCTTAGCTGAATCTTTTCTGCTCTAGGGCATAAATTTGAAATAATAGAGAGTCTTGTGTTTGAGCGCTGATGTGCCAACCCTTTCGAGCACTGCCAGTATTTTGGGGTCAACATGTTAAAGTGGAAATGGCTGAAGGGGAAAAAAGGATTTCAAAAGCTCCATTCCCAGCTCAAATTCTCCCTGGAGTCTGAGGCTTGCATTGTGAAGATGACCGTGGGCTGCCATCTTTTCTGTTTCATGAAGGCATCGACGTCTCCAATCTCTTGCTAGAGAGAATCTCAAAATCAAAAACCTCTCAGACAAGATTCTCCTGCAAGCTATTGTGACAATTTTGTCCTGTTCATGTGCAGATACTGTCCCCAGAATATGTTCACACCTGGTCCATGCAGCACCAGGCACGAGGCAGCCACAGTTCACCTCCCTCTAGCCCACAAAAGGAGAGGAAAAGGGGCTTATTTGGAATTTCATCTGGTTTCCACATGGCCTTGCAGACCCAAATGGGGCTTCACCCATGCACACAGGTGTGTCAGGGAGCTGCCAGCATCCTCCATGGCCAGCACCCACCAGGGCTCTGGCAGCTTCCCCCTGTGCCATGCCAGACGGCTCACAGTCCCTCACTGCTCCCTTGCAAAATGTTAACGCTTCTGATTAGTGCCAAGATCTGCCAAAAAGAGGGGAGAGGAGGGATGGGATGGTACAGAGGTGTCTCAGTCAGGGCAGCCATGCTCCCAGCAGTAACAAGGCACTGAGGTGGAATGAGGAGAAGCTAGGACATAGAAAGGGCAAGAGGGGAATATTTTGCTGTCAGAAAATAAATATGCTTTAGACTTATGTCTAGTGCCAGTGATATTTTAATCTCATTGGCAGGGAGCTGCTTTTCCAGGCAGGCAGAAATAGTTGGGGGTTTTTTTGGTATCTTCCTTCAGGTGGAGGATCAGGTGAAGGGACATGCTCCAACTGCTAAGTACCACCCCAGAACTGGAGGTGAAGAATATTCCCTGACCTAAAAATCAAGAATTCCCTAAGAAAAAATAAACTCAAGGCTTGGTTCTCCCTCAGGGAAACTTTTATTTTGGTGACACCAGTAATTGCAATGTAGTGGCTCCTGACCACTCTGGTGCAAAGAACGAAGAGCCAAGCATGAAAACTGGGCCCCCAATCCTATTTAGCAGCAGCAATTAATGAGGCACCACTATGGCTGAGTTGAACACTGCAAGACCACCTCCATGACCCCTTTGTCTGTCAGCAGCCACAGGAGCACTGGACAAAACATCCTTGGTGCTACCAAGAAGGCTCAGCACTGAAGTATAAATCCATCATTCAGAAGGGTCCAACACCAGAAGACAGCATTCCTGTTTTATGGTCTGCAACTAAGAAGCGCCACGTGCAGGACAGAAGATTTTTTTTTTTTTTTTGCCCCTTTACTCCAAGATACTCAATGGAGCCACACACATGCACAAGGACATCCCTTGGAGAGCCATCCATGTCACATGGACAAATGTACTGCCACAGCCACAGCGGTGGTTTTCCTACACCCCCATTTGCAAAACACTTGTTCCTTGCAGTACCTGGATGTTATCCTTGTGCAGCATTTCCCAATGACACAGAGATAAGAGATCAGCACCTGCTTCTCCTGCAACAGGTCTGAAAACCCATTCCCCAGAATAAACTTGTATTTTCATACAAACTAATTTTCTGCCCGGGAGATTTTACTGATTCCTGACTTATTCCTGATAATGAAATAGCTCTAAATATAGGGTGTAGGAAAGAGGAAGCTTTGACTGAGTTCATACCACATTCTATAGTTCCCTATTAAATGACTGTCTATCAATTAAAAAAGTAGTTGCTAAGTTACTTGTGATAGCTGCCTGAATTAGAGCTGGGGCTATTAAAGCAGCTCAGTTTTCCTTGGGTGATAAGAGCTGTTCAGACAACCTTTCTACATGGATGAGTCAGTGGATGAGTCTCAGTGCCTGCTGCTGGCACCCAGTTCAATCTTTATGTGCACCAGCAGCATTCACACTGAATATTTACCTAGCACAGCTACAGGAATTCTCATTGTGTATGGACAAGAAAGGAAAAATATTATTTTTCTCTAAAATCTGGAACATCAAAGGGTAACCCAAAGTAAGAAAAAAAAAAAAAAAGTTCAATTTACTCTTTGCAAGGTAGGAGACTAGGAAACAAGACCTGGAGACTTACTACTTAATCTGTCAGTGTATCACATACTACTTCTGAGACCTTTCATGGTAAAGAGCCTCCAGCGTGGTCCAAAACAATAACAGGGTGTTTGTCAGGCAGGAAGGAAAATTCACAGAATTTCTTTATGCCAATGGACACCAAAAACTGGACAAAAAACCAGTGGAAAAACAGTATTACTGCAGTTTGGGAGCAGAGGTCTGCCAAATCCAGAGAGTGAAAAACACAAGGGCTGTAACCTATTCTGGATAATATCAGAGCCTACAGTAAAAAGGTTAAAAGAAATCATCCCTTTCTACCACATGTTTATTGCCTGCCTTTGTTTAGGCTTAGATGCCTGAAGGCTCCTTTTTCCCTCTTGATCACTAGTCTTGGATTTTTTTTGTCACCATTTTGTACAAAAAGTTGTTTTTCTTCAAAGAGCTCACGTAGACTACACTGCAGAATTAGGACATTGGTCACTCCAGAAGAGGAAAGACCAAACAAGCATACAAACAGGGGGAGAGGAAAAACACATCCCAAAAGAGAGCAGTCCAGCAACAGAGACATACACAGGCTTGTAAAACGTGACAATCACTATAACAAAGAAATTAAATCCCTGCCAGACCTCTGATAGACATTGTGCATGCTGAGCCTAGATATTTCCTCCTCTTCCTCTCTGTTTTAAGAGGGGGCATTAGTTGAGCCAAACGTGAAGCTAAGGCTGTCAATAAGGATTTATTGGCTTGCTGACAAAGTCTGCCAGTGGCCAGCAGCATTGTCACAGAGACTCAGTGAAGGCAGGAGTGTAAGAGCTGCTCAAGAAAGCATCACTCAGACTGATGGGGGCTAACCACTATGTTTGCCTAAACTGCCAGCTAATTGAGGTGGGAAATGACTTCTCAAGAAGACAGACACTCCTTCTGATCTTGATTAACTCCCTTTGTATTGTGGTTTACAGAAATATGTCAGCGTTCTCCATCAATCTGCCAGCAAGTCTTTTCTCTAACATATTTCAGCTTGCCACTTGGCCTTTCACTGCGGATAGGTGCTGCCACAGCTGATATAGCTCCCACATGACATCAGGGAGCAGCACTACCTCTTCCTGCTGGTGCTGACCTTCCTCCTTTGCAGCAAAAATGAAGCAAGACAGGAGCTTCAAAAAAGAATGCTATACTGGAATGGTTGTATTTGTATATTTTTAAGTGAATCCTTCTCAGGTATCTTTTCAAATCCTTATGACTGAGAATAGTTTTTAAAAGTAAGGTTTGGGGACAGTGCCATCAAAGAGGAATGGTGCTGCTTTGAACACATATCTATGGTACGATAGAAAATGTGGTTTTGAAGGAAAAATCAAAAAAATATCAAAATACCTACTGTGTTATTTGAAAGAGATACGGGGAAGTGATATTTAATTTGCTTATTCCCTATCAGAAATATATAAGAAACAAAATTATGAGGAGGATAACTGAGTCCATCAATCCCTGATGTTGCTAATAAGTTTGGGACACAACACAGATCAGGTTCAGGCTGGGTTGTCAAATGAATGGCTCCTTGTGGATGTTCTGTATTGCTTCTTTGGAAAAGACCTCTTTTCACTGTTTCTCTATACAGCACCTAATTCAGTAAGGCTCTGCTCCAAAAGGAAAGTCTACAGGCAGCAATAAAGAAGTCCACTTAAGAAACTTAATTACCCAGTATTAAATAATTGGCAGGAAATATTCTACTTGCTTAATCTGTCATTCAGTTATCACTAAGTGTACATAATATTCCAGATTCAAAAGAAAAGCAGACTCAAAATTCACATTTGTTTTTTTCTGCTACCCTGGAATGTAGGTAGTTTGCATTTGAATTTTACACATATATGTATATATGCCAGACCATTAAAAAAGATAAAGACCAAGAAAACCTCTTTATTAATTGCAGAGTACTAGGAAGCTAAAACTTTTGTAAAGTTTATTTTCTATTTTAATTTCATCAAAAGAAAAATCTTTCTCATTCCTGTATGAAGCTATATACCTAAATATTGATCTTTTACCCTCTTCACCACTGCAGAGTCTGTGTCTTCCATCGGAGCCATAAAAGGATGTGAATGAAAATGGAGTCTGACTGAAAGATACCTGATGCAGTGCTCCAGAAGTTGACATTAGTTTGAGAGAAGAGTGTACAGAGAAAGGTGAGCAAAGAAGCAGTATATGAAAACCAAATGGTAATGTCTCTAAGTTGGACATTTTGTAAAACATCTCTGGGGTGTGTAAATTACCAGGCTAGTTTCTCTCAGCTTCTCAGATTAATATTGTTCCTTCATATCAGGATTTTTTTTTAATAAATGCCAATGCCTCTGAATCTTTTGCTTTCTTATAGGTGACAAAGACAAAGGTGCACAAATAATCATCTTCAAACATCTTACAACCTTGTGGATCTGCACTGACAGAGAGAAATTCTTATTTAGGAGTAAGAAAGGAACTTGAATTGATTGTGGACCAGCCTGTGAATGCTTTCTTCTTTTTCTTTCCTTTTATTTTTTTAATTTTTTTTTTTTTTTTTAGGATAGGATGAGTTAATTTCCCAGTTCTACACAATTTATCTGTGCTGAGCTGGAAGAGTGTTGAGTGGGAAAGGGTTTCATTGTCCGCTAGGGCCTTATGGCTCTTCAACACCCACCACTTCTGCCTCATGTCAAAGAAAAGCAAATAGGTTTATTAAATAGCTGTCAGGCCAAATGAGGCTGTACAGAGAACAAACAGAAGGGAAATTGGATTAGAGGCAGAGTACATGCCACACTAAACAAGGGCACAGATTTACGGCTTTCTCGGTGTAACTGGACAAAGGACTTTGAAGATGAGTTTTGGGGAGGGGGGAGCCGAAGTCTGGGTAAAAAGGGGCAGGTGCCCACACAGCCCCAACAGACTGGCAGACATCCTCCTCAATAGCTGGGAACACAGAGGTGAAGGTACCCCTCTCCCCTTTCAAACTCCTAGCTGTATTTCTCCAGCACATTCTCTCAGCGTGTGAAGAGGAAGAAAACCCAGGCTGTCCCTTGCCCACCTCCCTCAGGGAAGATGCCTTCACCCTGACCTTCCCAGGCATCAGTCCTAAATCACACCATCTAACCCAGCAGAGGCAACAAGAGAGAAAAAGAGTCATGGCAGAGCTACAGAGAATTAAACTTTCCCTGATAAAAGCTTTGGCTCACAGGCAGGCTCAGAGAGGTTGGGCTCTTTTGCAAGTGGCTGATAGTTATTCCCAGAGAGACCCCGGCCAAATTCTCACCATAGAGGAGAAAGTGCCAAAATATTTTGAAGTCATTTTAAGCTGAGAGAAAAGGGAAGGAAAATACAAGCACACTCACTTAAGGGACTGCAGGGACTGGTAAAGTCAGAAGGATCATAATGGGCCAAGCACTGGAGGGAGCTATGTGTTTTGGGCTAGAAATCTGCAGACCTCAGCTAGCTGCAAGTGCAGTACCTGGAACTCTGACCTGTGTTGCTAGAGCAGCCTGAATTTTTCTTGTGCTGCATGAAGAGTCTACACAACACCCACAGCACAGTAACTGAGTCCACCATGAGGAGCAACAGGCTGTGACCTGCTGACCCTTGCACCCACCTTCAAAACCTGTGGTTTTGTCTCCCCCAGCCAAGCTGGATAGCAAAGTGCTAGATCCCAGGTGCCCCTCCACACTCAGGTTCAAAGTCAAGCACTTTCTGGATCTTCACCTCAAACCACATCAGGCAGCTTGGATGGCTTATCATCTGCTGAGTTATTTAAGCACGTGGTGGGCATTGGCTTTTCTTCATCTCTTGACTGTATTACACGCTCTGAGATTTCTTGATCACAGCAATTGCTAAGATAATTTGTCCTCAAAATAATTGTGCATTTGGAGTTATTCTTGATTATTTAACTTGTAGGAATTTGAAGTTGGTTGTCAAGATTGACACCAGCCATTAAAATGGTGCACACACCTTGATATCATGCTGCAAAAAGAAGTGACTTCATTCCATGCATGGTCCATGTACCATGTTCTCCAATCCAAGCTTATTTAAAGGTTTAATGTAGCATAACAAACATCGGCCAATTTTCAGTCATATTCAGCATCCAAGACAAACTTTGGCTTTTCTGTACTCCATCCAAAAAAATCCTTAATTTTAATGAATGAACCAGTGAAATTCTTTGAATAACTACTGTATTAGCATATGTAAGATGACAGTTGAGACCATGAAGAACCATTCAGATATTCTGGTAAACAGAACAGAGAAATTTGCAGAGTTTGGGGCTTTTTTGAAGAGGGAAAGTGCAATGAGGATGGCTTGTATCACTCTGCTACTAAAATCTTATTTCTCAAGGTCTTGGTCTGGAAATATCAATACTCCTTTAGCTGTGAGTGGCTGGATCAAGACTAGTATTCTAAAATATCAACTAGCTTAGGTCTTTTTGTAAGCACAGTGTGCTGTCTGACCAACAAGGTAATTGTAAAGATAACAAGGTCAATTGAGGATCCTAACAGTGAGAGCAACAGTTTCGATCTGACCAAACAATTTGGCCTGGAAGGAGAAGGGAAATGCCCCAGTTCTCTGATCTCACAGTGGGGCTTGACATCCTCTCCTCAATGGCCGTGCCAGAGTGGACAGGGCTGGGAGACACCATACATCTGGCCTCAAGGGCTCTACTGGGTCAGAAGAGGGACAGAGATGTGATCCCCAGCACATTATCTGCTGCGCATTTGAGTGACAGGCATCAGTCATCAGTGGTTGAGCAGAGCAGCCACAAGTGCTGATCCTCCTGTGCCAGGGATGGCTTGTTCAAGGCACCCATTAGCATAGTTTCACTGTGAAGGCCAAGAAATTTGCTTCTATGCTTCAGGCACAAATTGCTGTCTCTCAGAGCTTAGTAAGGTGCTATCATAAACCACAAAATTAGGTGTCATGGTGGAAAGTGCTTTGCACAGCAGTCACATGGCAGCATGTGGTACCGATGGTGTGCTATATCAGCAAGAGAATCCAGACAAAATCCACCTCAAGATGCTCAAGGCTAATTCCACTTACAAGAAGTCATGTTTCTTTTGTCTCAACACTGAAAATGCAAAGGCTTCCTCTCCTCCCTCCCACCCGTTTGTCAGGAGCCAAGGCTATTGTTACCAGGGAGCAGTTGAAAGTTTCCCTGATGTACTGTAAGAATTGGAAGCAAAAGCCTGGTTTCAAATGCATTTTTGCAATGATTCAACCAGTCTGGTTTGGGATGCTGTGGCTGTGCTTAATTTTATGGTCATATTACATGCTGATAGATCTTACTTTTTTTTTAAATTTTATTTTTGTTTCACTAACAGAAAGCATCAGTACCTTGCCCGTGAATTATCTAAACAGTTTCAGCTCTCTCAATAATGAAACATAAATCAGAGGGTAAGTTGATTAGTAGCATGCTTGTAAAATATTGCATATACTCCAGCACTGGTAAAAGAGCATTCAAGCCAAATGTTACAGGCTTTGGCTTGTTGGCTTGAAATAAAACAGCTAGGACTACATACACATGAAGTGTTAATTATTTGTATCACAACAGCACACACAGGTGATAGCTATGAAGTAGGTCACTACTTCATAGAAGGCTATTTTATTTGGGGCTGAGAACAGGATGACTCAATACTTATAACAAGAAAGATTTTGAGGAAGTGATGACTGTTGGTAAAACTCTTTCCTCATCATCAGAAGTGAGAGTCATCCACTTTATTAAGAGCAGATTTAAGACTGCACAAGCTTCAACAGGAAAAGGCTTGGAGTAAAAATAGCAGTCCCTACTGAAAATCCCACCCATTATGCATATACCAATGCTGAATTAGAAAGCAACATGGTAGAATCCAAATCATTCAAATAATGATGCAAACACAGCAATAAATCTGGTGTTACACATCATTATAAACAGAAGAGGTTTTTGAATTGAGACCACAGTACAGAATTATTCAGAAGCCACAAAATGGGTAGTATTAGTGTTACAAAATCAGGCTCTTCATAAGAGCCACCAGGCCTTGCTTTTTCTATATGGACTAATAAAAAAAATTAAAAATCAGCAGATAATGTACCATTAAGTTACTTTGTGGCTTTGTCTGATCAGAGATTTTGCCTTGAGTAAGTTTCCTGCACAGTTGGGTGCATGATAGACCTGCAGACAAAAGTGCCATGCTAGACAGGGAGACCAGACTTGACTGATTAACACATACTACAATGTAGAAGCAATGATTGAGGTGTTTGGAACGTGGCAGAAGCAGCAGATTGATCAGCTTCCAAAACAAGCTGTAGATGATGTCCAGTTTCTGGTAAAAGTACGGTAGAGACAAAACAGCCAAACCTCAGAAGCCACTGAAAGCTTAAACCAACCAACCAAAAACAACCCATGGATTGAGGTAGTCAAGTTTCAATAATCCATGAAATTACTGAAGCAATAAAAAGGAAGCAAGTGAAAACAACATGTGTCACAAGTTAAAATCTTAGGAAAAATGAAGGGCAGGTAAGCACTCACAAGCAGTTCTGCTGCAGTAGGAGGGGAGCTGCAGAGCTAGGAGAGAACCCAGCTTCACACTGCACTCAGCTGAAGGGGTCCTTCAGCCTGGCACTTGCCCAGTTACCCCAGACTTGCAACCCATCAGCTGGAGCACATTGATCACACATCCTCTGCTTTCAGTGCACACAGAAGAAACAAGGTTTGTGACCTCCAGGACTGCCTCAAAACACAAACCAAAGCATGTTAAGTAGGGACATGTGGGAGACAGACTTCAAAAACACTCCTGCCCTACAGTGATACAGTAACACAGGGTGGAGCCCTGCTTATGTAAAAGTATACCTGCATTGCAGAAATTTTCTATTCAAATTTTTTTAACATGGTATTTTTCTTTCTGTGGTGGAATTTCTTTTAGGGAGTGTATTGATTGCAGTATTCTACAGCAGCTACTACCACCAAAAAAACAAACAAAAAAAATTAGCATGATGTTAAATGTCATGACATGTGCTTTAAGTCAGTCCTGAAGTGACCAGGCTGTTATACTACACCTAGGGATCACTGAAGATATGTTTCAACAGAAAATATTTTATCCTACACTTCATTACCATGCCTCACTGTAATAATGTAGAGACAGCAGATTTGTATCATTATGTCTCTCTCAGAAAAAAACCTTCAGTGAACCATTTGACTTCAGCATGTATGAGAGATGGACTGGTGCATGGAATTGGACTCCTGCAAGGCAGGACAGGACAGGCTGCTGTAACTCTGTGCTGAATACAACAGCATGGATGCACATGTCTGAGATTCAGCACCCAGAAATGTTAGAGCATTCTTTCTACCAACATGCAAAGCAAAGCTTGCTCATTACACTAACCAGACTGCTCATGCTAGTTTACCATTTCCATGGCATCTTTGAACTATTTTAATTTTTAATAATCTAGGACCAGCAGCAGGAAATATCTGTGATCACCTCCTAGTATGCAAAGTTATTCTATCCTCCACCAACGGTTCCTCTCTCGATCTTTTTCTGAAGACAGATTGTTCCTTCTGAATAAGACCTAGATACAAGATGCATTGAGTCAAATTCAGCCTTGCCCATGGTTATCTACAAACCCATTGCATGAACCCATGGGTTCATGCAATGGGTTTGTAGATAACCATACAGCCTGTTGTTTCATACTAACTTCTATGGTTCAGGTAGATGCTATCAAAAAAGGTGTATGGTCACACCATTTTCTCTAAACAGCCAGACTGTGACCACACCAAGAAGTCTAAATAGAAAGAATTTCTGAAAATGAGACCTTGCAAGCTAGGCTTAGTTTTCTTGCAAGTTTAAGAGCAACTCGCTCATCCAGCGGCATAGAAGAGATGTAATACTGAACTAAACTGCCTGGGTGTCTCAGGTAAGGCGATATTTTGTCCTGTAGACAGACACTGTTTGTCTGTCACCCTTGTGGGGTGGTCTATGGGTCATACAGGATAGGTAGGTATTGATACTGGACTGCTCTGAAACCTCTATCATAACACAGTGATGAAGGAAGGTTGGTTAATGACAAAGGAAGACTTTCCTTTGTATTATGGTTCCTTCTTGGCAAGGATCTCACTTCAATAAACACATTTTAAAATGATCACCACTGGTCAAGGACAAAGTGAATCTCTCAAGTCAATTTGACATAATTCTGTTTGATTTGCAGTTTATCTACTATTTGATAAATCGTGGCCTGTCATCCTCCAGGGGCAGCTACAGGAAAAATAGGTCCTCAGTGACAAACAACGTCCCCTGTCCTTCACCCTCTCACCTTCTGGGCTCTCTGGACTTGAAATTTTGATTTGAGTCCCTTCCCAGATGATATCAAAAAAGGCAAAAGGTTTTTTTCTCGTTCTTGATAGGCAAAGTCCCAGAAAAGTAATACATTAAACACTAACCTGCAGCTCCAGAAAAAAACAGGACTGGTAGTTGTTTGCCAAAGCCTGAATTAGAGGCCAGCGACTTGAGATAAGATAGGCAATCAGCTCTGACTCTGCCACCGCAGACTTCTGGTCTACTTGCAAGAGAAGACATGTCATCGTTTCTCTTGACAGTCCCCAGGATCTCAGGGAGAATGCCTAACAGTCACAGGAGAAAGAGGGAAATGAAAACAGGACTCTTAAAGAAGAATGAAGGGCTTTAGGAAAGAAGGTCTTAGCTTTATTTTTAACAGAGTCTACGTCAGCTCTGAGGTTATATATGTTTGTGTATGCCATCATCCTTGAGCAGGAAGACTGCAACATAGTGATGTAACGTAGATTTTGCTGTTGCATCAATGCCTTACATAAGAGTCTCATTGTCAGAAGAGGTCTGAATATAAAAGAAATTCAGTTTATTCTTTGCACTGTTCAGTAGTTACTTGAATAATATCCTTTTTTAAATTAGAATTTCTGCCTAATCTGCCTATTTCTCATAGGCAAATAAATGGGCCATCTTACCACTGGAAACATATTTTCCTTGATACTTCATGTGGAAAAAAAAATCATGTACTACATTGAATTTACAGCTTCTGTCAAGAAAACAATGGATCACAGCTATACATTTCACTTAGTGTTCAAACAGGGAAGCAGTCAAAACGAGGTGGTCATCACATGGGACTGGTTTCCTAGGCATGCTTCTGAGACTCACATTAAACTCTTCAACACATTGGCAGCATGGCAGAACCCTGGATAGGAAGAGCCAAATGTGAGCACTGCAGACATGCAGCAGCTGCTTTTACTGTCAGCTGTGGCAGGCCCTATTTCTTATGGCTAGCTAGGGAGGAGGAGAGGAAAGGTGCTAGTCCATAAACAGTTATAAGCTGGAGAAAAACTCCCTTGATATTATTTCTTTTCTGAAGTGTAAATTCATATACAAGCATGTGTCATTAAATAAATAATTTTTCTGCTGCAGTTTCTCAGGAGACTACAAAATACTTTGCACCCACATCTAGTTATATAGAAATGCTACCTTATTCCATCATGGAGGAAAAAATATTTTAGTAAGGAAGCAAAGAAGTTTCCCTTGCCCAGTTGTTCTTGACTGGTTGAGAGGGTGGTTTTTCTCAAAAACGTTCAACTACTGTCAGGGGTACCCAGAGAAATACAATACTGCTCAACCATAGCCAGACTATTCCCTGGATTGGTACCAAAAATAGCAGATGAAAGTGGTTATGAATCATGGTTTGGTGGAGAAGGAAAAGGCAGAAGGGCTGTTGGAAGGACTGTCCCCTGTCATGGTGCACAGTCCCTGTCACACAGAGCATATGGGTCCTCACCTGGCTGTGTGGACCTCCCCCACTTCCCAGACTGATGCCCTCCCCAGTGCAAGTCTGTGACTTCTATGACCTCTACGTATATGATGGCTCTGGCTGAGCCATTTGACACCAAACCCACTGCACGTGTCCCCTGATTTCTTAGTACCTACTTCAGCCAACACTAATCAAATTGGAAATTCTTCACAGGAGGGTTCTGCCTTCCTGCTCCAAATGAAACATCTTCTCCTGCTATACACTCTCTCTTTAATTCTGACACTATTCAGAACTTAGAATTAGAAACTTAGAATTGGAAATTTAGGAAGATGGTTATTGCAGTAGGAGCACTTCCTTCTTTTCAGAAACAAATAAAATGAAAAGTTCAAAAGCCTCTTGTTTTTGGTCACAACCGTCAGGCCAGTTTGCCAGGAGGCATAAGTATGTACATTTGTATTTTATACAGCCTTTCTTCTTCCTTCCCTCAAAGTAGTCCTCTAAAGACCACACAGTACGCAGCATTTGGAATTTTCTTTCTTTTTTTTTCTCCCTCTGGAGCTCATTCTAAAGTACTTCCACAGATATTTTTCTTGCTTTGTGTTGCGTTTCCTCTGTAAGCTTTAAAAGACTTGGCAACACAACTTCCCTGGCTGGTATAAATACAGCCATAGATATTTTTAAATCTCAAAAGCAAACCTTCCTACTCCCCCTCCCTCCTCCCCAAAAGCCATATCACGCAAGAATCTCTCTCCTCCTTCTGATGGAAGTAATTTCATTATTTTAAAAGCACTTATGCAACCAACAGAGGCAACACCATGTGTGTGTGCATACACAAGCCTCCTCAGGAGTCAATATGATTGTGCCCTCTCCCTACTTTCTCCTTTCTCTAGCCTTTATCAATATTAATAATTTTTTAAAAAAATTTTAACCAGGTACAGGTTGATATCCTCTGTATCTATCTTAAACACAAGCTTCCAATGTACAGTTAAGTCCAAGTAAGTTGCTACATTTGGTGGAATAGACATAGAGATGAATTATACAAGTCCACTTTAATCATGGAAGTTGCTTCCTTTTAACAGAGGATTTTAACAATTGTCCCCTGACCAGTAGGTTAACCCTAACCACCTCTAGCCCCTATGTGTGCTATGGGATCTTCATTTATTGCAGTTCTTACTCTAAAGCCAATTAACTGCAGTGTCACTTTTCCCCCAGTGTTTGGAAAACATGTTTGTCAAGTTTTGGTTCAAATTTAGAATCCCTCACATAATTTGCTTGCTACTGAAAGTATCTATTTTATTGTCATTAATTTAGTTTTTCTGAAATCTGCTTCCAATGATATACTTCCAACTAAAAAAAGCATTTACCCTCATTACATATGCCTAAAAGCCAGCATAATAGCAGCTAAAGACAATGTTGACATAAACACAGTGAAACACCCCCAAGAAATGGAACCAGAGCAGCCTATCAGCAGGTCTGGACTGAGACAGTCATTCCAGATACAGTATTCCCATTTCAATACTTGGTTATCTCAGACAATCCATTTTCAGTCTCCTCCCCTCAAAAGTTGAGCAACCCAAGGCAGGAGAGGCTTTGGGGTTTTACCCTTTTCAGTGACTTTTGTTGAGCAACAAATAATCCCTTTTTGGGACATAAATTTTTCATACAGCCTTTCTTCTGTTTTAAAGAGTTTCACTTTAATGTACAGACAAACAGGAATAGTGTGACAGGTGGAAAGGGAAAGTTTGGTATTCAACAATCCCACCTTTATCTGGTCGGCTATGGGGAGGAAGAATTGTGCTGTCCTCTCTCCAAATGTCAACATCTCCTAATCATAACTCCATCAGTCCCTGCAGAGCAGAAAGATCTCTGCCCATGGTGACAAAGATGGCAAAGAAAGGGCTGGAAATGTCTTAGTATCCAGTAATATTTGAGCTTTTTTAAACTCAAAAATGAAATAGATGGCCTGAAAATGCCAGAGGTACAAAATTAGGATTATGTTGGGGTGTTAGAGAGGAAAAAATGTTTATTTAAGTACACTGATTCCTCATGCAATTCCTGTTCTCACATGTGTTCAGAAGCAAGTTGCTGGAAAAGCTCTATAGAAGCCCCTGAAACAAATCTCTCCCTCCGTCTTTGTAGCCTGGCACTGCCTGCAGTGTGATCCCCACCAAGGGAGCTGAGTGATGTTTCTTCAAGAGCAAGGACCTTGGACATTTTGGTAGTTGCAGTAACCTTAAGAGAGAGAAGAGGTGTGACACAGTGGCCATTCAGCACACCCTAGCACACACACTCTCCTGCCCATCTCATTGTGCATTTTAATGTCCATTAAGTGATAGAAAGTGTACTCTGCTTTGCTGGCCTCAGAGTTTCTACTTTAGCCAGATCTCCCCAGTACTGGTGTTAATTGTTCATTTGAATCCCCAAGTATCTGAACTTCCTCTCTCCCTGCAGACAGTTCTCCTACACCCATCATCTGTGTTCTGTATTTCCAGACACATCCCCTGAGCTGCCTTGAAACACATCTGAGACTCCCGAGCTCCAGAGCACTGGAGAAGGCAGGGTCCAGCAAAGGCCAGGCTTCTCCTAATATCAGCCTTATGTGGAAGGGTCAGCCTTAGGAGACCAAAACTCAAGTTTGACTATAAGCAGAGCTGGCAGAAAGCTATGGTGATGAATCACTCATACTGAAGTGTGCTTTTCCCCAAAATGCATGCAGCTCCTCTGCTGCAGAAAGAAAGATGGCTGCAGAGGACAAAGGAGGCTGTCAGCAGTTTAAAAGTCTTGCCACACATCTGCTAACTTTTATTACTCAGTATGATTTCAAACAAGAATATTTTATTTTCATGGGAAAAGATGGAATTTTTTTTATTTTGTAAGATGAAAGGAAGTCTCTATACACCTCTGTCCATCATCAATGAAAGAGTTAATGAGCACTTTTTGCGTTGTCAAGGAAGAAATAAAAGATACCTCAGAACAGTGGTACTACTGCCACCTTTAAGTATAATTTACTCCGTTTCTTTGCTTCAGTTTATTTTTATCTAGCTCAATGCTTAGAGGAATGAATTTAGTATTCAGGTTACCTTACAAATATTGCAGAAGACACCTAAAAATTGTACAGTAACACCTTATTTTTCTTAACTCTTGCACTTTATAGCTACATTTATTTTGTCTACATGTTTGATCAAATGTACAAGTAACATTGAAAGGACAAAAAAAATCAAATGAGAAAATACTAGAGGAAGCAATTGTCAGCATGAGATAAACTGCATTTGGAGAAATAGCAACAGAAGATCTGTGGTGGACCTGCAGAGAAACAAACCTGTAGTAGATATAAAATATAACAAAGCTTCACCAAGACTCCCATAAAGGAAGCACAAATATGGTGCTACTCTATGGGGCAAATTCCTTTAAGAAAATGAGCAATACTGCACTGTTAGCTAATAGAACAGTATTACTCATTTTCCAAAGGCATACTTGGCAAGGGAAGACAAACTGTGGAATAAATGTCAAGAAGAGTAAGAACTAGGGAAGCAATGGCAAAACAAACATAAAGAACTGCCTCCAGATGTTCAGGCAGATCCCCTTTTCCTCTGATCAGAGTGGTGGAGCAAAACTGCAGCTGCTCTTGTGTCTGTTCAAGATTTATATTAAAAATGAAAGCATCAGCATTTGCCTGTCCTGCTTCAGGGTGTGCTAGAGTCACCCAGGCTCCAGCAGAATATAATCTGCACATCGAGGTTAACATGGTTGAATCAATCTGATCATGGATGAAAATTCAGCTGCTATCGATTCCCTGCTTACACTGATTGCCCTTCCCGGGTCAGAATGGAAACCCATCCCATTGTTCAGTGAATACAGTATTCTGTTCACTACATCAATTACCCTGACCCCAGGGGGTCCAAAAGCCTCCCCGCTCACCCATTTACAGTGACAGCTGTCATGCTAATGAATCCACATTGACATTATAATTAAACCATTACACAAAGTGAGGCCTCACTCTCAGCTGTACAGCCAACACACACAAGGCCACTTTGGAGAGGTTGCCTATTAGAAATGTAGTATTGTAAGAGAAGTTATCCGTCAAGTTTTAGAAGATGAAAAATGCAGGCAGAAGATGCAAACTTAAAGAGAGGTCAGAAAACAAGGACAGCCCTTGAAGTGCCTTTTCTTCTTTAGGGTGGCTTTTGCTGAAGTGGTTTCATGGCAGATTTCTGACAAGTCTCCTTTTGAAGTACACCTTATAGAATAAGGAGCACTGCAGGACAATAACGAACTTCACAGCAGAGTCAGAAGTATTAACATCCCCACACCCTCTTCACTCACCTCACCTGAGCTAGAGATCTCACACATCACAACCAGACCAAGGATAAAAAGCAAGCTGAATATGCATCAGCTGGTGTATACACATGCCAATTGGCCAAGAGGAAGAGGGAGCTGCTAGGTATCACATTTCCATTCTGCTTAGCTGAAGCCCTGCTCCATAGGGGCACTGCATGTCCACTCAAGCCATAATCCTCTACATACAGTTCCTTTACATACAGTGCACCCTTTTCAACTTTGGCCACTGCTGAGCAACACTTTCTCAAGGTTTTTTTGGTGGTAATGGATTGAGTGGATAGTTTCCTATCATACAAAGGGCTGTTGCTCTTTGCAGACTGAAATGTAGGTAGATGGAGAGGGCTGGAAGAGAAAAATGCTGATATTTAGGAAAAGAAAAAATGCTCTTTTGCACTATCCTGTGAGTACTGATCTCCCCAAGTAATACTTTAGTTATATAGCAGCCTGTTATATAAAACTTAGTAGTCACTGAGATATTTTATTCTAAGGAATATGAATTACATACTCATCTAGATGGAGACTACAGAGGGCAGTGTTATCAGGAGCATGGAGGTCATCAGTTTGATAGTCTGAAGTCACACAGTGTGGCTTGAACATGACAAAAGGGTTCTCTACCCATATTTAGTTTGTCAGGAGTCTCTCACTGGAGTTTGAGCACCAGAGGATTTTACAACTGTGGTTTGGTTTTTTTAAATACAATACATTCAAGTCCAGTGATAAGTTCTGGGATATTATTCCATGTTGCTGCTTGGGAGCAAATACTCATATTTAAGTACAGAAAAGCACTCAGTGTAATGCTTTATCTCAGGCTTTCAAACTTGGCAAATTTAAGGGCATGGCTGTCGTTCAACGGAAGAGATTACCTGAACTTACTTTGAGGCCTTTGTGACCATCATAAAATTATTTCAGATCTATCAGAATGAAGAGGAATCACTGGGCTCCTGGGACTATCTAGAAGCCTCTGCATCTGTATTGTAAATCTTCAGCAGAATTCAGCTTTCATGTAACCCAGCAATTCTTGGTGGCAGATGATTAAGCTATAAAGACTTGACTTCTCTGCCCCTTCTGACCATTAAAAGCTGCCCAAAATGTACCTTGTTGGTTTCTAGTAACTAAGAAGGTCATGTGGCTTCTGCACCTACCAAGTTAAGTATGTTCCTCCCAAAACCCATGGCAAAGAGTCAGTTATACACACAGTTACACACATATTCATGCCCT
>VZRH01000514.1:101809-145872 GCA_013397555.1 Urocynchramus pylzowi | reverse complement strand
CCAAAACCAAACAACAAACAATAAAGCTGGACTTTGTTTCTAATTAGACGGACATAAAATGAATTCAAAATTTAAAATAAAACAAAAATCTAACATGAAAACTTTTCTTGGGGATGTTCCAGTCATTTCCCCTATTGAAAGAGAGCAAGCTTCACACTTCTAATTGTTTTTAGTTACCTTCTCCAACTGATAAGCCTGCATATTTCTTTCCTCCTTTCATCTCCTCTCTACAGAAGATTACCCACATCCCAAACTGAAGAATAGAAAGGAACAGACATAAAAAGCAGGTCATGGAGTTAAGCACTCAAAAGTCATGAAGTGCCAAGACTGTGGCTACCCTGTGACCCCTAAATCAGCCCATGGATGGTGAACATGTTATGCTGTGTTTAACCGTGTTACCTTGCACAAATCCCATTCAGTACACAAGAAACATGCCCCAGCTATGCAGCAGCCACTAGTAGAAGACCAGTGAAGAATTCTTATAAATCACAGGAAGACCCAAGGAAGCACTGGGAATATCTTGTGGCATCATGTGGTCTTCCACATAAATGATCAGAAGAGCTAAAATTCTTAAATCCCCCATTATCATATTAAGCCAGTCCAAAGCAAACATTTTGTACTGGAAGGGGATATATCCTGGTGAAGTTATGGGCAGCTGGACCTTGGTCAACAATTTCAGCAGCAGGTTACACTTCTGGTCCTACTTATAACACTGCATAAACAGAACAAGATCTTAGAAATCTATTTTATTTTTTGCTTTTAAATGAGCATAGTTCCTTTGCCTTCCCTAGGGCTATGAAGTCTACAGAAGCTGAAGACTGCCTGTAATGTATGTTGTGTTATTCTGGTTTCTTAAACTGTACTTTGAATGATGGATGGGAGGCTGAGGCAGCTGATAACAATGCTAAATGGTGAGAGACCAAATATGCACCAGTAGCTCAACTAAAATTGTAGAGCTGGCATATAGCTGGGCTTGGGTTGAGAAACAGATGAAGTGTCCTGAGAGTGTGTCAGCCCTGGAGTCCTTGAAATGTGGTTTCCTTTGCAAAACATCTTTCTCTTGGGGGATGGTGCAGAGGGAAGAGTGTGACTTTTAAAAGCCATGAGGGTTTCTAATCAAGGATGCAATCAGTATACCAATAACTGTAATACCAAACAAATTAAGGGTACAGGATGATGGGATCAGCTTGCTCCTCTCTGAAAGGGGAAGGTGCATAAATAGGGAGGGCATCTGCACATTTTGTGCTACTTTCTTGTGCCCAGGACAGATTCACCTATATGCCTCAGCAGGAGTTTAGATCTTTTTAAAAGACGTGACATTTTTACAGTGGAATTCTTCTCTTCCATGGTCAGCATACTGCACTTCAAGGAGCCCAGTTACGTGCAGCTATTCTCTTTTGAAGTTAGTCTTACCTTCAGTCTCTGCTATATCTATGGGATCTGTGGTGCCTATCCTCTGGTGCAACAATTTGCTAAACTCATCCCAAATCCGCAAGTATTGACAGACCAGAATATTAATGTTTTCTCCATCAGAACCTTTTTGCATGTGGATAAAATCCAAAACATTTTTGCCAAGTACTTACAAGTGCTGGAACACTGGCTAAAAAGGGTTTCCCCTCTGCCTTGGTATATTTAGCAAATTCTAATGGTAGGAGAGATGTCACTGACCAAGACATAGTGTTATGCTGTAAAATAGCTGGTCTCAGCTGAAGCAAGACAACTTGAACTGGAAAGCAAAGTTATATGGAGCAAAGAGTTAATAGGCTCCAGGATAAGATACTTCAGAAAATAAATCTAAGCATGAGTTAGTAGTCTTGCTTTTCTGTTCTTAATATTTAAAGAACTAATATTATTCAAACACAGCATTTACTAATTCAGCATGTTTACAGAATGGCTAAGGCCTCCGGACATTTCTGAGCTACGACCAATCAATGATGCTTGGATTTGGGCATTCTGTCAAGACAGAGGCAGAGAAGGGGGGCAAAGAAGTCAGTAAGTCAAAAACCTCATTTTTGCATTTCAATATTTTTCCTCTATACATCTGTGTCAGTTTTAACAATAAGGAGAGCTGCTTTTCAGTGCTCTGTCCCTCTTTACTGATGGGTCCCCAAGATCCCCCCCAGTGTAATCCCTACTGCCTGAAATTTTACAAGATCCCCACAGCTCTTCAATTACCTTCGTTGGCCTGTCAAGACTCCAGCATCTCAAATTCAGTTAGCTGGTGTTTGGACCTCTGCCAAAGGCCAGCCTTTGCTCCTAATGACAGCCAGCTGAGGGGACACTGAGAGGGGCTGAATTCAATTTGCAGGCCCTCTAATCTGATTAGGGGAGCAGGGTTTTTATTTTCTCCAAAGTTTGCAGTAGCCAGGATGAATGATGGCCAAAGGATGAGCTGTCAACATCAACAAAGACTTGGAGACAAAAGAAAAAAAATGAGGGGGTATAAAAAAATTTTTTTTAAATGAGAAATGAGTCTGCTGTGATTGACAGCATAGCGAGCTGTTGAGTGAATTGTTCAGGTGACAATGTTGTGTTTGCAGAGTGTCACTCTGTGTGGGCTGTTAAAGCAGGAATGGATCCAGCTACCAGGCAGATGTCAAATTCCAAGGAGAGCTTTTCTTTTTTTTCTAAAGAGATCCAGCATCAAGCCTCTAATAAATATTGCACTGTTCTCCCATCTGGGTCTAAGGTATGTAATACTTTCTCTGTTTTATACTTTATGATACTCTATTACAGTTACTCAGCTGCAACAAAAACATTTTCTGTAGCCACATTTTTCATTCTTCCACATCTGAGCATTTTCTCTTCTTGAATGGACTTGATAATCACTCTGGTAAAGGCATGTATCACTTCACATTAAAACCCTCTCCTCAAGTATGCAGGTTTTTTTGGATTCACTTCATAATACAGTTATGACAGTCCAAAACTACTTTCTCACTATGGTTTTCCATTAGGTTTGAACAGCTTGCCCACTCAGTTAATCTTCTTTTTTTTTGTATCACCAGAACTCAACCCTGAAGGAAGCCAGTGGAGCTATGGCAATTCTGCAACTCTACTCTTCCTCTCACAACGACTACTGACTCTGCACACATTTATTTCTACTCATTTAAGTCAGATCCTGAGGAAAATTATTTAATGAAAAACCATTCTCTGATGAACAGGTACAGAACAGGCTTAGACACTAATCAAAAACACCAGTACAAAAGGTCCATAACACAACACAAGAGATATTCATACACTCAGGATTTCCATTTAGAAAGCTTTTGTGGTCTAGAATCCATCCCATAAACCATGAGCAAAGCAAGCATATTTGAAGAAAGAGATGCTAAGGCAGAACCCTGATTCCACATCTGATATCACAACATCCTTGTCTTGGATAGTAGGGTAACACCAATATGTTTCACAGCCCTACAAAGATCATGATGACTGTAGCTACCCATGGGAATCCCTCAGAAGGATACATTTTTTCGGAGAGATTGGCTTCTGAAGTGCAAAGATAGTATTCTGCCAGCCCCTCATTGTACCTCCAAGGCAACATAAAGATTAGCAAAAAACTCGGCTCAAGTGACACATAACACCACCTTTTCTCATCACCCTGTAATATCCACCACAAAAATTCACTCTCATCCTATGAGCACATCAACTGTCAGAGCATCATGAAGGGAAAATTTTGGGTATCAAACTTGAGAAGAGAGTCTGAAGTACTAGCAAGGTAGGAATCAAGTTGCTACCACTACTCTCACCTGAGAGTAGCAAGACAGGCATGGTCTCAGAGATGACCAGGCAGGAGCTGGGGATGCCCAAGAGTTGTGCATCAGTCACAGGAGAAAGGGAAGCCAACATTGCTCAGGCAAACAGCACCATAGTCTTGTGAAGGGGCATAAAACAGTTGCATCATTTCATTAGTGTCTGAAGGTGTGAAACATGGGACTGGTTTTGGGATATCTCCAAGGTGCTTCAAAAGGAGAAAAGCAGCAGAACCAAGGAGTGTATATGATAGAGAAGGGACTATAGTCGAAACCACAAAGAAGCAGAGAGAATTAAAACAAAAATGGTAATAAATCGCCTCTTATTCTCCCATAAGCAATATCAGGAGTTGCACACAGGCTGCCTTTTAGCAGGCATCTAACTTTGCTAGCAATCTTGACTCACTTGCCATCCTGAAATATTTCAGTGCACTTGCCTCAGGTAAGACTTCCCCTAACCATAATTTGGTGAGGAAGAGTTGGTGAAGGGGTATCTCTCTGCCATGTGCAGAGCTCTGTGTTCTCCTGTGCTCAAGAGTGGAGGCTTAGCATTTGGGAAGTAGCTTGTCATCTCATCAAGAATCTGCTTTCTGCCTCTGCCCGTATTCAAAGCCTCTGTAAAAATAAATTAATGCTCACAAACATTCAGCTGGAACATATTAGCTTGTCTGCAAAGATCTCTGATGGTCCCTTGCTCTAACCTCCCTCAGTTCTTGCATTCAACTGGATTAGTCTGTCTCCACAGAACATCCCAGGGCTAAAGGGCCAAGTGAAATGCTTGTTGCAATTATTATTTTCTCCTGTCTATCTGGGGTCTCTGTGGAGCCAGACAGGAGAACTTACAGCAGCCGCCTGCATTGTGCCCTCTGCTTCCCTTGATAATGTTCTGGCAGAGAAGAATGAGAGCAGCCTGAAAAAGCTGCAAAGGGGTGAATAAGCAGAGAAGAGGAAGGAGATGAGAAGATGAAGCTCAGATGAATGAAGAAAGCACATAGGAAAGGAGATGCAAAAGCAGATGAAGACACATCGGCAGGAAGAGCAGCAGCTGGGAAGAGCAATTTTGGAACAGGAGGTGAAAAGAAAGACACACTGGCCTTCTGGAGCCTGGAGTCAGCACAGAGGATGCCCTTTGCAGTCTAATAGTAAAACCAGAACTCTAACATCTTATAAGTTACATCTTGAGCCCAGCTATTGCAAGAACCATGATCCCATTTTACTATTCTCAATACGTTGCAAATGTTACATGGGTAGGAAATTACAACCCAAATGTCATAGTAGCAGAAAGGAAAGGCTGCAAAATGAAATGCCCGAATGTCAGAAAGTGGCAGAATTGGTCACTGATGTCTTTTAATCTAAGCTTG
Organism: Urocynchramus pylzowi; assembly: GCA_013397555.1. Taxonomy (NCBI): domain Eukaryota; kingdom Metazoa; phylum Chordata; class Aves; order Passeriformes; family Fringillidae; genus Urocynchramus; species Urocynchramus pylzowi. Next base: position 140,765 of record VZRH01000514.1, on the reverse strand, counting down.
TACAACAAAACTGTCACCTGTGCTTGCTATTTGTGTTACATTTTTTATTGAGAATAAAGTTACCAGTATGGTTGCCTTGCCTTTTTATTGGCATCCATCCATTCAAAAGCATTAAATTACAGAACATATTATCCTATCAGCAACACTACAAGTTAGATGCCAAGTGTGCATTCCATATTCTAGATCTATCTCCATAGCCTAATAAGACTCTGAAAAGCCAAGCCAGAAAACGAATGGAGATGGAAAAGGCAAAAGTACTGAACATCTTAAAAAGCCTGTGGATGACAAAACTTCAAATGATGGTGCATACGTTTATCTTTTTTGAGGTCATTAATGCAGTTACACCATGGGAACATTTGGCCCATTATTCATAATATCCAGAAGATGAAGAAGAGTATCACACTTAATTGAAACCCTTGTCAAAATGAAAAATTAATTATCCCCCAAAGATTCTCTGTCAATCTGTCTCTTTCTATTTGCTGTCTATTTACAAGGGTAATATCAGCAAAACAGCTCTGCAAGTCCATGCTACCAAGAAGCATATTATATTATGTAAAAGCAACAAAGGCAGGGGCCAAGTCAGGAATTCTGCTACGAGGAGCTCTTTCTTCGGATAATGCCTACTCCAAAAAGAATCCTGTTTTTAGCAGGGTATTGGATAAGCACCAGGGACTGCAGTTGGAGCACGGCTGCCTCAACTCAAAAGAGGAGTTTCTGAGAAGCAGAAAGGATCATCACAAAACTAAAGGATAGTCCAACAGCATGGACATTCTGCCAGATAGGAAAGTTGGGGCTCTGCTTTGAGTAAAAGCAACAAAATTCTGTGCTGAAAGAAAGGACCAGAAGGTCATTGCCTGTTTTGGATTCCTGCTGCCTCTGCAAACAGTCCAAACAATCCCTCCAGGGCAACAGGAAACAAGGACAGGGGCTTCCACATCTGAAAAACTACTGAGGGACGGTGCAACAATTTCATGTCCATCCCTCTTCTTAACCAGGAAAGGAACAGCATCCCAGGCAGGACTCACACACCTCCAACTCTGTGACCCCTTTTCCAAAAGGGACAAGGAAAACTAAACAGAGCACTCTGATAGAAGGCACAGATAACAGGACAGTTGCCATCTGCCCAGGCCCAGTCAGAAACATTCATTCCGTTTCTAAGTCTTCCTTGAGCAAAGGCCTACATTTTCCATTTGCCCAGATATTTGCTTTCTCCCCTGCCAAGCACTAACCCTGAGACAGAAAGAGCCAAGTCCCAAGTGCCTGTTAAAGGCCCCAGTCTACCAAACCTAGAGAAGAGAAAGACCCCTGGCTTTTTTCACTTGCGCCACATTATCACAGAAAGGTGGATTAGAAGTTATCTCAGCTCTGCTTTCTTTCAGAGCTCCTTGGCAACACAGCCACCAAGATATAAATATGCACACACAAAAATTTGCAGCAGGCATATGTGCACGCACACACAAAAGCCAATAGGCAAAAGCATTTCAAGGCATGAGGCAGATATGGCCAGGAAGGCAAAGGACTTAATGAAATTCTGGAAAGAGGGGAATATATTATCTTCTTCTTGTAATTTAGCTTTATTTAAGGGTTAAAAAATCAAAACCCCACCACAGAAAATAACTAACTTCACAGTTGTTCTAACTACCACCAGCAAGTTTCCCACAGATTGCAAGTGGCCAGCAGAAGTTTCAGGCCTCCATTGTACAAATATAACTTAAATTAAGAAGACTTAATTTGACTGAAGTAAGGTTGACAAAAGGCCCAACTTGAACTGAGTATTCAATAGCACACTAATTAAAGGGCTGTAGGCAAGAGAGCTTCCCATCTCTGAAGGTAGCAGGCAAGTGACATTTCAAAGACCATTTATTACTTTTATTACACTTAGCTATTAGCACTTGCACCAAGTTTGGGCCAAGGAAAATAACACACTGTTGTTACCATTTCCATTCAGCTATGGTAAGAGCACAGGAGGATAACGTGCACCAGGCATGTACACAATATACCAGAGTGTCCTGTGCAAGCAGGAGCCTAGCAAACAAACATACTGCACTCATGGTGCTCACCCCAAAAGGGGCAAACAAACCCACCACATCCATTCCTTGTGTACAGCAAGTGACAGACACCTTGCTATCCAGCTCCACAGAGTACCAAAAGTTGTTCTCAGCAAAGACCAAGACAAAGCTTATGCTCACCATAAGCTTCTTATAGCCTTGCTTTCTTCTGGGCCAGCACTTGTGCAGGGAGGCCTTCCCCATCTCTTTGGATGGGAGGTTTCCTACAGGTGATGGCTGTTGATGCAAACACTTGGAGAAGATATTCCTTCTCCTGGGTCAAGTGGGACACAGGTTTGGCATGGCATTTTGGTATGTTCTAGCCCACAGCTGTTGTTCTCAGACACAGAGGAATCTCTATTTGCTTCCTAATAAGCAGCACCAGGTTGGGAGAAGAAGCACTCACGTCAAGAAAACAATGATGGGATGATCTTTGGGCTCGTTTAAGCTCTTCCCTAATAATTGTTTATCAACTGCTTCTGTATCGCTTTCTTTCTTTCTGAGTATGCAGACTGCATATTGAATTATTGCATTGTGCAATAAGATGAAGAAATATTTATTCTTAGATGTGTGTATTAACTGTTCTTAAGCCCAGAATACAGCTAATTGTGATCCAGCTGTGACTCAGCTTCTTCATTGTGAGCAGTATTTCTGAAGTCCACATGATTCCTGTAGTCTTCAAGGAAAGATCAAATATAAGAGCTTGCAGTGGAACATGGGAGTATTGCAAGTGAAAAATGTTCTTCAGGAAACCTAGGTTCCAGGAGGACAGAAATAAGGAAAATATCACTGATTCTGGTCTACTGACAAAGTTTATAAAGAAGAAAGTTTAAAATAGAACCTAATATATTGTGAAGCACAGGACTCTTGGCCCATCTCTTGAAAAAATTTACAAATCCCCAAATTTCTCTGCTTCATGATTTCTTTTCTCTCTACAACTTGAGAAACTCCCATTAATTTCAAATTTTGAATGCAGTATTTGAATCCAGATATTAATATTGATTTTTAATTTGGTAAGAAAGAGAACAATTTTTTTTGAAAAAAATCATTAGTTTTCACCTTGACAAATTCCTTTCCCTGCCCATGCAGCCATGCCAGAGATATATGTATCTACTACTGGACGGTTTTCAGGCAGACTTTTAGACCATCATCCATCTCTTCTGAGATATCTCCTGAACTGCCATTCCCAAATGCTATTATTTCCCTCTAACATGTCTCTTTTTGGTCCTCCTGGTCCCTGGGCTCTCAGTCAATATCTGGCTGGGTGAGCAGTCCCTTTTGGTTTGTTTTCTGGGAGCTGATATCTCACAGAGTTGATACTTCATCATGAAAGAAGATCAGACTCTTCTCCTAACCTGATTCTTCATTAGTGAACTGCTGTATCGTGGTTCTTCTATGTTTAATCTCCTCAATTAGTTCAAATAATGAATTTACTGCCAGGAAAGTTTACAAAAGAATATCATTTTAAATAAATACACAGTAAGTAAGTAGTGACTAAGTGCACTCCAAACCTGCATGTGCTCACCCCAGCAGGCTACAGCCAAAGGACTGTGCAGGGGTGTCCCTACAGCCACTGTCACTATTTCTGTGCTACACAAGGGAAAGATGGGCTCCAAGCTTTTGGAAATCCTGGACTGCTATTTGGGGGTGCTCTGCAATAGCTCCAGATATCTTCCGGTATCAAGATCCAGGCATTAGTAAAGAGCTGTTAAATAGTTCATTTCTAGGAAACCTACAGGTTAGATATTTAAATCTCATCTTGCTTTAAACTCTCGTAAAAAGTAGAATACATTTACATGATCATCCACAAAGGCAGAATGATTTGTATAAACTAGGTACTACTGTTTTTTCTTAAAATAGCAGTTACTGACAAAGTGGTGCATTTTTTGTCTGTGTTTTGTACACAAATCTTGGAATTAAGCCATTCTCAGTAGCATGCTTTCCTTACAAATCTGGCTTTAAATGACAATGAATTCTTTCAGGAAACATTCTTTGTTCAGTTAAACTGTTCATCTTCCAAAAGCTCTGAAATTACTTAGGATTTGGAAAGATGTTTGTTCCATGGCATTAATTAAAGACGATCTTGCCTTTCTGCAGGTCTTTGCTTTTATTATTATTTTTAATCTACAAAAGCAGATAATTACATAAAGTTCTCACATAAAGTTTCAACAAAGAAACTAACATTTCCAGTTTTAACATCTTTGAACAGTTAAAACGTTTTCTCTTCAGGGAATCAGAATTAATACCCTGAGACTTCTTTCAAGCAGAAAAAAAAAAGAACAACAAACAAAATGAAATGGGGAAAAATTTGTTTTCATGCTTTTTTACTCTTCTCTCCTATACTAATGCTGGAAATCCACAAGAAGGTAAGGGAAGGAAGATCTTACCACAGTCTAAATTTTCTTCGTTTTACTGTGGGGATAAAGAGAAAAACCAGCAAATGTTCTATATGGGGATGTTTCTATTGAAAACTCCTGTAAGCTCTACTATGTCCAGTTCAGGGTAGGGTCTCTGTATCTCATTATTACCATGTTGAACATTGAAAGTCTCTAGAAGTGACCCAGTGGGTAGTTCTCTATGTGTGGCAAGACCTCCGTAATTACTGAAGGAAGTTTGAATGTCTTCACGTTCTGTAGACCTGGACTCACTTACCGGTTTGACCTGATTTTTTTCAAACAGGAGTCACTTTTTTCCTAAGGAATTTTTAGAAATACATTTTAATTATCATGGTGCAACACAGAGCATTGAGGCCTTGACCACATGAAACACTCCATGGGAGAGGATGTAGAGTCCCCCAATGTCTTGGTGGGACATTTGTGCTCTTCAGAATGGCCCTGCCCAGGTGTCCACTCACAAGAGCAAGAATCAGGACATGGCCCTTATATCCTGTGTTTAAAGTCTAGAAAGACGAGCATGGATTCAGAAGCAATGCAAAACTTATCTCAGTAATACCACTGATTTTAAGGGTAGCTGTTATCCTGTGGATTTACTTGATTTTTATTGAAATTCTAATGCTGAAAACATTAGGAATCCTACTTGCTGTCTCCTAAGCACTCCTTCCAGGCTCAGAAGAAAGGTCAAGGTTATTATTCCTTGTAACCCATCATGAGAAATTTTCAGATATCGGCAGTGGTGCTTTAGTAATTTTCTGTGACACCTTAAGCCTGAAAATTGCGTCTTGTTTTCCAGGGAAGGATAGCAAATAAACCCCTTAGTCTGAGTTCCTGCCACCTAGGTCAGGATAGGTGCTTCTTCCTAAACAGAAACATACACATATATGTACATAAATAAGAGAGAGGGGGGAGAAACAATTTCTCAGCAGCTCTCTGAAGAAAGCTCTTTCGTGATGAAATTTTTACTTAAGAAAAGCTCCTAAATCAATTGCTCCCAGGCGAGAAGGGGAGGAGGGAGGACGAGGAAGGCCACATTTCTCCTGATCAGCAGTTTTCCATTGTCCTTCCCTCCTTCTTTCCATCTCCATCAGCAGGCTGCAGATAGCATCTGTAAAAAAGCTGACCCCATGGCAAGGCACCTCTGGGTGCTTGAATGGGCAGGGAAAGCCTTGGCTGGCAATGCCAAAACATGTAGTCCTTGTCCCTTTCCAACACATTGCCTTCCAGCAGTGAGAGCAGGGCTCCCATATCAGTTTAGCATACCAGAGACTTAGAGGGGCTTACCAGGCTGCTCTGTTTAGGGGATAAAAGATGGGAGCTTGGCAGGAATAAACATGTCACTTGGGGAGCCTGCTCCACGGGGCCTGATTTCCCTCTCGTGTCAGCTCCCTGCTGGCGCAGCTCCCTAGCACTAATCCTGATTTATGCTGAATTTCAGTGGGCGCAGGACCAGCCCCTTTATAGCCCCCAGGCACTGCCTGGGCGCCCACTTGTACTCAGGAGGAGGGAAAATATGTCCTCCTTGTGCTGGCAGAAACAAAATATGTAACTTAAGCAATTTTCTAGCTTCTTGGGCAGCAGCATATTGCTTTGCACATGTTTGTGAAGCATTGTTTAACACAGTTTAACAGTGCCCACCGGGATTGGGAACCAGGGGGGTGAGCTCTGCTCCTCTGCTTCTTCCCCTGAGGCTGGATTATAAAAATCAGCTGTGATTTCAAAGCTAGAAATATCTACAGGGCACACTCTTCAGTGAGTGGACACCTGACACTTTCTGTCAGTGGGCGGCTCATCATGACTGCACCGGCCCTGAGAGATGCACGTCTTGTGAGTGAGTGGAGGACTGCTTACAGGCCTTCCTGATGGGAGTACTGGGAGAACTAGTCATTTTTTTATGGTGGCTCTGAGATATCAGAATGTTGATCTGGCCCTTAACAGTAAGTTTGCTTTCAAATCCCTAGCTTTTCATTTTAAAAGGGAAGGTTGGCACCACTGTTTCCATGCTGTTTCTCACACATCTCTTGGCTTTTTGGTCTTTCTCAAAGGGTAAAAGTGGGGGAAAAAAATCACCAAGACTTTACAAAGGCTTTCCAAAGATATCTGCTCAACAAGGCTATGTGCAACAGGCTGGGATAGCTGAGCACACATGAACACTTCATCCTACCATCTCCATCACACAATGCACAGATCAGAATCTCCCCCAGACCTCAATGGGAAGTCCATCAAGGGCAAAGCCCTCATGAAGTTTGTTTTGGAGGTAAGTTATCACTCTTGCCCTTCCCCACCCCTTCCCTCTTCCCAGTCATGGCTGATTCAGCTCAGCAGGAGTCAGCTTGAGCCCGTGCTGCCCAAGAAACTGCAGGGTCCCTTGCAGATGTTTGGTAACACATCAGCGGCACGGCCCAACACAATGTAATGAAATTCCCCCCCAATCTCCCCCAGACATTACCTAATTGATAAAGTGGCTGTCCCACGCCACAGCAGCTCCCTCCCCAGCTCGTGCGACACAGCCGGGCTCTGTTCCCTTTCGCCATGACCTCATGCCGGCACTCGCCGCCCATGCATCATGCTGCCTGCAAGCTTCCTCTTCCACACCAGATAAACACGGCTGAGACAAACTCCCTCATCAACACAAGTGGAAAAAAAAATTAAAATAACTCCTAACCTTTCTGGAAGTCCTGCCCCAGGCCTTCATTCCTGGTGAGAGCTGCTAGCCATGGGATCCCATGTGGAGCCTATCTCAGCAGCCTCTAGCCTACTGCTGTTTGCTGGCAAAATCCAGAGAGGGAAAAGACTAAGAAATGCAAAGGTTTCTGCTATAACTTCCAGACATGAATACCAAAGTTGCTCTCACTTATACAAGCGCACATGCAGAGGTGGAATTTCCATGGGGTCAGGCTTATTGGTGAAAATCAGGCATACCTCAGTCAGCGGGGCTGTAGCTACATTTGCACTGAGTTTTATTTACTCAGTAGTGCACCTAATGCAGAGCTGGAAAACTAAGCTGTGCGTAGGGGAAAATCTATACAAGCAGGTTTAGCAGCAAAAGAGCCTCTAACTTGAGATTGCCTCTCAACATTGCCCCCTCAGTACATAGTCTACAATGTCTTTGTTGTGTGATCTCCCCTGTGACCTGAAAGCAGAATTCAGTTAACCTTCACTACCTCATCTATGGATCTGTCATGGAAAAGACAGCTGTTAATTCCCTATCATCCTTATCATCCTTAATCATGGTGGGTCTTAGCAAAGTTTTCACACTAATGGAATTACTGAAACTTGCAATCATACATTGACCATAATTATCTATAACATCCTGTGGAATTTAGCAAATAAGATCAGAAAAAAATGGATCCAAATATCTGAAACATTTTCTGATTTATGTATTCTACAAAAATAACATTAATGGATTTTTTTAAATTGTTTACATTCAAAATACAATTTTGTTTCAAAGTCTCTCTTTCAATTATAAAAGAATGCCCCCAAAATCATGTAAAGATCACCCAAAGAACCTATATCTGTGCACATCTGCACATGCCCACACATGCATAAAAGCAGAGAGAGACACAGAAAATTAGAACTCACAAAGAACATTATCTCCCATTAATTTAAGTTAAGGGTAATCCTGAAAATTTTTCCATTCTAGTTTCTCAGTTCAGATATCAAACAAAAGATACAGAGATCAACTACTAACTCCCAATGCTTACATACAGTATCCTTTATTCCTCCTATGGTGAAAACCCTGCAAAGGGCATCTAGGCTCTGAAGTCTAAATCAGTATTTATGAATGACAGGAAATTGTAAGTTTTTGAGCCTAAAAGCAAAAAATAAAAGGCTAGTAACATAGGATTTTTTTCTGTTAATGCAGTTTATGTAATTAATATCCATGCATTAACTACAAGCAATTCTATGGGATGTTTCATACACTTAATACAGGACACTGTGGGCTTCTATGGGATGTTTCAAGAAGGGGTTGTTCAGTTGCCATAACATTCCTTATCCTGCCATTTTTCTGGCTGCAGGAAATGAAGGGCTGTGAAGCCCCTGAATATGAACATGCCATCAGGAGGAGCATCACATCTGCTTACAACCTAAATCCCTTGGCATTATTCTCTCCCACTGGAAGAACTTAGGACAGATCAGATAGCTACAAACAAGATTATATTTTCCTCCTCTCTCTCTTTTACTCATGGAGAACATGTCCATAACTCCACCAAAAATAAACAACCCTACAGCTAATCTTCCCACTCCTTGGGACAGTTTGTTGAAATTAGTGAAAGGATGTAGACGTTGCGCAGGCGGCTCGATAAGAGTTATAAGCACTGTTTTGTTATTACTGAAGAGAGAGAGCATTACTTTTCTGTCTGCAATGACTTTAAAACACAACATTCTCCCTCACGTCTATCTCCCGACCTACTCTATTTACATTAAATATAAGTAAGCATGGGCATGTGCATATGGAAGGAAAATAAATGGCTTCCAAGGGGAGGGTGTTTTGCTTATTGTATACATTTTTTGAGGATGTGGCAATATAAACCACAAACTCAAAAATGAGAACAACTCAGAAAGCACCACTAGAACCCAAAAATCCTCAAACAAACAGCAGAGCTTCTAGTGACGGTTATTTTCCTTGAAATACCAATATGGATACCAGTAAGAAATACAGGTATTCATTAGCAACATGCATCTAGATTAGATACAACAGATGGGATGGATAATTTTATCCCGATTCTTCTCAGGTACATCTGATGCTAAAATCAGCCTACTAACTTATTTGGTAGTTCAACTCAAATATTAGCTAAAAGGCAGCACAGCAGCAGAGTACCACCAGTGCTGCTTTAGGGCTGAGAAATCAGTGTCTGTTGGGGCAGGTGTCCCATTGCACCCTGTTGCACCCCACTGCCGAGGGCACTGCTGGTGCCAATGGTGTGTGAGCGCTGGCGTAATCCATTTTCTGCAGCAGCCTGGGGAGGGAGATACATGACATGTATTTAGGCTGCAGCTGCTCTGAGGCAGACCAAGAGACTGTCTCTACATTTTGTATCAACCCAGCACCGCAGATCCCTGACTGAGGCTCCTTGGAGCTGCGGCAACAGATAACAGGCTGTCGTCATCCCTGTCGGCTAGAATAGATGTAAGTGGAAAAATCCTTCAGCTAATGTTGATCTGGCACTTGCTGAATGTGCAGCGAAGGTAGAAAGATGGAGAGCAGTGACTAGCAATGGGGGGAGATAAAAGTAGGATTTTACATATCTGATTTCACAGACTTTTGATGGCTTTTTTCTTTCCCGTTGGCCTGTGATTTTGCTACATTTATTTATGCTCTGAAGAGGCAATTTCTCTGATGCCACTTGTTCTTCGACCAAACAGCACCTAAAAAGGAACTTCATGCTGCTGTTAAAATTACCTTTTAATTAAGCAGCAATTCATTAAAATAGCTTTATTAACTGTGTTATGCATTGGAGATAACTTTGGGCATAGTTGATTCCAATTTAGTTTTAGGTTACAATTCAACACCAACTCTAACTCCAGTACAGTTGAACTTACAAATGTCAATCTGTAACATAAAAGTGAAAATGACATAATGATGTTTAAGAGAAGTGTACCTGAATGGCAAAATATTTGGACTGAAAATCAAGCAGTAATGTATCTGCCTTCAAAATTCAAAATTTATAATTAATGGAGTGTGTGCAAATCTGTAGTAGCTGTTATTCTTTGAGATGTATAAAATTACTGAAAAATACGTATCATTCTGTCCAGTGGAGCAGTTGCAAAAATATTGCAGAGCAGTCTTTATAACCACACACTTCTGTGTGGTTTTTGCTGGTATGGCAGAGTGAGAACTGGAGAGCAGACGCTGTGTACCTCACTGTACACCTTGATGCAACACAAACCACTAACACAGTATTTCTTACTGTGTCACACAGCAAATTATTGTTTTGTTGTTAATATTTGCTTGTTTTTGAAAGATATGCAGGAAAACAATGTAGTCTATGGGACTTGTAGTTATATGGGGTTTGATTTTATATATTAAAAAATTATGGCTAGGTAATGAATATTAACTCTGGGCATTCTGAAAAGCAATGTAACTTACCTAGCAATGAAGGGCATAAATCCTTCCACAGTTGCTGGGCTTTCACTTAATGGGCAGCTTGTCTTTTTTCTTTATTCCTTTGATATATTCTAAACTATTTCTTTCCCACAGGGAAGACAGTTTGGGCCAAGCCCTGTACACTGTTGAGAGACCATGACAAGCCTTCTGCATGTATTGGTTCCATAGAAATATGTGCAGGTGTCTGCATATATATCTGTATTTGCCTACACATATGCTGTGTGCATATACACACAGAGTCCCATGCATCATCTATTTTAATTTCCACTATTAGAAAAATTTAGAAAACCAAGGAAGAATGCGATGTGCTTTTTCCTTCTGTGCAAAATAAGCTGCAAAGACTGACTTTTAAAATTTTGCTGTTTTGCTAGATATTTGCAAGTGTTTTCATCCCACAGAAGTGTACAACTGGTGATATACCTTCAGCATAACATTCTTGCTAACCCTGTCACTTTTATATGTCATGCAGTCATGTGTTTGTAATCAGAGGTCCATGGACCTGGCAAGAAAATCACTCCCTTTCCAGCTGCTCTGTCCTTTTACCAGCATTACATTTGGAGAGCAAACTGTAAATAATAAGCAGTTGATGAAGCTTCCACAGCTAGCAAATTTCCAACTTCAAAAGCTTTTCTGCTTCTGAAGTTAATGGCTGACTTCCCTCTGGGTTCACTTTTCATGTTTTACTGTATGCCATTCTAGACCATTAATAACTATCGGTGTTTGCGGCTATTGTATAAGGACCCAAAAACATATTACCACTCTTCCTGGTTCAGAGTTGCAGACCACAAGTGTGTTCATAGTAAAGGGCTAAATAAGTGCTTCGCAGCAAAGCTTTTTATAATACAAAAACACTCTCGTGTTTAGAAGGTGCAATGAACCTTCTTTTCCAAAAATTACTGGAGATTTCTGCATGTTTCTGAACTTTTGAGACAAATATATCCAGAATCTGTGATAATAGAGCTCTTTCAAAATCAGAATCACTCAGGTCTGCCCCTGCAGCTGAAGTACGGTCACCTTGAGCAAGCTTTCCAGGATTGTATCCAGCGGGGCTTTGAATGTCTCCAATCATGGAGACACTACCACCTCCCTGGTCAGTTCATGCCAGTGCCTGATCACCCTAACTGTGAAAAAAGTGTTTCCTGATGTTCAGACAAAGCCTCCTGTGTTTCAATGGATGCCCATTGCCTCTGGTCCTGTCACTGGGTACCACTGGAAAGAGCCTGTTCCTGTCTTCTTCATTCCTTCCTGCCAGGTATCTGTGAGTCCACCCTCAAGCTGACTCATCACTGAGGAAAATGTAGAGAGAGGTATCAAAGGGAGAGCTGACCTTCTCCACACCGAGCACAGTGGACAAGATCCTGCTTATGGATACCAGAATTTTTTCAAAAGGAACTACATTCTCATTGAGTTACCAGACTCCTTGATGGTTTCATTTTCAGTGTAGAGCAGCAAAAGAACAAATACAGATAAAAATCTCACTCTGCAATATTCTTAAAGTGGGCATAGCCTTTAAAACTGAGATCACCTGAGAACCAAGACATGGATTGGCACTGCAGGCACAAAATTGAAGAGACTCCATCTCTGCTCTGAAGTCATACTACCATACCATCAAGCTAGTTCAGCATTTGACCTGACATCCCATAAATGTTTTCTTCTTTTTCTGTGATAAACAAATAACCTTCTTCTCCTCTGGTTTCTGTTCTCTCTGATCTTAACAGCATATCCAAGTGCATCACCCATCCAGGTGAACACATTCACATCCTGGTGATTCAGCCCAGATCTGAACTTGAATCCTGTCTCAGCAGTTCTTCTAGAACATCTGTTGAAACTGTTTACCAAGATGAGTATCTTGATTGTGTTTTTTCCCCACATCCATCTATGTTTACAAAAAAATTTCAGCAGTTAATATAGAAAACCTACATATTTACAACTCTAAATCAAATTGGGACAAATAGTATAACAAAGGCTTTCCAATTTACTTTTTTCTTACTTATTTGCAATTCTGCCCACAGAAACCTTCCCACAAAGATGTAGTGTCATCCCTTTGCTTATATTATTCATGAATACATGCTAGTGAAAATAACTTTACTTTTTTGTTGCATTGTTCAAGATAAAGTAGGATGACAAAGAAAAAGAGGCAATCAAGCCCTAATTATCAACATTTAAAGACAGTTGTCTTCAAAACTCAGGAGACAGATGTGGCCCAACTCAATTGCCCCTGTATAGGCAACCAACAGATATGTCCCATGACACCTGGGACACTGGCACAAGGCTGTGTCAGGAGACCCAGGCCAAACAACCAGCAAACGAAACCCAGATGTGGGACCCTGGGAACATATCAAAGAGCACATACACACCTACAAGTGAACAAATGAGTCAGGGCTGGCCATCCCCCAGCCTAGAGCCAGGCAATGGGGGCAAGGAATTTATCCCCTCAGGTCCAAGAGGGGTCTTACAGAAAGTGCTTGTCGGTACCCATCAAGTTACTTGAGCACATTTAAAGGATTTGAATTCAAACTGCCACATTGGGTCAATGTAGGAGATTGTGTTTCAGTAGTTTCTACAGTTGCTTTCCACTCCGTATGAAAGAGTTATAGTGTGTATGAGAGAGGTACCAAAAAAAACTATTCCACATGTAGATGAGTGCCAGTTCCCAAAAAATCCAGGTGCTTTGTACACAGTGGAACAGAGACCCAACCAGAGAAAACTTTCCCTAAGCACATCATAGCCCTGCAGCTGGGGCAACTGCTCTGCATGCCTGCATCTCTTCTGGTGACAGTGACCGTTCTAACCACTCTGAGATAAAAAATACCATTGACATGAGATTTCATTTTCTTTTTACTGAAAAAGAAAAGGAAAAAGAAAAAAAGTGACCACTTTCTTCAAAAATAAGCTTGAAGCATTTTTAAGAGAGAAAAATGAAAATATGTAAATTCATCCTCATGAAACTTAAGTTGTTCTCAGCTTTGTATTCAATAGCCAAAAACCATTACCCAAAACAAAACAATGAAAATTGTTCACAGATCCCATTTAAATGTAGATTAAATTAAATTAAATCAACTTCTGATTTAACTAAATTGGATGAATCCATCTAAAAATGGAAATGAAACAAAGAAAGCAAAAATTTGACCACAATTACAGGCAAGCCATTGGTGGTAAATATGGCTTCCAAAGATTTTTGGGAATCAGATATCTAAAAAGTTTTGCATTCAAATCTGTGGCAGAGCAACAAGCTCAGACCTTGATAAGACTCACTTAGGATCCTATCTGTTCAAGACAGTCTTTTAAATACAAAGGTGAGAAAGAACAGAAACAGAAAGTGGAAGAAACAATCCTACATATTTTGTTGAGTAGTTTGCCTTTTGAAAGTTGACAGTTTGTCTCTGCACACTGACAAAGAAATTTACACAAATACATGCAAGTAGGAGATCTCATGCTGACTTTTGTTGAGAAAAGCGTACACAACAATAGACTACAGGCACTGCTAGTACACAGTGCTGTCAGCAGACATTGCCAGCTCAGAGGAGGAGGTGTTTGTCACAGTGACAGAGCGCACATTTGTGCATTACAAACATCTGTGAGTGTGCCTATTTTACATACAGCACAAGGTTTGTGCTTCAAGACGCTCTGGCAGACTAAAGCAGATGTTCCAGTAAAAGTATATTTATCCAAATAATATTTTCGAGTATCCTGCCGCACCTTTGCCTAACACCAATTATACAGCAATCATGACTAAATTTATATAGCAGTTATTCTACACAAGCATGTCAAGCATTCTGCACATAGGTGACCAAAAACATTGATGCATTAAAGCAGATTTCCTTCCTAGATGCCATTGGATGTGACAAGACCAAAATAAAACCATGGGCCTCTTTTAAACTTTAATCACCATATTAACACCCAGGAGAAAAGCTCTGGGTGATCCCAATCTTGTTTAAGAGTGTTCAGCTGTAGATACTTACAGGATGTTCTGCCCCTGCTGATTGCTCATTATCCAAAATTAGCTCTCAGAGCAGTCTTTGCCATAGTGTCTGGCAAAGTGGAAACTGGACCTGTTTTCAAGAGCTTTTGACATTCTCAGGACCTCCGCTCTTCCAGGAATGCATGCCTTCACTGAGCAGGACATTACACAACTTTCTACAGAGAGAAGTCAAGAGAGTTGTTACTCAACATCGAAACAAATCCCTGGAATAGTGGGGCAATGTTGATTTTGCTGCTTTCCTGATATACTTACTAGACTATCTGGGGTTTAGCTGCAGCTTAATGGTTTACAACAGGTTGAGGTTCTGTACTAGGACCGATTGGTCTTGGACACTATAGTTCCAATCCTTTAGGCTTTTTGAAAGCAAAATCTTGGTGATATTCCTCCAGTATTCAGAAGAAAAAAAAAAAAAGAAACACTTGTGCTTTCCTCAAAATATATACCTGATGTAAAAACCTGCCCTCTTGCTGAAAAGCTTAGATTATGAAACTACCCACAAAATGTAAGTGCACATGACTACAAAAACAACAGCTCTTCAGTCACGGCAGAGAAGAAAACATATGTCTTTTATATATATAAAACCTCTTTAGTGCATCTTCTATAAATTATTTTAGCTGGTAATTCAAATTCCTGTTAAGGTCAGGCTACAGTTATTAAGCCCTGAAAGCCTATAAAAACAAATTACATTTTGAGGCTCCTTTCAAACCTTTCTGAAAGAAAAGAAGGTTACAGTAGCTGCTGACTTGATTCTAGTAAGATGATGTGCTGATGTAGCTTATTGGCTGTAACCCTTTTCAATAATTTTTGTGGTAATTTTGAGCTGATAAGCTGCTGGCAGGGTTTTTTTCTTTCAGGAAAATGATTTTTTTTTGCCACCACCTGAGATATATCACAAATGTTCTCATCAGAAGAGGTTTGATTATTTTGTGTCAATTCTTGTTTTGTTATTGTAAAAACATTTACATTTGTGTGCTTTTCATTTATTGCTGTATCATAGTAAAGCATTTGATTAACGTATGTTGTATACACAGTGCGTACTACATTTTAAAAAATGCAACCTGAACGAAAACTGTAAGAACAGCAAATAGGATTGATAAAGTTAAAACCAACATTTCTCACCTTTTTAAGATGAAGATCTGGTTTTCTAGATGAAATATTTCAATTCTTTCACAGAACTTTTTCTTGCAATTCCTCATGAAAGTTTCCTGTAGAATGCTGTTCTTCCATTGGCTTTGTGATAGGAGTGAGAATGTGCTCACTTTGAGTACTTAAAAAAAATCACATCCTGTCATTTAGTTTTTTAATTATTTCTGCTTCTTGTCACCCCATATCATTAATTTATTTTTTTTAACTTTGTGGTAACTATTACTTGGTATTGCTGCATTTTTCCATATGAAAATCTCTTCTAATGCAGCCATTATGTAAATAAATATGTCTACAGTATACTTTGCTGTGTTACAAAAGGAAGCTTTAAAACATATGCTTCTTATAACTCTTATAAAAATTAATGAAACACTTATTCTTATACAGTGGGCTTAGCTTAACTTTGAAAAACTATGTGAAAACACTAAACTAAAATAAATTAGATTGCTGTTAATGTAAAATATCCATTTGAAATACTTTGGTATTTAAATTTAGCTCATTCCGCCTCTGGCGTATGAATTTGGAGGTAAGCCAGCTTCTCTTAAAAATAACAGTCCTATGCAAATCCAGAACGGACCGTTTTGGGCTAAAGCTGTGCTTTTTTTGCATCAACTGTCTTTTTGTGTGAGTGAGGGGAAAAAACTTCTTAAACATTAAAATCGTGGTGTGGAAATGCCAACAAAAAGAAAAAAACCTGCTTTTCCACTTGATTCTGTCTGGCATTTCTCAAATCCTGATAATTTCTCCCATGGAAGATGTAGTCTCCACTAAAATAGCTGTAATTAAGAACAGTGATTCCGTACTGGTGCTGGTCCCAGCCTGTGGTCATGGCACGGATGGATGGCAGCGAGGAGCGCGAGGCAGAGCCACCACGGCTGCGCCCGCATGACCACACCCATCACTCATGAGCTACACCCACACAGGGCTGTTCGTCCAAAACACAGAGGAGGTGATGAGTCCCAGTGGCACCAAGAGGTGGTTAGTTTGCAGTCTCCCAGCCCCTCTTGAGCAGGGTCAAACAGGCAGGGGATTGGAATTTGGCTTGGGGACCAAGCATCAATCCTGCTCACAGTGGATCTGTCTCCCTGGGCAAATGGAAAAACTGTAGTGGGTGTTATGGACACATAATAAGGATCTTGAGAAATGCCACTGCCATTCCACATTTTGGACTGGACCTGAAGATCTGCAAAAGCTCTGCATGGGACTTACCTCTAGAGACAAGTTGAAAATAATATGGCAGCAGTGCAGATGATGGAGAAGCCATAGTCGTTCATTTTGGGCATAACCAGAGGGAGAAAGGTGAGAGAAAGATGCCTGGCTCTCTAGTGCCAGCACTAGACAGAAGAAAACCCTCTCAAGTTTATGAGTGAGCAGCACTCTCCATAGAGAATCTTTGAGGCAATGTCTTTATTTGACTTGTCCAGCAATCCCGCTCCACTGAGTCTGCTCTCCACCAGAGTGGGCATTGCTCAAAAGAGAGGATACCTCACAGAGGTCATATCTGTGGGTGAAGCACCCTGTACAGCATCTGTCAGAGAAACTCACTTCTTTGTGAATGCATTTTTCTACACTTGTGCAAAAAAGTTGGAATAAGCAACATATTTTTTATCTGGCAACTGCTGAAGGAGCAGGTACATAGGGAAGAATCCAGGACAAAGCACATGGAAAAGATGCAGAGCAGTGCAGTTCAACTTTCCCCACGGAAGGCAGCTCTCTAATTTTTGACTCTCAAATAAGACAGGAAGTGATGAAGCCTGATCAAAGGGTGGTTTGAACCATGTACAGCTTCCACTCAGAGCAGCCCACAGCTGCCGGCCTTTTCCAGGATCAGATCAATATTTGGCACAGGCCACTACTGTTTGCTTTCAACTTGAGTCATTAAGAAAGACTAAAGTTTTTCAGGTCATATGGACAACTCATCCAAGAAGGAAAAGTGAAAAACATGAGTATTTGCCAAATTGAGGGATATAAAAATGATATAATATTGTAGTTGTTTTACAAGAAGCAGCTTTTCCAAACATTACACAATCTTATTAGGAACAGCATTAGCCCACTTAGAAACAGCGCTCTGCATAAACGTTCAGGCAAATTTATTCTTGACCAGCCTGTTACTATCTAGGATACTTCCCAAATCAATCAAGCCCTCCTGTAATGGAAATATTTCATAGCAAAAATTGTCATAAATTGTAAAAAGGGAAATCCATTTCACTGCTGGATATATCACGTCAATAAAAACATCATGCATTTGACAAGAAGATAGATTTTTTTAAAGTGGCTGGGATTATGGGGGGAGGAGTGGCAGAGGTTAATGTCATAAGATTAGTACCACTGTTTGCAACTCACCTTTTGAATGATGTATTATGGTATCCAATGAAGCAAATCTACTGTGGCTTTCATCAGTTTCTCTTTTAGTACAAACAGCAGCAGGGATGAAACGCTGAACTTTTGTGTAGAAAAGCATCAACAAATGAAAAAACAATTATAGCTTGCACATTTTTTCCCCTGCTATTTTTGTTGGCATTTTTCCTCCAGAGGGCCAGAAATACCTAAGGATCAAGGCTGTGCCTTGGGGATGGGACAGCTTCTCCCTGCCTTTGCATCAGACACAGAGGGATAGGGATAACTTGTGTTCTGAAAACCAGTTTCTTAGAAGTAGTTGTGGAGACAGGTTACATCTTCCCTTGTGGCAGCATCGCTCTGGAAGCATGGATATTGCAAAGCTGGAGGAATCTGGCTGTTGGAGGCATGCCCTCTCTCAAGTCCAGCTCTTAGACAACAAGAAGCTGAACAAACCCAAATTAGCCATTTAAAAAAGACCTGAGAGATCTCAGAGCATCAAACAATTGCTGTGCAGGCACAGCTGCTGCAGAAGTGAGGTACAGACTGATCTGGGAAGGGCAGCCACTGTAATTCACCCTGACTTGTTGCAAACACTGTCAGAAGAGGCAAAATGTGCTTCAGGATAAATAATATCCTGTTCTGATTTAGCCCTTCTTTCAGCAAAATAAGGCAGATATTCCTTCTGGAAGGTTTGAAGCTGCTGTCAAAGTGCACAGATCATCTGCCTAGGATTTGCCTAGCTTTTCCCTGCTCCTTTCATGGTAAGGCTAAAGGGAAAAGGCTGCATATATATGATTACCTGTGGTGGTGGGGACTTGCCTGGCCTGTTGCTCATCTTCCTGGTGTTCTTCAGAAGGAACAGGATGGCAGACGTGTGCCAGGCCAGGTGGGTAAGGATAACACACCCTCTGCAGGCAGTGGTGGTGGGAAGCAGGCAGAGGTTCACATGGGAGGGGAGCAGGACCACCAAACAAGTCCTGGTTCCTCCAACATCCCACAGATCAGATAACCAAGTCCTGCTTCAGCTCTGGGCACAAAGAGGAGTGGAGGGACCCAGGCATGGAGGCCAACTGTGCAAAACCCCTCCTGCCTGGGAACAATAATGCAGCTATATGTCATTTGCAAATGGTACAGGGACAGATCTCCCTGAAGTATCAATCCCACAACAAACTTATCATGTAGCATCTTTTTAATCTAGGCCTCCTCTGCTTCCAGTTTTCCCCACATGTATTCTTCTCCCTGCTTGCCTCCAAGCAGATCCTGTGTGTGCACAGTGTTGGTCCTATCTCAGCGAGAGCATGCAGTCAGTCCAGTGTCTGCATCAAGGGCAGCCTGGCATGTGGCAGGCTCTCCTCCAACCCTGGCACTGCCCGCCTGGCCCGTGCAAGAGACCTTGGAGATGTCAGGTACAATACCCCACAGATGGCTGGGAGACCCAAACATAAAATAAGCTGCTCTGATAATAGGAAAATAAAAAGCTCAGTATGTTCAAATATGCACAAATGAGACTGGACCGAGCCCTAAGCAATGCCAGCTTTTGGCTGGGGGCCTGTCTTGCTGAGAGCTTGGCTGAGAGGAGCATTCCTGAGTGCTTTAGAAATGAGAATACTGACATAAAAGTTTCATCTCTTTGATGAAGAAGCAAAACTGAGTGGTAAATGGCTGGGTTTGGGCTTTGGGCAATCTGGTCTGGTGGAAGGTGTCTCTGCCCATGGCAGAGGGGATTGGATCAAAGTAATCTGCAAGGTCCCTTCCAACCCAAACCATTCTGTGATTCTATGAAAAATTCTACCACAGGCCTTGCATGGCAATGTAGAAGTGGCTTTTCCATTAGCTGGCAAAGGTGGCCTGAAGCCTGAATGTGGGCATGAAAAAAGGAGTGGCAGAGCAGCGCTTTGTGTCCTCTCTGGCTGGCAGAGAAGGAAAGGGAAGAGAGGCCAGCACAGTTATACGTATGAAGTTAAGGACAAGCAGGGTGGGTGTGAAACACTGTTAATAATTTTGTGTCAATCCACAGAAATAATTTGACATGTAAAATTATTTTTAACCTATAAAATTATCTAGTCTCATGAATTCCCTCCCAAAATTCCCTCCTTACTCTTTTCTATCACTAACAATTGAAATTCACATATCTGTTCCCATAATGGAAGTTTGATTGAAACTTTTTTAACTGGCATTTTTTAACCTTTACGTAGTCCCATAACTGGAGAGTTAATTCAGGTGAAAACTGTGGCAAAACTGAGTATTATGGAGAAGTACTTTCTACAGAAATCGATCATTTAAATTTGGCTCTTCCATGATTACGGAAAAAATGAGCAATTCTGCAGCACATCCTCTCACAGTTTTTTGCTCTCCCTAACATTTCTAATTTTCATTCACTCCTAAGGTTAAAAAGCAATTTGTGGGAAGAAAAAAAAAATCAAAACAACAAATCACATGCACACAACAAATTCACCCAGAAAAACTATTGTAAAAACAAACTACTCCCATATAAGATAAAAAATGCAATTTTTTTTTCATCAAAACTCTCCCTGGAGCTGAAAGAAGGGCAGGATTGCCCCACACTCACAGCACAACAATCCACCCTACATTTAATACTTGCTGGATGTCTCTCCATTCACTTTAGGACCTCAGTTCTTTGGTGGTCTTCTGTTTTGACATCTGCTTACCCTTATCTCTAATCAGTTCTGCTGATAGACATTTCCCCTGAGAGTGGAGATGCTGCCTAATATATATTTTTTTTAAAACCAACTACTACTTAGTAGTCATGAAATTATCTTTGTGGCCTGCAAGGGTGAGAGACACTGTTCCTAACATTCCCATACAAATAGCTATGTCTCACTCAACTTTATCTGATTTGCTCTATTTTGCTCTTTATACTCTCATAGCATAATGACATAATGACCACAATATGTTTTTGTTAAACCAGCAATTAGGCACAATATCCCAAGGCACCAAATGATCAGGGAATGCATTGTAAGTAATTGTTAAATGACATGGTAATTTACTACAGCTTGTATCAGAGTTACACTGTCTGCCAGAGCAAGGAACTAAACTTGGAACATGCAAAGGAGCAGTTGTACAGTATGTTGATGCAGAATCCTTCTGCATCACATATCAAAGTGCAAGGTTTTATAAAAAGAGAAACGGATGAAGTATTTTGCCTTCAGCTGATACAGGTGCTTACTAGAATATGTAGCAGCACACATTTAGCTCTGATGATTATGCAAAAGAAGCTGCCTCTCCAAGAGATATGAATGCCATGGCACCCAATAACAAGGCATGACTTCTTTTTATTTAGCAACAGTACTTTGAATTTCCAGCTAGATATGTGGTGTGCATGACAGGCAAAATATCAAATAAAAAGTGGTCCCAAGACCTTCCAATGCCTTAGAAACCAAAATGCAGAGTATTAGAAAGTATACCGTGAAAAATGTATTGTAGATTATTATACAAGATGCTTGAGAAAATCCCCGACAGACTTATTGTAATTGATTTTAGTAAAGGAAAACAAACCACACACATATGAGGAACTGAGTCCTAGGTGATTTCAATTTTAACTTTCAGTGGGAGTGGGATAGTAAGGAATGTCTGCATCTGGGCTTTTAAATGGTAGTCTTTCTTAAAAAAAATCTATTTTTTTTCTGGGTCTACCAAATGTAATTTTTATTGAATTTCCTTCTTCTGGTTTGTTTTTTATTCTATTTCTGTGAAAATAAAGAGCACACACTTGCAAAAACATGTCTGGGTCCAGACGGTCAGTGCAGGAAATTCCTGCAGTTCTGGTGAAAACTGTGACTGGAGGAACAAGGGGGGCATATACTCAGCACCTCTGCTGAAGGATGAGCTATAACATGAATCCAAGAAACACCTGGCTGTTTTGGGGCTGCCCTGCTATCCATGAGCACACAAAGAGGTCAGCCTGCCAGCTGGCAAGAGCTCAGGTGTGGTGATGTGGGCTTTTTCCTGATGGCTCAGGTGAACACAAAAGTACTGTGCTGGGAAATGGAACATCCTAGCAAATGTATGTGGGGAGTAACCTGAAGTTAGGTTTTGAAGCCACACTGATGGAGGAATTCATAGGAATCTGGAGCCCCCATTTCCAGTGTTTCAGTATAACTTTTTACTAAAGAATCATACAAGTCTGTTTATAAAAACTGTTTATAAAATCATATATCTTTATTCACTGCTCAAGCAGAGTCCAATGTGGACCCACACAGCATCCCCCACGACTCAGATTGCTCCTTTTCCTGAAATGGGTAATGACTCTATGCCTTGCTAACTATGGTTTATAAGGCTTGGGCGATTTAAGTAAATACAGTAAAGCCAGGAATGCAAAATCTGTGCTAGACATGCATGTTTTGATGGCACCTCATCTCGGGGCCTTATCTACAGTCTTACCCCAAGCAGCTGGCAAGCACTGTCTCCAAAGTGCTGATGTCTCTGTGCAGTTCTGGATAGGGAAATAATATCAGATCTGCTCCTGGGAAAACACTATGCAGAGCCCCAAATCATGCAGCCAGTTTTCTTGTCACTCCTCACAAAGCAGTGATCTCATCCTTGCTGCCTCCAAATTTTCAATCTCCAGTGTAGGAGAGGGAGGCAGCAAGGGACAAGAGGAGAGGGAGAGGGAAGCTAAGAAAATAAAGATCCCATTGTTAGAGTTCTCTTATTTGTGTGAATATTTGCCAAGACAACAAGATTGGGTCTGATGACATAAACTCAAGGGTCAGTGGGGAGCTGTGCAAGAATGCCTGAACTCCTTGTGCTCATGATCCTTAGGAAAAAAGCAACTTCCAGATGTGAGCGAGCCTTCCTTCAGCCATCCAGTCCCCTAAGTATATCAGATTATGCAGCCTGCACCTATTTGCATGGCTGAGCAATATTTGCCTTGGAGGGAGAACTGTGTCAAAATCCTAGATCCGCACTTCAGGTGTGTTGGTAATGAATTAGAGTTAAATTAAACTTCAGGAGCATGATCATAAAAGACAGGATATATCCAGGATCCACCCTTAAGACAAGGTTGGGAATGAACTGCAAAAGCCCAGGGCTGTGGTGTCTGTCTTGCATGAACTCTATGCAGAGATCAGGAATCTCTGTCTAAAAGTAAAACCAAGACTGAAATATTCAGGTACTAACACCTGTTGTCAAAAAAACCCATCATGTGCAAGCTCAGTGTCAGGCATGAGTAACTCTCTTCTACACCATCACCACTTACTCTGAATCCAGGTAGGTTTACACCCACTGAGAATGTACCCACTCTCACATCCATCCATCTGGGTCTCACCAAAAGCTGCCAGGGAATCTTTGTGCTGAGGGGCTGATAGGATGCACTAACAGAACAAATACAGCACCTGCAAAAGCCAACATCACAGTTGCAACCAGGAGGGAAAACCCAGCTCTTATTCCAACTAAGCTGGCTGCATACTGGGTTTAGAGTGGACTGCTGACACTTAGCCATTAAGTTTAAAACAACTCTGAAACTTAGAGAGTTTCAGAATCACTCATCCATGCACAGTTGGCAGTGGAGTGCATCTGCCTTGGTGTGAATGTGGCAGATGGAGACTCAGGCCTCTTGAAACCTCACCTTGTCCTCTGCAAAATGATTCACCTCATGCTTAGTATGGGCAGTGCAGATTCATTGCCCAAACCTCAGCCAAAAAGTGAAAAAAAAGGTCTACACATAAGCATAATTTAGTGAAGGGAAAAAGCGTTGGATTCTTTGTTTGTTCCTGGGTTGTTGGGTTTTTCTGAGGTAAAGCATTTTTCCACAAGCTGCTTTTGCAGCAGGTGTCTATGACTCTGCAGTGGATAAGTGGCTCTGGGTCCAAGCCACCACCTTTCTGCTCAGCCCAACACCTCCTCGTTCTCTCAGCATGATTAAATGAGTGCTTTTGAAGGCTGTAAGCAGTTGCTAATTCGGGGTTTGTCTGGTAATAATCAGGTGGGTCTGAATTTCCAGCGTCTGTGGAGCCAAACTGACAGTTAACTTGTATTCCCAGTTTTCCACTCCTCCTCAGCAACTTTTTCCAAAGACTGCTTCTCGCTGACATCTCCCCCCTCTCTCCCCCCGTCCCTCCTGCCTCCCGCCCTTTATTTTTTTAAATCGACCTGGTCTTTGTTGTACTAATTAGATTATCTCTGCCTGAGGGACCCGGAGAGCAGCCCCAACGGAGCACAGCCTGGAAAGACAGGACACATAATCCCTGTTATCAAGGGGGCTGTCATTTGGCATGTAGATCAACTAATTCTTTCAATACCATGGGAGCAATTGTACATCTTAATATTGATTTTCCCCCCAAGATATGATCTCCTGCATTCCTACATCAGTCTCGATTGCCCTGGCTAAAAGGCTCCATTTATTACAAGGCAACACAACGGGTGCACACACCCCTGCCAGCTTTTTGGATTTACAAATGAGAAGGTGCTTTGCAGGAGGGTAAGAGAGCGAGCAAACACTGATGAGGCCAACTGAAGTTAACACAACAACTTCAGGAAGCAACGGGGAATAAACCAAACCTGCTGCACTTTCACTTTGCATTATGGAGTAATTAATTCAGAGCTGACTGACATCAAAGGCTGAAGGCCAGTCATGGGAAGGGGCATTAGCAATAAATCATGTGCTAAAAGCAGTAATGCTTTGAGTCAAGCCACGTTGCCACTGTTCAGCAACCAGCCTGTTAAATAAGTTTCTGCTTGTTTCTCTTGTTCTTCCTTTCCACCCACCTCAGTATTAATTTCAAGAGATGCTATTCATGTTTTGTGCTCCATACAAATTGCCTACAGCTAATTGCAGAAAGGAAAAATGCAACAATGCACTGACCTTCACCTGAGATATCAAAATGCTTTAAATGTTAATCAACAAATCAACTTGCACAGACACAGACACTCCTCCCTCTGCCCCCTCTCTTCATCATGATGTCTCTTTCAAGGATAGACATTGGTAATGGGATTCTCAAAGTACTTATTTCTGTCAGTCTGGAAGACTTTTTCTGTTTGTGCACCAGAAAATTTCTTGGCTTTAGGTGTTCTACATTACCTTTCCAGAAATGTATGTCACTAGACAGGCTACGTTCATTTGCTTGCATACAACCTTTTTTTTGTACCAAACTAGATTCATATCATAACTCTTAAAAAGCAGGTTTGAATGATATAATTAAATTTTTATGCTAAGCCAAACTTATGTTAGAACCAAAAAGGAAAGAAATCATTTCCAAGCAGAGGAAGAGGGAAAAATTCCTTCAGTGACACCATCTAAGCAAGTCTTCTGACTTAGACCAGCTGAGGACTATTGCAGCTTTAACAAACAGCCTGTAGAGCCTGATGTTGGCACCTGTTAATACCATCCACAGAGCTGAATAGATTTTATTGCCAGACAGGAAACTTTATCCACAGCACTGGGATCATGTCCTTTTCTTCCAAAAGTGTCATAGGATCTCTCACTTCCTCCTGGACAGTCACCAGAGCCAGGAAAAATAGGACCTGGGTCCAGTGTCTCAGCTGAAAGCAGTCCTCCAGCAGTGCAGAGCTTCCTGTAGAGCCTGTACAGCTCTGCCAGCATCAAAGACAAACACACATCGTGGTTTGAGGACCACTCTCCAAGGGCTCCCCCTTGCCTCAGTTACCTCCTCTCCCCTCCCTATGAGCCTTTCCATTCCTTCTTCCCAAGTGCCTGACTTTTCCAGCTATATGTTCGCCTTCTTTTTCCAGACTGCAATGATCCAAACATCTAAATTATATTTAACATGTGATCAACACATGGACTTCTATAAAAAGATATATATGATAAAAAATCACAGACATTTCTACTTGTGTGATGCAGAAGGGTGATAAATCAAGAAAACATTTTATGTCCACCATCATGTTTCACAGATACCCACAAAAGACAACTTCATAAAACAGTGTAATTCTTTCAAAAAAAACAGTTCTTGGCTGGATCCTCAATGGGGAAAGAAAAATTTTGGCAAATGAGATTTAAAAGTACCTAACTCACCCAGCTCTTCTGGTTAGCAGTGTGTTGGGGGTATGGTCCTGTTCTGAAAGATGTTAGGTCTCCCTGAATCTGTGGCAGTGCATGGAAGTGTTAGCAATTCAACAGCACCCTGCAACATTAGAGCATAACAGATACACCAGGCAAAATAGAGGTTCCCAAAAGAACTTTCAAAAGCAGGGCAAGAGCCAGAAGCAATACTGATGGAAGAGGAAGAGGTTAGACGTTCTGGATAGTGCAGCTGGAGAAGGAATGGGGAAAGAAAGTGAGAAAGGTCAAGAAAAGTGAGGGCTTGTACTGTCTCCCATAGCATGATCTCTGAGTTCTCTGGCGTTGTTGGCTCCTCCACCTATCCCAAACCACAGAAAACAGCACTGATAATAAACAGCTTCCACAAACTGTTAATTTCTCCCCATTGCCTGAGCAGAAGGTTAGAAAGTACTTCATATGTCACAGAAGAAACTCAATAACATATTGAACAAAAGGCATCCTTTTCAGGAGGGATTTCAGGCAAACAAGCACTGTGACTGAAGAGTGGTCTTAATCAGTGGCTAACATTTCACCCAGGAGGAAAAAGAAAAGGCAACGTAATGGAAGAGGGACCTTCCTACCTTTTTCAATGCATGGCCACAGCCTCATCCATTGCAGATTCCAAAAAGGAGATGGAAATTCATAGGCATTACTGATGGATCAAAGTGCATGGGGTTTTCCGGGAGTGCATGGGGCTGTCTTAGGAAATTGTAGTCCTGCAAACACTGGGATGAAAGAGAACTGACTTTTGAAAGTTTGCATCTTGCAGTTAAATTTTTTGGTGTTTAATATACAGAAAGTGTTGACTGAAATGGTTCTTAAAGCCAGGGATGTGAGCACTTTCAAAAACTCTGGTGTTTAGGATGCATTGACTTCTACATTTTCCTCCGCTGGGGCATGAATAGCTTGTCTATCCTCTAATCAGATGTTTACTGCCATGAAACCTATGAGGATTAAACATCTCTGAACTGTTTATTTCCTGATGTCCAGTAATTTTAAAAACTATTTTTGGGACAGAGGTAACCATACACACAGACTATGCAATGTGCACCATGAGACTCCATGTACCACTACTCCTTTGGGATTTGGGCTTAAATGGGTTTTGCATAAGGAAGCATGACAGCAGCTGAGGAAGATTTTCAAATATCTACTAGCTTGTTGTATTTTGTAAATTTATCCCATGCAGACATTTGGGATATTTTCAAAATTTTTTTTTAAATGCCCAAAAATCTCTGTGAGACTTGAGAATCTGAAGTCCATAAGCACTGTTCTTATGATGGCAGGATCTTGCTGTGCCTTTGCTTTGGATCTCAAGCCTGCCTAATTTGTGCATAGTTAGAGAATCTCTCCAGCACAAGGCAAAGGTGTCCACCTATTTGGACATTCCACATAGTGCAGGGGCTCTCACTCCAGTCTTGGAAGCAATGCTGTTTCTGCAGGTGCAATGCTGTAAATCACTAATTAGGGCTTGTAAGAGGAGGATGAATTATCTCAGTCTCCCAGTGTAGAAAAGGGTCACTTGGGGACCTTTGCGTTGCACTCCATGGGAGTGCATAGATACACCCAAAGTTTCTTCGGAAGAGCTCTTCTCCCCACCACAGCACCTGGTGCCCAGAAGTGGGCAAAGTGCCAGGGAAGGTCCCTGGAGAGCTGCAGGGAAAGACAGTTCTGCGTTACGCCTGCCAAGTCTGCGGTCCTCGTGCAACTCTGCCAAGGAGGGAAAACCTAAGGAAATACATAACGGCACATTCTTCAGCATCGTCTTTCCCCTCCTGGGCTTGCACCTACCATGGCCCAGTGCCACACAGCCATCTGGGCTGGGGGAAAACTGCACTGCACCTTTTGTGGGATTGTGTGCCTTAATGCCCTCCATTCTCTTTGCCACAGCCCAGTTTTCTGTTCCATACCTCAGTGATGGAGATATACCCAGTAATTACAACCCCACAAGTCTCTGCTACCTACAGGGTAACCAAGCCTGAAGGGAAGCCTATCAAAATTTCTTAAATAATGAAAAATAAAAATAAAAATTCTACCAGCTGCCCATAACCACTAGGCCAGAAAAACCAATTTCACACCATGTGGGGAAAAGGACACTTGCAGCTCCACTCCATGAAGGGCTCCAGAGCTTATCTCCCGCTGGGAGGAAGGTCTGGGATGTATTCTGTGCATCCGTCCTGCAGCAGAGGAATGCAATTGGCAAGGAGCAGCTGCTATCAAGCCCAACACATTCAGCAAATTCTTTGGCTCTTGTCACTTACCCAATGGCTTTTCCTGGTCTTAACAACCTGGTTGGCAGGGACCAGAGGAACAGGGGGAGTAGCAGGCAAAGCTGGCCAGTGCCATGGTTTTTCTCAGGTTGGCAGCCAGCACTAATACAGGGTGTCTCTTTGGGAGGTGTTCTCCTGATAGCAGCCACCACTCAGGCCAGGGTGGCAGAGAAGATACTGATTAAAAACCCAGATTAAAAACCATACCCTCTCTTTTCTTCCTCCTCCTTTAACATGGGCCATCCAGTCTTGGAAAAACAAATATCCTGTGCACCCTGAATTGCTGCTGGAACAAGTGAAATAAACCCAACAGAAATCAAAGGCCAGACTAAGGCTCAGAGGGAGACAAGCTCAGGCACAGTTTTAGTCACAGGGGCAAAACTAGGTTTGCTACAAACCTGTTAATATTTTACTGCAAATTTTTGTAGGAGTTTCCTTGTGTTCCAATGAATTTCTTCTGGGGGAATATCTATTTCTGGCCAAATTTTCCATTTTAGGAGTAGAAGAAGGGTGAAAATGAACACACACACATACAACAACTTTTTCTTCCATCCAAACTTCCTCCACAGGAATGATACAAACCACCCAAGAGATCAAGCTAAACAGCTCTCATGAGGTGTCTGAAAGATTATTTCCTTAATACAAGAAAGCACTTGTACCAGATCAGGCTCATTGAGTATCTTACTCCTGGTCTCCTCTTCCAGACATGCTAAAACACAAAAAAAACCCCAAAAAACCAAAACCAAAACCAAAACAAAAACAAACAAACAAAAACCCACCAAAACAAAACAAAAAACACCAACAAAAACCCAAACTAACAAACAAAAAACCCACTCACCTTGCATAAAAATTTTTTAGATGTTTTCCACCTTCTCCACTGGAAAGAAACTCTCAGCAGAAGGAAGGAAAAATTCTTTGATATTGCAGTTGTTTTTATCTTTGACAACAGGAGTAGTTCAGTGCAGGTGACATGACAACACAGCTTTGGATAGGAAAACAAGGATTATATGAAACAGAATTTAGATAGGTTAAAAGGAATTAAGTCTGTAACAATATTTAGCAATAGAGTAGTGGAAAGGCAAACTCCCATAGCACCCAGGGAGTTTCACAAAATACCTAAGAATTCTCAGGGAACAAACCAAACCAAGGAAAACACCCTAAAAACCCATCAGCCACCCTTTAGATACAACTGTATTTTTCCTGGCAATTACTAAAGGTCCCGTATCACAAAGCAAAATGAAAACATAACAGAGTGACCTTCCAAATCACCATCTGAATGCAAACAGTGCTTGACAGGGAAGGGACACAAGGCTGTCTTTTCTCAGATTCCAGTTATGTCAGACAGCTCTAGATCCACCAAACAAATTGCCATGTCAAAAAACATCCTCTGCAACTGGTTCTTCTTAACAGCCTCATTGCCTTCCCTTCCTGAGCGTAGGAGACGGAGTGGAAAAGCTGGGAACTCTAGCCATCATTTTGTCATCTCACCAGTGTGTATAGCCACATCACAAAGGTTTTGAAAACAAGAGCAGCAATTTAATAGTTCAGAATTTATAGGTGTAATTAGGATAGTTTTTCTGGAATCCCTTTCATTGAAAAAGTTCATTCATATTCATTTAATCAGGTTGTTATACACATACTCTGATTTCTGTGCATGAGACTGAAAAGCTGGCAGCTCTGTGAGCTCCAGTTGCCAAAGAACTAACCACCAAGCAGCAGTCTGCTGTTTAAGCTCCTGGACTTTTTTTCATCACAAAATTTTATTTTCATCTGCCTTGCAAAACTTCAGGATGAAGTTTCTATGGCAGATGTCTGAGGCTAAGCACATATTTGCTGAAAATTCCCATCAAGGTGGTCCTTGCTCCTCCTGAGAATATTATCAGAGAAGAATTATGCTGTATATGTTGCACCTTTGCATGTACAGTGTTGTTTTAAGGCCTGTACGTTTTCAAGAAGCAGCTTGAATTTTTGGTAGAAGGAAACTCCAAATAGTGTTCGCAAACAGTGCTTTAGGTGAGGTCAGAGCTGAAATGAAGAAAACCAAGGCAGGATCAAGTGGCATCCAGGGCAGGGAGTTGTAAGAGTAAGGCAAGCAGGTTAGGGTAGAAAGCCTAAGGTAGGATGTGACAAAGAGCAGCAGAGAAGTAGCTGGACTCAATTGTGGAAGTTAGAAAAGGGAAATGGATTTCTCAAACTTCGGAGTGACAAGGAAAAGGGATGGGAGGAATTGCAGGGAAAGAGTAAGAAATGTATCAAGCACGATGTAGGGCTGTGCACTACCAGCATTCTCCAGGAATTCATGCTGAGGAAGGAGAGAAACACAGAAACTCCTTGTAAAAGGAGGATCTCAAGTTTACAGGTTCAGCAATTTGTCAAGTTGGATGAGCTAGAGCTGTTCCTCTTGGAAAAGGATGGTACTGTGGGAGGAGCTGAGCAGTCTGATTGGATTCAAGAGCATTAATGTTGTGAAAACACTAAGCCCAGGAGTTCAATGGAACTATTATAAAATCTATTTCCTAAAACGTGAGACTTGCATGCCATTTCAAATGTTGAACAGACACCTTCCAAGCTCTTCAACCCATATTCCTGGGTGTGAGTGATCAGTGATAAACTCATCACTCCTGAAGACTTGCTTGGTTTTGTGCCTAACAAATTACTCATAGAGTAATATGTTAATCCTCCCACACAGACAAAAAAAAAAAAAAAAAAAAAAAAAAAAAAAAAAAAAAAAAAAAAAAAAAAAAAAAAAAAAAAAGTTCTGTTCCTTTGTATACTCAGAGCATGGCCAAAGGGCCAAAGTATCCATGATGGTCAGTTTCAAAAGCAGAATTCAGGATTTTATTGCTAAGTTTGCTAGATTATTGTTACCAGCACAGTGTGCATACTTTTTCTTACACCTATCATATAAAATTACCCCAATAAAAAATAAAGAACACAAGTGACACTGTGTTATACCCTGAGAGACACTACATCGTCTAGGTCTGGTGTACATCAGTGGGTTTTGATTCTTTCACGTGCTATATCCGGAGGTTAAGTGAGGGAGTGATTTTAACATACTCAAGCTCTAAGTGTCAGACATCTGAAGCAGATTAATGATGTCTGCGTAAAACTGCCCCTGATAAAATGCTGTAGTTCAGACCCCCTCTCCTGTCTGATTACAGGACTAAACCAATCTTCTGTCTTTCAAATCAAGCTTAAGCTGCCATTGTTTATCTTATTCTTAGCAAAGGAAATCTGAACAAATGTATAAACTAGATCTAGAGCCCTCTTCACTCTCTCTTGACTGCCTCAGGGTTAAGACAAAATAAAAGCAGAAAAAACCCTGCTTGTTTCTGCCACAAAGGCTCAAAGGATTGCTCTTAGATCACACTGAAGTTCATAGAAAGTAGATAATCATCTTGTAGGATGTTGAACACCCACAAGATGCTGCCCTGTAGGAATTATGGCTTCCCATGATTGCTCTGTCAAGATACTAAAAGTTTGCTGAAGACATGGCATTGATCTGAGTCCCTTATTTTTCCCTGGTTCTCCCACTGACCTGGGGAGTGATGTAGAAAGGTCATTTTGCTACTCTGTGCCTGTGTCTCACTTCAAAGTCCTCACCTTCTGTGTTTGGCTCTCACCCTGTTTGCACACTGCCTAGGGAAACCTTGACTGCAGCCTACACATTCAAAGGTAACGAAATTACAATTAGTCACCCTGATGCCAGTGGGATAAATCTGGGTAGTCAGTATTTCACTACTCATTCCTATTTATTTGGCTACGGTAGTGCAAAGCCTATTTTTAAAATAAAGTAATAAAAATGTTGACAGAGGGCTTCTGCTTCTGGAAGAAAAAAATAATCAGGACTTTCCCAGACTGAAAATGGTTTAGGGCACTACTCTCATCCATCACTTTGTATGGCTCCATGATAAGTCTCCTTAAAATTGCAAGTCATTCTCTATCAACATACACAGACAGCTCTCTAGCAGGACACAAATGGAAGCAGGCACAAAGCTGCTTATTGGTAAATAAATCAAAGAAGAGGAATTGGGAGAAGGAAACAACACAAAGCTCTGTCTGTCAGGATAGGAGAGATTTACGTGAGAGATTCACTGACGCTTCAGGCCACTGGTGCCATTTTCCAGTGTATGAATGGGTGGATCTTTTGCATACGTTTTGCTGGGTTGACTTAAGTAAGTCTTGACAACTCTCTTTCCCTGGGGACTAGACTAAAAGTATTGTTTAGAAATCTAATATATGGTTTATTTACTCAATTTGTGCTGAGCACTACAGTTCCTTCAGGCCAGCTTCAGCAGTCCATTACTCCATTAATGCTCCATTACTGAAATTAGTGCTGTAATTGGAAGGAGGGAGGATGATGGGGAAGGGGACACTTTTTAAAGGAGCAGGTCCTGCTTAATCCCATCACAGAAGAAAGCATTAGAAAAATCTCAACTGCTCCCTCCCAAGCCCTTCCCTTAGGAAAAGGGTATTGAAGAGAAACTTCTCTCTGGTGGCTGACATGCAATAGCTGTGCAGCAAAAAGACAGGTCTGAGGAACTCACCACCAGGCCTTCCTTCAAAGGACAGGACACAATGACAACACCAAGAAGCCTCCACACAGAGCTGCCCTGTGTCAGGAATCAGCAGGCACTTAGGTTTCACCCTAAGCTTCTGGTCCCTCACACAGATTTTGTGCTGCTAATGGGATCACTGGTACAGTCTCTCCTCCCTCTGGTCCCCACACTGTTAAACTGCAACTGGCTCTTTCACAAGCCTGAGGAGATGGACACAGTGCTAAGAAAGGCAGCTTAACCATGGAGATAGGGCACAGAGCTGAGTTTGGTTCCCACCACAGGTCCTTCTTGAAGACATGGAAGTTGACTGTGTTTGGGGTGACAGAGACTCCATTAGCTGCTTTGCTTTATTTATCCATTCTCCTAGATACCTTGCAGCATGAAGGAATTCAGGATGAATACTTACTAATATGAATATTAGTATGAATATTTACTAATTATTCAACTTAACTACAAAAAGGAAATTTCATGGATGTTGTATTCAAGAATCTTATATCTCCATACAATCACACAGCCTGCAATAATTTTCATTATTAACTGTAAGCTAGTTACTGAGTAACAAATATCCTGTACAGTTATTCTGGATAACTAAAATATATGTTGCAGATATGCATATTTATTGGTTTAGTTAAATAGAAGACCTGTCAGGAGTCTAGCAGGAAGGTAATACAATAGCCCTAGAAAGGTCATCTATTAAAAGAGATTAAAGAACTTACAGTAAGAAGAAATGCCAGTGCTTGGAGCTGGAATGCTGCTGATTCCATCTTCCAGCCAGTGACAGGATTTGTTTCATCAAGGCTGGAATTGGAAAATCTCAAAAGAAACCAAAGAATTAAAAGAGTTTTCACTATGGGGGTGAGACTTGTGAGGACAGGCACTACTCCTGAATTTGTTCACAAGGAGCAGACTGACACAGTGACAGACTTTGCTGGAGTCACCAAAATAGCAAAATGGCTATTATAGGATGGTAAGGATCTATGATAAAGTTCACATCATATCCTTCTCTTCTCACATTTGGCTTTTGTCTTCTTATTGCAGACTCAACAAGATTTACTCTGAAATAGATGTTTTATTGCTGGGATAAGCCACTGCTCTGAAAATCTACCTAGAAAGAAATTGATTTGTTTACAAAAAAAAAAAAATCAACGTAAAAAGAAATACCAGCAAACCATTCATCCTACATGCTTATAAAAAAGGAAGTTTGCTCTCCTCCTTTCAGACCTTCGTGTTTTGAGAAAAACACTATAACCCTTGAGGAAGTAAGGAAAGACACTACTCCTTTAGGCAGTCTTACTGATCAAGGTGGCTTGTCCCTAAACCTCTCTGAGGCCAAACCACAGTGGCAGACTAAGAGTTTGTCACCCCTTCCTTGTCCAAAATCTGAGCCACAGGTGAGAATTAAGGGTGTAAAGGAGAGCTGCATCATCAAAAGACAGCAGATGAACTGTGGGGATGGCTCTTTGCAGGGTACATGTGTCCTCTATGTCCCAGGTTTCTGAGACAACGGGTTGTTGTCTCTCTGGGCATCCAGCCACGTCTCAGAGACCTCTGTTTCTCTGGTGGCTGCCAGCAAGTAGTCAGGCACCAAGTCCTTGGCTGAGAAATGCATCAACATTCAACAGAATGCTAAACATACTCATGTTGGTGAATACCGCTGAAAGAGGACTTTTTTAGAAAGTTGCAGATGGCTATTTCAGGGTGGAGATGGACAGGATACAGTGGAAATAACATTTCAAAAATAATAAAATCTTGATACTTCATCATTCTAACTTTCAAGCTACCCTGGATTTTTCAATGAGGGCTTCAGGAGGAGAGAGAAAACTGGGAGGGACAGGAGAATGCCCCCTCAAGAATTAAATCCCAATTAACACACCATCAGTGACGAAGGATACATTTTACATGGTCGATTAAAAGACTCCTCCCTATTGATCTTTGCAGCTAATCATTGTCCTACCCCTGCTTAGGGAGTGCAGACACAAACCAGCGATCTAAATTTATTGAGACTCCTGACAATCAATAGGTCAGACTCACGGAGAGCATTACACAGAAAGCATCTCCATTGACTCATGACGGGCCAGCAAGACCCAGGTCTCCAAGAGAACCCTAAAGCCATTCCCCTCTCTGCTGGGATGGTTCTTGCAAGGCCAGGGCTGCTCTGTGTATGCTCCTTGTCAAAGTCCAGACAAACAACCTGTGACAAAACAGCAGCCGCAGTGATCCCTTTCGCCTTCGACTCGGCATCATGGTGTGGGAGCTGGATACCTGGAGGCAGCAGACAGCCTGCCACATGAGGCCTGCAGTTTTGATTTAAACAAAACAAAAGTGAGTAGCTGTAATTTCACAGATGGGAGCAATTCATTAGCTGGGAAAAGATGTGGTCCCTCTAATCTGGAGTGACTGGGGAGCTTTTGATGCAAATAGCCATTTGCAGCTGCCTCTCACCCCAGTCAGTGTTGGGGAATAGACTGTGAGATGAAGAAAATCAAACTGCATACTAATTGAGAGCCTGCAACAGAGCAACAGCATTGCCAGGCAATATTTCTGGGCCTGCCATGTGCCCAGGTGATCTGCCAC
Source organism: Urocynchramus pylzowi (assembly GCA_013397555.1). Taxonomy (NCBI): domain Eukaryota; kingdom Metazoa; phylum Chordata; class Aves; order Passeriformes; family Fringillidae; genus Urocynchramus; species Urocynchramus pylzowi. The sequence goes on along the minus strand of VZRH01000514.1, from coordinate 105,330 downwards.
TTTGGGATTTTATAGTACGTGATAACAAGAGGATCACATACTCCATTAAATCACCCAGATGACTGGTCTTCATATGACTGCAATTGAAGGGTCAGAACAAAAATCCCTGCAAGTCACAGAGGTGAGCACCCAGACTGCCAAGACTGAGACAGCAGATGGGGGAAAACAAGGTTAAAAAAAAAAAACCAAACAGCCTTGTCACATTTTAATCAGCTACATTTAAGCTGGAGTGCCTTAAACAAGGCTGATGGCACAAACCAGCCTTTCCTTGTTCTCCACTTACACTACAGCAAAACATGCTCTCTGTAGCACTGGTCAGTCCAAAGGGAGAGGAGTATTTTTGGTCTGGAAGGACTTTTACTGGTTGGTAAATGTCAGAAAAAGTGAGGAAATGTGGGGAAGCAGCTGTAAAGAGGAGCTACCCACAGCAAAGCCTGAAATTGAGGATGATGGTACTGAGAGTGGAAGGAAGAACATGCTGATTTCTGTGCATTGTGGTGTGGATGACTTTGGCCTGGGTTAAGGCTTCAAAAGAGAAAGCTCAGCCTGGGATCTTGACACATGGACATCACAAGGACCATTTCTACCTTTGACATAAAGCAAAGGAGGCCCTATTAACCTTCTGAGAAAAGCAGACTCATCCTCTTCAGCTAATTTAGCTGAGTTGGGTCAAAACTCAGGTCATAGCAGGACTGGTCCCAAAAGAAAACCATTGAGGTCTCTTGCTGATCACAGCAAGATTTGCAGAGAGTACTCATTAAAGGGGCACAAATAATTCAGCAATACACTCGTGTGCTTAAGGTGAGAGAGGAGAGAGAGGAGGGATGGAAGTGGCAGGCAGTGACCTAGGCACTGTGGTGCTCTCTACTTTTCTACCACCTGCTATCAGGGTTTCTGCAAGAATCAAACATAGCCCCAGCACAGACCCTTTAGAAGGTACGCATGTAAGCTGGTCAATAAAACTATCTTAACATTCTTCCTTCAGGCAGAAGTGCTGTGGAATAAATGAAGGAGACATGGATATTTGTTCCCTCAGTAATCTCCAAGAGCAAGTGATAAGGAGTGTGGGAGATGTGGCAGTCTGGTAAGAAAATGCATAGTGGAAGATTTTAAAGAGAGAGAAAGAATAACTCCAAGCAAGTTACATATTGTTTCCTTTCTCACCCAGCAGACAAAGGCATCACTACTATTGTTACGTAATGTCTTCCTAAGCCCCCCTCTGGTGAATGATGCATCCCACAGAAAACATCACTGGGAACAAACACACAGGCAGAAAAGGGGCAAAAACTGGAGAATGGGCAGAGTCATTTTAATTTAGATTACTGAATGACGCACCAAACTGCCTGGAGGAGAAGTCCTTAGAGAAAATGGCAAATCTTTATATTACATGACATTAATTACACTTTTGCCATGAGCTAACCCTATTACAGTATTGTGTATGGACACAGAAGATGGTACTTCTGTAGTGTACCTCCTAATAAAGAGCTGTCCTTGCAGGGGCCCAGCCATGGGGTTTACTGTGCTCCGTGTCACCGCCCATAAAGGCTGCTTAATGCACTTCCTTGCAAGTAGATTTCTTTATGACTTTACCAGATTAGAGGAATGGGGAGGAACAGAATTTTCATTAACTTATTCTTTAGTGTGAGGTCCTTTAACATGAGCTCCAAATGAGATGTAAAATCCTTGTCCCAGACATCCCAGCGAGACCTCTAGTGCAGGACTGGAAAAGTACCGCCAACACCAATGGGGCAGGGTGTCACAACTACTCAGATCACTTGTGCTGATCTATCCTCCAGCATAACACCTTGGAGCACAAGTCTGAGCATAGCTGTGGGGCATAACCCTCAGCCTGCGTTCAGAAAAGTGACAGAAGTTAGTTCTTCCTTGTGCTGGATTGCCAGGAGACAAGTAATGTCTTCCATGGGCTCAGGTGGCAATGGACAACAGCAGAGGCTCAGAGCTGGAGCAACATTGCAGGGGTTTTGTTGGAAGCAATAAATGGCAGAGAAACAGAAAGAAAAAAAGAAAAACAAAACAAAGGATAATGAGAGGGCAAGAAAAATATGATTATTTAGGCTCAGGTAAAACCACAAGAAAGAGTTTAGTCCAACCGCTATGACATAAGGGCTTCACACCATGAACAAGAATCTCATAGCAATCGATCCCTCTTTCTCTCAGGACAGCAGGGCTTGGCCAACACAAATTAAATTGCATCATATTTCCTCTCTCCAAACGAAATATCTTACCAACACCCTAAGCACTATTGTACTTGAGACAACAGGTGTGATAGAGATACCAAGCAAAGTGCTCAAAAGCAAGTTGCAAACAAACCAGAAGGAGCCAGAAAAGCTACATCAAAGCAAGTGTTTTAACAGAGACCTCAAGGTGCCTAAAAGTTACTTTGACACTGAGTAATTGCAAATCTCTTCCTCACCAAAAGCTGAGGGAGCCTGTCACAGCCTGGAGATCAATTAACCCATGGAGGTTCTGGATATAAGGAAGAGTGTGTGAGCTGCTTCAGGAAAGAAAGAGCAAACCAAAGATTTGGGCTGGTCCCCAACAAAGATGAGGTAGCTTGAAAATCTGTCTGAGCCTCTTTTCAAAGTGTCTGAAATGGGCTTTCCTGAAAGAACAGGGATTTGTGCAGGCAAACCACCACAGCCTGCAGTTGGCATGACACAAAACGCTTTGTCCAAACAATGATGGGATGGGTGAAAGGACAAAAACCAGCCACTTGGTACTAGAAAGACATTCAATCTTGTGGATCCAGCTGGGCTGAGCTGGGGACTATCTGTGCACTGCAGGGGTAACCCTTGCTGGAAGTTTCTACACTACCAGTTGAACTTCATCAGGGACTTCTCTAATCCTATGATCCCTGCACCGAGCTAGCCCTCTCATTTGCTGGAATTGAATGAATGCTGGCACAAAATATTGGGTCAGTATCTGCCAATCAGCTGAGAATGACAGCCAGTATTGGGGACATATACTGTCCAATAGGCTCAGCTACTTTTGAGAACAAGTCTTTCCATAGGCTCATACTGCAATTATTTGGCAAGAACACTGCATTAATAGCGGATTTTTCCTCATATAGGACAGATATGCCATGCTGGTTGCTCAGCAGCACAGCAAGCTCATGCTCTGGCAAACTCCTCCAAAAATAACTTCCTGCTTGCTAGAGTTGCTCTGTGCACTTTCATGCCCAGTTGCTGAGTAGTAATCAGTGCAAGCATATGTACGAGAGGAATTCAACCTGTGTACAGCAGTCAACTTCAAATGTGGACTTTGGATGAATGCTTTGCAGCTGTGCAATGGATTTCAAGGCCAAAATGAAACCTGGCCACTGACAGATACCTACAAAGTTCCCTGGCTTTTACAGGTAGAAGCAAAAAAATATACCAGCAGGAGCATTGGAAGTGAAAAATGCTGGTGAAGTGTCAAAGTGAAGAGTGGTGGAGTGCTCGTTCACTCCAGTAATTTTTTTTTATAATTCAGTGCATTAAATTACATTTTAATAAAAATGG
>VZRH01000514.1:26518-99276 GCA_013397555.1 Urocynchramus pylzowi | reverse complement strand
AAAAAAAAAAAAAAAAGAAAGGGAACAAAAAAAGAAGAGAAAAGAAAAAAAAAGTGGAAAAAAAAGGAAAAGACAGGCAGAGAAAGACAGAGTTGTTAGACGTTTGTATTTTCTAAATGTGTCTGGCAGGAGCCCCAGCAAGGAATTTAATCAGCAAGAGTTGTTTAAACTGGGCTTTGAAAACAAGCCCTGTGCTGCTAGTAATGAACTTCATATCATCTGCAACTCCTGTTTGCTGACGACATTCAATTTGTTAATTCTGCAGCTGGTGATAGGGGTCAGATATGAAAGTGACGATTGTTTTTTGACGTCCCAACCCCTGCTCACATCTTTCTAATTAATCCTTTTAGGAGCCACCAGCAGATCAAGAGAAGTGTGGGGAGGGAGGGAGTGTGGGGAGGAGGAGAAAGAGACTTTTTTGTGCCTGGCCTGTGGCTCCTTGCCTCCCTCTGTGGCAGAAAGGAGACACAAGGGCATACCTGCTTCTTGGTCTTATGGGCATGAGCTTTTACAGATGTGTTAGAAAACCTTAATGATGGAAAAGTATGTGGCAAAAAATAAAAATAAAAAAAGAAGGCTCACATGGTCACAAAACAGGTAAGGTTGGAAGGAGCCACAGTAGTTCATCTGGTCCAACCTCCCTGCTCAAGCAGGGCCATCCTAGAGCACATTGCACAGGATTGTGTCTAGATGGTTGTTGAATATCTCCAGTGAAAGACACTCCACAACCTCTCTGGGCAACTTGTGACAGTGCATAGTCACTGCTCAGTAAAGAAGTTCTTCCTCATGTGCCTCTTGTCCTAGTGCTTGGCACCGCTGAGAAAAGCCTGGAAACATCCTCTTGGCACCCTTCCTTCAGATATTGATAGATATTGATGAGGGTCCCTCTCAGTCATCTCTTCTTGAGGCTGAACAAGCCAAACCCCCTCAGCTTTTCCTCCTAAGAGAGATGCTCCAGCCACTCAATGATCCTTGTTGCCCTCCCATGGACCTACCCCAGGAGCTCCAAGTCTCTCTTGTACTGAGGAGCCCAGAACTGGACACAGCACTCCAGATGTGGCCTCACCAGGACTGAGTAGAGGGTCAGGGTCACTTACCTCAATCTGCAGGCAATGCTTTTCCTAATGTACCCCAGGATACCACTGTGCTTCTTGGCCACAAGGGCCCTGCCGGCTCAGGGATAGCCCATTGTCCACTGAGACCACCAGGACACTGGGATCACCAGCTTTTCTCCTCAGACCTACTTTCCAGAAGATTAGGCCCCAGCCTAATGGGGTTACTTTTACCCAGGTGCAGGACCCTGCATTTACCTTTGTTGAATTTCAGACTGTCTTCTCTGCACATCTCTCAAACCTGTTGAGGTCCTTCCTCCTAAAATAGCTCACTTTAAAATCTGGCAAGCAATTCATATTAACTATCTCCATGGGGAATGAGAAGAGTGATGGAATTAGCAGTGAGGTAGGAAACCATTCTCCCACTATATTATCTTGCTGATATGGGGCTGGAGAGATCCCCCTGTTTTAAAGAGCTGAGTGTGTACAAGCCACACGGAAATCCAGCAACTCTGTGCAGGCAGGTAAGAATGTCATCAAACAGAGAAGAAATCACGGCCTCAGGAGGAGCCCAAGTGCATGCACAGAGGCAGGTACTGCAAGGGAATCAGGACCCACCAAAGAGCACAGAGGATCACAGTGTACAGATGGTTTTAATGGAAACAGCAAAGGGGCAGGAGATATTGCTGGCCTGTGCAGCGTGAGAACGGGAGCACTTTGCAGATGCCAAAGTCTCCCTTCACTGAGTTTTTAACCTGGGAGCCTGAACTTCTTACCTAGAAAGTTATTTAGGGTGTTGAATCTGCAGTGAAAGTTATTTAGGGTGTTGCTGCAGTGACCACACATGCCTTGGAGAGGGCCAGCTGGCACATCAACTTAGATGTGGTGCAGTGAAGTCTGTGTTCATCTGCAGATGTTGGATGATGAGGCCTTGCAAGGCAGGAGAGGCAGAAATCAAGAAGGGAGAAATTTTATAAAAGATAAAAAATGTTAGAGTGGAAAACTGGCTGGATGACAAAATTTTAAGAAAGGAAGACCTGAGATTATGCACAGAGATTGCTGGCATTGGGGAAAGGTAGAAGAAAATAAACTTGCTCTTGTTAACACTAGGCTGAAAAAGAATTTTTTTAATGGAAGAGTTTGGTTTTTCTTTCCCAGTCCACCTCAGCACTGAGGTTTGGACTCACAGGAAATCCATCATCATCAGCCTCCCTAAAGCAGGAGAGTCCTGGCAGAGGTTGCACCTGTTCTGGGTCAGAGCTGAAGAAACAGTTCCAAGCGCCTGCCTTCACAGAATGGTTCCCCAGGAGAAGAACACTGGGATGCTGGTACAGCTGGGTAAACACATCTACCCATTTGCTCTGTTCCAACAGGATCTAGCACTGAACTTTTGGCTCAAATGCAGTAGTCATGGTTCCTCTCAAGAAAATGGGGCTCTACCAGCTCATTCCAGCTGTGTATCCATTGGACCCTGCTTTTTTCTGTGGACAAAAAGTGCAGCCACTTGCTTATATGCTGCCAGTGCTCTTGTTTTCCTGCAAAAGTTTTCACTTGACTCCCTTTATTAACTAACTACTGCTCTCAACCATTCTTGTATTGGTTTACCCATCCAGTATAAACTTGCAGTATCCAGCATTGTGATGAGAAATCAACCACCTCCATAAATGTCTACCTCTTTTTAGCAGATTTTATCAGTATGTATTAATTTGCACACAGAAAGGAGGTCTATTGCTCTTTCACTCCAGACTCTAAAAATCGGTAAAACACAGTTCTGCTCTTGGCATGCCTGGAACAAGACTAGCTTCAATTATGTTGGCCTAGATTTAAATCAGTAGGCTCACGAGCACGCTTTGCCCTTATGGTGTCTCTTTAGTTTGTTCCAAACATTATGCAGAAAATCTACTACATTTTTCTACATTTATGCAGAAAAATACTGGGGGTGGGGGAGAGCCGTATGTTGTGATAAAATTGATGCAAAAATATTTTTAGAGGTGAAGGTATCTTCCTACATGAGAATCATTGCTTTCCACAAGCAGGTAACTCACCATCAAAGCCTGCTTGTAAAAGAAAAAGAGTATCAGAGGGCTGCCTGAGGTTCCTGGGAGACACCAGCCCCACAGAGGACAAAGGGCTCTGCTGCATCTGCTAATAATAGAAGACAAACAACTGGAAGAATGAAGCTGCATTGGGACATGAGCAATAAAGCAGATTTTCCCTATGAGATAATCTGAAGACAAGAAAACAGAATTATAAATGCAGTGAAAAATGAGTAGAAGAGACTGAATTTCTCAGGCTATTTAAAACATGCAGTTATTTTTTAACATGCTTTCACCTGTTGCATCTGTGAACATGAGCATATCTTTCACTCCTGCAAGATTTATAGGCTTAATTTAGGTGCTTATGAAAGACTCATTGGCCCTGAACATCTCTGCAAGTGGCTCATGGTATCCACTCTGCTTAGCCAGAAGTGCAAAACACTTAATGAAAAACATAATCCTTTCCAGTGTTTATGTTCAGCTCAAACACATCTTAGCCCTTTTATTGTCTGTATGGTTAGTCCTACAGGTACCCTGTCACATAAAAGACATACTGTTTATTATTACAGTGTTAACAAAGTACTTGAGGGGAACAGTAATCTATTTTCAGTTGGAGGAAAAATCCAACCAAAGCAAATATGGCAAGAACTGCCGGCTCCAAGGGCAGCAAGAGGGTCTTTTACATCTCAGCCCGCTGCAGAGGCGTCCCCACACAAGCCTTGTGCAGGCAGTTGTACCTCTCTAGCTGCATCTTAAACCACAGCTTTCAACTAACTGTGGTACTTTGCTCACTCTGCTATTCTTGCATGACTTTTCTTTGAAATCTGAACAATACTTCCTTTTATGAATTAATTATGTGCATGGTTATAAATACTGTTTTAGGGTCATAGTTCTGATTTTCTCAGGTAAGAAAAGGACTTTACATCAACCCAGAAAACCTTACACCATAAAGAATCAATTCCATACATTATCCACCCTGTGTTCTTAAATACTTGAGGTCTTTTTACCGGATATGTATCTTGACACAATATAAGGTTTTAATAAATGTGAAAATACGTATTTTAAAGAAACACACCCTGTCTCTGAGAAACACACACAAATAAAAAGCAAAGCATGTCTAGATCGAAAACAGCTAAAAGGAATAAAGTCAACACGGACAGTGTTTAAGTAATCAACATTCCCAGATAGGTGATGTCAAAATGGTAATTATCTTTCCAGAGCTGCCTGAAAATCTAAAGCAGGAGGAGAATGTCCAAAGAAATGTATTGCACTGCTCTCACCCCGTAAGGGTACACAGTACATCTGGAATAACATGCTCACAAAATGGTGTTCATCTTCCACAGCCCTCCAGAGCTCGATGGAAAGGGTGTAGGTGGTCCAAAGGGACACAATTACAAGCAAAGGAATAAAATTTAACACAGTAACATTTGCAATGTTTATCAGAACAAATTCCCCAGCAATGAGACATAGCTGACATAAGGAAGTGTCCTTAAGGAATCAATGAGCCCTCCATTAAAGGTTATGCTAGATAAAGCAGACAGTGCTACAACTTGGAAGGAAAAGTTTCCAAATGCTCTGATTTCTGCAACAGAGTGAAATGACAGAGAGTCTGCTGGGCAGCAAAGTTTCAAAAATGCCTTTAGGTGTCTGGCTCGTTTAGGCTACCTCTTGGAGAGCAAAGGAAAAGAATCAGACTTTATGAAAGTGGCATTATTCAGCAGGTGTTATCTTAGGCACTTTGGAACAATGTTAACCTCTTGTATTTAGAGTTTAGGCCTTATGATTAATCATTTATATCTACTCTGTCTTGGAGGCTGTTTGAGGATGTTGCTGCAGTACAGGCTACCAAGAGCAGTGTTTGGGAGGCTGTGGTTCAGTAAGAGAACACAGGACAGGAAGAATAAGGACAGGTACATGAAGATACCCACTGAGCTTTCTAGATCCATGTTGAGGAATCTGAAAACAGCCTGATTTATGAAAAAAGCACATAAATATCAGACAGTGAAAAGACTGCTTAAGATACACAGCTTAAGAATCATGGATGGAAAGAATAATCAAATTAGCATTTTCAACTGTTTATAACATGCTATAGGGAAAGAGAAAAACCTTCTTTCTCAGTCTGGGCAAACACCTATACCAGGGCCAGAATATATTAGAGACACTCCTTGCTGCCCAAATGCTGTCCAAATCTTAATAATTAACATTATTGATAGACATCAGTTTTCAATACTAAGATTTTTACACTGCTGCACAGAAACCAATTTTCCAGCTTCTATTTATTCATCAATTTCCATCTTGAGACCACAGAGGTGCTGACAAGTGAAAAATGGGGGAATCAACAGGGAAACATTTTAAAACAATACCGTTGTTGTGCAGCACCACTGTCATGGGATTATTGCCCTTCTCTCCTTCAGTAATGAGAGGTTTGACCTGTGTTGCAGAGGCTGAAAAGGGACAAGTGACCCACGTACCAGGAGGCCCAACTCTCTTGCCAGCAAGTGCCAATGCATTTTGCATTAGCACTTCTCACCAGGAGACCCTGAGTCCCAGCGCCAATGGGGCTAGGGGAGTGTGAAAAACCTCCAGAATATGCTTTCTCACAGCCTGACAGATAACTTGCCATGAAACCCAAAGACTGTCATGTCATCCAGGACTTAATAGCCCATATTATAATTCAAAGGAATGAGTTGTTGCTCACAGGTTACATAGACAATCCTTAAAACTTCTACTGAAAAGTTCTTTTTCTTAGGAAGAAAATTTTCTTTGCTCCTCACACAGCCTATTCCGTAAATCCACATAAAATATGACTCATTCGGGTCTCTCTGGAACAACAAAGTTCAGATGGTTTGAAAAACAGAAAAGAAAATGCTCAATGTTTTCATTCTATGGACATTATTTTGCAAAAGAGTGGGTAAAGAGAAGAAAGCAGATGAAAATGCTTTTTTAAATAAAAATGCTTTTTTAAAAAGGAAAGGGTTAACATGAAGGAGGTTATTTCATCTCTAAATTTCAAGTCCAAGATGCTCTGAGCAAGCAGTGGTTGAGGACAAAGCTAAAGTAGTAGGTTTCTCTTTAAAGAAATGCAGACCAAGTAGCAAAATATAGACTGAAAATTAAAGTGCAAGAAGACAAAAATGCTTAAATTAGCCTGGGGAAGTCTATCTATCTAAGTCCTGCCTATATTAGACAGGGCTTGCTGGAAAAGGGAAAACTGTAAAATTACCAGTAAGATGCCCTACTGGAAGCACAAACTTTTATTAGGAAAAAGGAGATTTTTGGCTGCTATAGCCCTACAAAGTTCCTTCAAGCAAGTAAGCCAAGCAGGAGAAAGGATTCAGCTTTGGCTGGGCCATTTGCCTGCACCTGCAGCGAGATGTAGAACAGTGTTGATTTTGCTGGTAATGGTTTATATCTTGGTATTTAGAACTATCCTTGGCATTCTTGCACAGCCTGGGGAAGCAGTCCTGTGTTTCATAGACTGTGTTATCAATACGATGTCCTGGGTGGCAGCATCTGATTTCTAGANGAGAGAGAGAGAGAGAGAAAAAAAAAACTCTTTACTTGAAATTGAGGAAGAAATTGATTAAATGTAAAATACTCAGGGGGAGGTGGAGATCCTGGGAAATAGGGGAAAGTGGAGGCTGTGGCCTTCTGTGCCTTCACATGGAAGGGTTTAAAACCCTCTCTAGAAGGTCCAAGTGTAAATTACCATTTCTAGTCCTCATCCTTCCCTAACTCACAGATGCTGTAACTCAAATGCAAATTTTGAGCACAGATCCAATGCCTTAAGCCATTCCAAAGTCTTCTTGCCCAGTTGGCTCAGCACCTTTGGAATGAGGTGACTATCTCTGCAAACCAGTCTCATGATTTTACACTTTTCAAATCTGCACCTCTACCTCCAATAATTCCCCAAGCTCCATACCAAATTTTTTTTTTAACTCATTGCAAAGAAGCTACAACAAACTCTTGCAGAATGCTGACCTAAAGCACAATTCTTCACCTGATTCTGCACCTTGTAAACTTTAAATTTTTTCCTACATGGCCTCTAATTTTGAGCTTCCAGCAGAAACCCTGTACAGGCAGACAACACCATTTTGTGGCCAGTTCAATGCAGATGGCCAGGATCATGTATCCATTTCCTCCCAGTATTTGGTTTGGCCAATTCTCATTTTGCTCTTCCCAGCAGAGGGGATGCCCAAGATTGGTTAAAGAGACTTAGGCATCCAAGTCTCTGCTTTAGACCTCTAATGCACATTGCTTGCAATTTGCTTGCAAATTGCCAGGCTTAATCTAACAAGAAGATGTCATTTTAGCCTCTTTAGGTCTCTTTGCTGTTTATAAGTAAAGAAATATATCACACAAAATAAAACAGTGGGGGTTTCCAACAGTAGTCTCCATTCAAGCAAAGTAGTAACTTTTTCCAGGACAATCTTGATTTTCTACTACCAAACTATGGGTCTCAGAATTATATTCTGCATTGCAGATTTCATATTTGTGGCCTGCAGTCACAGGAAACTTATCCTTCAAAAGTTGATTCAGTAGGACCACAATATGGGACTTTCTGTTCAAAGCAATAGGAAGAAAACATTTATTCTTTTCCTTACTTATCATGGCTAAAATAAAGAATTAAAAAAAAAAAATAAAATCAACTTTATCTTCTGGAAATGTCACATTTGCTCTGTGTCCTTCAGAATCCATTGATTTCTCTCTTCTTCCCCTGGAGTAATTGCCCAGACCTTTTCTGCCACATCTACACTTTCTCTGCCACAAGCTGAAGAAACATTCACTATTAGCGTGTCTCAGAGGTGCTAACCTAAAGAGACAATATTCATGACATAAAAAACCCTGTACAGCCTCTTCTATCCTTTTCCATTCTTGCTTTTCAGGAGACAGGGAGCTGAAGGGGGATTTCTGCAATGGTATTGTTTCAGCTTAGTATGAAGAAAATCCTTGATTCTTTATGTGTGCTTGGAAGCCTATAGTAATCATATTATTCCAGGGTCCTTATTGCTGGTTAATGGAATTCTTTTAATATTGACCCAAGTTTCTATTAAATAGATTTGCATTGATCTGGTGATGTATAGAGCTCAAGTAAGTCTATCTATGTGTAAGCAAATTAAAAGCCTTAAGCCTATACAGCCAAACTGTATAATCCCATGCTGAAAAATTGATTCTCTGATACTCTCCTGGGGACATTTTTTTTTCTTTTTAGGTAAAGAAACACCTTCAATTTCTTTGACAGAAAGAAAAATATCACAAATATTTCAATTTCAACAAACGCAGTCCAAAGCCACCAGAATAAGTGCTTACAATTAGAAACTGCACCTTGCATTGGGTAACACAGCACTGACAATTCAGCAGCTATAATGAATATATGAATTATGTTGAATACAATAAATTATGTTGCTACAGCATCACTCATCATTGCTTTCCAGCCTGAGCATAGAGTTTGATATTTTTGAAGCAGTATGTTTACCACAGCCTTGCTGTCACCAAATCCAATGCCAGCATCACCCAGACCATCCTCCTTTGAAATCAAATTGGTCTCAGTGTGCCTTTTCCCCGTACTGGAATAAAATTATCAAACACATAGATCTGAAAACACTTAGTAAACAACACTGTCCTGGTTGTGTATGTGCAGTAGTATTGAAGATGAACCCATGAAACCTGTGGCAATAGTAATAAGATCTACAAATCTGCAAAAGAACCAGTCTCCAGCCACCACCATGGGTGTTCACAGCCACTGAATGTGAGGATGGGCACAGGGGAGTGAGCAGCTGGAGCTCAGATGGGTGGTTTCCCAAGACATCATGCTTCAGGATGGCTTATCCCACCTCTAGCAAGAACTGCATTCACTTTGAAGTCTCTCTTCTCAGAGAAGGCACCAGTACTGCTCCCTTTCTCTCCCACCATGTCCATTAGTAATATTCATTAATTAACCAGGAGATAATCCATCTTCACTATCAGACCTGTGGTTCAGAAAGCACCCAAGGAGAAGGAAGACACACATGTACATACACCCAAAAAAGTGGGATGTCTTCAACCTTATTCCCATATGAAATTAGACTAAAATAATCATAAAGCTTAATTCAGTTTCTCAGTTCCTGTTTCACACACATTGTAACCCTCCAGCACAACTGCAGTAAAGGTATTGTTTGCCTAACGTATTACAGGCTACTAGCACAACCCCCAAAAAACCTCAACCATATCCAAGGTGCCCAACTGCATATAAAGACCAACCCACATTTTGGAAACCCAGACACAGCACCTATAATTTGGAGGCCATTCTTACATTACCCAGTTAATACGTGCATAAGTCTCCGCTGTGAACTTAGAGCATGTGACTTTCACACTTGAGCAGAGTGGAAAAAAAAAACCACAAAAGCCTGCCAAAAAGTAGTGGTCAGGATGGCAGAGTTCATGCAGGTCTTTTAATATATAATAAAGGATGAGCACTGTCTTGATGCTTACCTTACTGAGTGGGATCTGTTCAAGAAAAGATAGATAGTAAGTAAAAAACCACCTTTTAGAAATGCTAATTAACACCAAACACGATCAATAATCTTCAAAACCTCCCCATAATAAGCATGAACAACTACAGCTTTGCAAATTGTAGTAGGTCTTGGCAAATGTGAAGATTTTCTGACTGGAAGAGCCATATCTGCTGTTACCCTGTGTGCAAGCACTTCCATCACTTATTATCAATATCCAAAAGAGCATATCAGCAAAACCAGATATTTTTAGTCAGGGTATTGCATGCCATGAACCTTGCATGTATTTCAAGAAATGTTTTCAGTACTTGTTATTCTGATTCGTACTAAGCTGAGACCCAACCTAGCCTCTATTCTGTGCATACAACCTTTCTGCTGGAGGAATTCTGAATGCCAGTTTTCTTTTGGAGGACTTTCCACGTGCTTCAGTAGGAGTAGTACAACACCTTGCTTTTATAATGAGGTTGTGTGCTTACTTCTCTGTGATTTCTCAGACACACACAATTATAAAGTGCTAAAACAATTTTCCTGCGGGTCAGCTGCATGAACTTGCTTTGGGGTGACAAGAGTGAAAGCCTCCACATCATCACCAGCTCTAGAAAGTTAGCAGAATGAATAGATCACATCTCTGCATTGAAGGAAACCCACTGCCTACCAGGACCTCAGTGCTGCATTATGACTGCCTTAAAACCAGTGAAAACTTAATGGGATGCTAAAGACAAATTACCATTGTGGGTCCTTGACAGTCATTCTATCACAAAAGCAGTAAATTCCTGTCTGAACAGAGAGAAAGATCCCTGCCTCTCACTCCCCACTAAAGATAGGCATTTACCTGCTATGTGGTTACCTGCAGGATTTCCAGGGAGTGTAGGATGCAAACAACATCTCTTTCTCCAGGTACAGGAGTCAAATTGAAAACGAGGGCTCATAGTATGCCCTGACCCCTTTGCAAGATGAGGGACTACCTCAGCTGGCTGTGGAGCCCCGCAGGACTGGAGCATGCTCCCGAGTCCTGTCTACCTCAATCTTCTGCCCCAGCCCTGAGCTGGAAGGTGACCTGCAGGAAACTCACAAAAAGCCATTACTGTGTTGTGTCAGCTCAGAAAACCGCAACAGGACCAGGCAGGGGAGGAAAAAGCCTGGAGAGGAAATCAAGGAAATTCACTTTGGCAGAAACTAGCAAAGCCTTTTTCTGAATGTTAACTATCTAATTTAATGAAGTCTAGAGATCAGTAGAGACAATTGTCACTGCCAGCTTTGATGCCAATCACAACTCTGGAACACAAGCCAGTGAATGCATCCAACATACAAAGGAGAAAACAAAAACAAGGCAAGGATTTGACCCTTTGCTCTCATGATCCTTTAAGAAGAAATATCACCTTTCAAAACTATGGGGAAAAAAACCTTCCCAGTCAGAGCAAGTCAGCAAGAAAAAGGAAAGAGAAATCACAAGGCAAAAGACTACAGAACTGTTATTTCTCTCTGTCTGTCTGTAGTGCCTTTATGGCTGTCGGTGGGAACACTTGTGGGCTGAAAACCTCTATGTAGGCTGGAAAATTAGGGAAGATTTCTCTAATCCCTGTCAGGGAAGCAGGCCTGAACTTTTTCCTTGTGGGCAGCTGTAAGTCTGCTGGGCCTTCATGGGACTCCTATCGCCGGGACACACTTCTCCTGTGCCAGTGGGTTCCCAGTATCCTCAGCTCCATCACTCCCTTTGCTTTATTCTTGAGAAGGCATATGGTGAAGGAGATGTTTTGCATCTCTGCTAAGTATATTAAAAAAAACCCTCCAAACCTCAGTGCATCAAAGGCACAACTAAGCAAATTAATATAGTCTGATTTCTTTCAAGCAGGTTTTTCCATACAGACTTTCAATGGAGGAAAATTAGAACCATGAGGTTTGGTAAAGACCTGCAATAACCAGTCCAACGTTTGCATACCTCCATGGACACTAAACCATATCACAAAATGACACTTATATTCATTTTTGAACACTTCCAGAGATGGTGAATTCTCACTTTTTTCCCTGAGAATCTGTAGATCTACAGTTCTCCCTCTTATGGGTAAACATGGGTTAACATATAATTCTGGACAATCTGCTCCTTCCCAAGCTGAAGGACTGAACTCTTTTCTCTCTCATCCTCTTGAGCTCCTTCTCCAAAAATGAGCTCTGGGAAAGCTCTGTAAGGGAGAACAGCATTTTACCCCCCTTCTAAAATATTAGGCATTTTAAGTGTCCCTATTTTTTGCTTTACATGACTTTTGCATATTTACATCCTCCTTAGAACAGTCACACTGTGAGAAGTTCTGATGGTACTAAAAATGCCCTTAAGGTGACACCATACATTCTAAGAGGTTTGCATGAAATTTCTACCAAACATACAAACACAGAGGGTGATTTGGGGATGGAGTTCCCTGAGGGTATAGTTCTTACCTCGTACTCAGTTAGTTTTGGAGGAATCCTGTCACAATGCAGAAATATCCATCCTCTCTCCTGCATGCATGAGAGATATGAGATCCCAAACTCTTCTGTTTGACTTTTCCTTGCCTTCTTCTCTGTCTTTTCACCCAAGCTGTAGACCTGAAAACCAAACCATATGATCAGAAGGCCCACAACTACACTGTGCAAAATGACCCATTTCCAACCTTCATCCACCAACCATCATGTGTCTCATTTGAGCAATGCTGATGGCAGTCACCAAACTACATTCAAGACTTGAATAGCAACAGACCTCAGCAGCCATAATCCCACCCAGGCCAGTCATACATTTTCCATAAAAGCTATACAAGGAATGCCCCAGTCCTGGCAGAATTTAGGAGGTTTTAGGACAAAGCACTGAAAAACATACTTTAACATTTGGTCAGCTCTGAATCTGTCAAGCAGTTGGACTAGATGGTCATTACAGGTTCCTTTTGGCTGGACTATACTGTTTTATTCTATGCCATTCTTCTTAGTATCTCCTCCTTTTCCTAGAAGTGCACATCAAGACAGACATACTGATGCACTAGGTACAGCTGCTGGGCATTCCTCATGCCTCTTCTGCCATTCAGCTCCCAGGGACTAACCTCGTGGTACTCCTCTCTACTTAGGCCATGGCAGAAACCAACCCTGCAGCCCAGGGACAACCTCTATTAGCTGTTCCCTCTCTGCAGACCAGGGATAATTTCCATGAGGCCATGCAGTGAGGACTGGGAACACAAACTCAGTTTTGGGGGGATACAAGGGGTGGTTTCTGCAGCCACAGCCTGGATAAAAGCCAAAGAGAAACCAGACCCACGAGCTGGGCTGGCCAGTGCCAAAGGACCACCATGGAAACACAAGCTTTGAAAAGTGGAGGTTACTGTTGTGATGGAAAGGTTGGTCAGTCCCAGATCTAGAAAACTCAAATCTGTGCCCAAAGCAGAGTCAGGCAAGCAACAACTCTTCCAAATAGCAAAAAATAACCCACTTCTGCTATCACTGTCATACTCCCTTTCCTCACTGAAACCAAGCTGCATAGATCTTCTGTTAAACACACCAATTTGTTGTGTTTATATGGGATACAAAATGCATTTCAGCCAAAGGGTTAAATTTCCACAGCTCACTTGTGCCACTGACCTTTTGCTGAGGAAAGGGAGAGCAGAGTTCAGCTGGATGGAACATACACCAATTACCTAGTCCAAATGCCTGACCACAAGTTGAGGGCATCACCCAGCTGCCTCTTAAACACCAACAGGTTTGGGGCATTGGCACTCTCTCCAGGAAGCCTGCAGTAGGGTTTGGCACTCTCTCAATAGATGTTTCCTCATGTCAGTTTCAAACCTTCCCTGATGGAGGCAGATTTGAACCTGAGGTTGTCCCTCAGACTTCTTCTCACCAAATTATACAAACCCTGTCCTCAGACACTCTTCACAGTGCATATCTTCCAGCCCTCTCACATCTTTGGTACCCTCTTCTGAATGCATTCAAGGACCTTCACATCCTTTTTAAGTTTTGGGGCTCAGAACTGCATACCAAGGTAAGGCTGCATCAGTGTCAAACAGAGTGGGATAGTCCCCTCTTTTGACCAACTGGTTGTGTTATGTTTGATGCACTCCAGGATGAGGTTTGCCTTCCTGGCTGCCAGGGCACACACTGCTGGCTTCTATTGAGCCACCTGTCAGCCAGCAGTCAGCCTCCTGTCAACCCCAGTCCTCTTTCTGTGGGGTTGCTTTCCAGCCACTCCTCACCAAATTTGAACTTTCATCCAGTGGTACTCCACTGTATTTTTTCTTGTACTGGTTTATGCCACTGATGATTTGACAATGCTCCAATCCATCCAGATCCCTCTGCAAGGGCTCTTGTCCCTCGAGAGAGTCAACACTCTGGAGACTTCCTGCCAGACATTTATAGCCCTAGTCATTTCAGCCCTTTGAGAGCTCTGTCCTCCAGTCAGTTCCTCACCCAGTGTAATGTCTCTCTGTTCATCTTGCACGACGTCTGGACAAGTTGTCCAGAAGGATGCTGTGATGGACGGCATAAAAAGAGTTATTTAAAATGCAGAAAAAACTACATCCACTGCTGTCCCTTCACCCACTAGGTAGGTGACCTAATCACAGAAGGATATTAAATTAATTAAACAAGACTTTCCCCTTGTGAACCAATGTTGGCTGTGTCTGATGATTGCATATTTTCTTTAAATGTCTTCCAGCAGCACCCATTATGATGGTCTCCATAATTTTTTCCAGGTACTGATGTTAGACTAACAGTCTGCAGTTCCCTGGGTCCTTCCTCATTCCCTTTTTCTAGGCTGTAGTAACACTGGCTAGATTCCTGCCAGCAGCAATCTTCCCAGACTCCCAAGACATTTGGTAGATGATTGAGAGAGAGATGATTGAGAGATCCACAAACTTCATTACTCCAAAATGAAGCCCATCAAAACTCCATGGACTTGTAAACATTCAGCTGATACTGCTTGTCTCTCTGAACTGCTTGTGCAAGTTCATTATGCACAAAAGAAAAGTCACTGCTTCCATACTCATGGTCTTCTGGCTCAGGGCACTAGGCAGCCCAAGGTCTATTTGTATTGTTAGAGAATGAGACATTTGAAAGCATTGATTGTCTTTGCTTTTTCTTTATGCCTATTAGTCAGGTGCCCATCTTCAACAAGACTCTTGGCTGAGCAATAGGTAATAGGCACCATGATGCCTGCTTTTCCTTCTGTGTCTCTGATCCTCACCCAGAGACTCTCAATCACATCATCCCTAACATTAAGGGCTGTGCAGTCAAACCTCTCCCTTACAGATAATGCAACTCCTACACCTCATGTGCCCCGTCTATCCCTCCTGAAGAGCCCAAAGCCCTTGATCCCATTTGCTTACCTCACTTTGTGGGAAGATTCTCAGGTCTTATTTAAAATCCTGGTAAATCTTCTTTCCCTTTAGGATTTAGCATTTGGGCTACTGAAAGAATAAGGAGTAATATTATTCTTCTCATTTTTTACATTGATGCTAAAATTGGTGCGTACATTCAGACTATGTAAAAAAGGGCATTTATACCATATACATTTATTTCATTGTGGTGATGTCAGAAGGAAAAAAAAAAGGGGATTGTTCCCTCTGTATGAACTCCACAGAGATGTGGAGACCAACCTGTTATGGTGAGGTGTACTTGGAATGAAGTTCTGGATAGTTTTCTGCTCTTTCCTCCATTTTCCTCTTGCACTTTAATAGCTTTTTTCCTCCTTTGGGACAGGAAAACACCTGTTTCTATGACAAGTCCTTTCAGAGCTCAAGTCTGTGTGAAGGAAAAGTTAAAAGTTTTACCTCTTTCATCTCAGGAATAAGGCCCTGTGTCAGGACTTAGGCCCCTCAGATTTGTTGCCCTATTTCACGCATACTTTCCAGACTTTGGTGGTGAGGGCCCAAAACTCAGCATTGTGCCCCACTGAGGTGTGAAAATCTTCTTGGGAGTCTTTCCACTCTTCTCCCTAAGTCTACCCACTGTACCATTGTGTAGTGACTGCCTGGGTCATATCACCTGCGTGTTGTGGATCACAGAAGCCACCAGTTTATGAGAGGAACCAAACTTTATCGAAACAGATTTGGGGTGTTTTTTTCATTGGCTGCATTCCAATCCTATATACATTTATTTGCCTCCAAAAAACCAGAGATATCTTGGATCAAAGGGCAATTCTCCATCTAATATAAGAAGGCTCTCAATAAGAAAGTTTCTTATCTTAAAGACATAATTAGTGAAATATATACTGTTATAGTATATATACTATATACCCATCAGCACTGCCAGATGTCAGTCATTTCCATTACAAACCAGAGTACTGAAAATAAACTAGAATTAGGCTGTTATGTCCTTTGTATTGAAGCCAGCTCTAGCACAGAATGTATTGACTTATGTACGTTAATTATTTTCTTAACTGAATTTGATCTCAACAAACTCAAATGAACAGCATTGAAATGATGGTGGATACAAACAAAACTAGGAAAAATAGCTCTAAAAACAGGGAAAATATGTTCTGGCTATTCATATTCTCAAGAAACATCTGTTCAAACTACCCAGGTTCACAACACATCATCAGTTTTAGGTTGAATGAACCTGTCTTATAAGTAGTGCTTCTTACATTTTAGGTTGGCAGGATGAGGACTAAGAGGGGAGATAACTCTCTGCAATGACAGAGGATCAGTATGTGCTAGAGGAGAGGAAGCTGAGGTATATCTGCTGGGTTAGTATATAAAACCCAGCTTTCTAAAGTTTTAGTGAGATTTACATACATTTACTTTAGCAATTATGTCAGCAGAGAGTTTCTGGATCACTGATGATGTCATAGGTGAATGTTGCAAATTTGGTCTTTCAGAGATTTGACCAAGGGAAATCTCAAGAGCAGGCAGATTTGCTGCTGCCCCTGCTGCCATTGGAAAGCCGTGCCAGAACACCCCTACCTTCAATATTCAATTTCCAGCCAAAATCTTTTATGGTCAGCTGTTCTCAATTTTATTTTAGGCTAAACAACAATTTTTCCTTATTGCTCTTTGTTCCTCTCATGTACACAGACAGTAATCCCAGCCTCTTCACAGATGACTTTTTGCAAGACCCTGTAAATGTTGTTCTTGCAGTCCCTTCTCCAAAGGTTTTCATTTGTCTGGGCACACTATCTGTCCTGTCCCCCTGTGCTCATGGGTGTCTAGGGCCATGTGCAATATTTCCTGTGAAGTTGCACCGGTGCTTTGCCCAGGATATTGCTTTTACTTCCTCTGCTGGAAATGGATCAGCTGATGTGAACCTAAGCTGCATTTCCCTGTATTTTCTGTTTTCACAGACTACCACATGAGTATTTGTAAGTAATCCTGTCTGTCATTAATTGTCACTATTATTTGTCCTCAGCATCATGTCCAAGAGCATTTTCAGGCACCAGGAAAGCCAAATTCTGGAACAGACTCAACTCCTACAATGGGGTGGAAAGCAAAAATCCTAACTAGTTTTAAAACTCAGCCTGATAAATGAAGGGGAATATGTGATGTGACTGCCTGAAATATCAGGAGTCTGGACCTCATGATCTGTGAGGACCTTCCCTATCCCAAGTCCAGAATTACTAAATATAATATATGATAAAGTCACCAAAAATCTCCAGCTAATCACTCACATGCCAATAGCATTTTAGATAGAATTTTGAAAAGCAAGAACAAGGTGAGTAGCTAAGTCCCTTCAGCCCCTACAGAAGTCTCAAAATGCTTTTTAATTACACTTATTTCTATTTCCAGTATTGGCTACAGAACTACATTCACACAGAAAGTTCCTGTTTCCTGGCATTTGTACACTGAATGAGCATGACAGAAAGTCAGACAAAAAAAAAAAAAAGGACTATCTATGTTTTAAACACTCAGAAATTAGAAGAAAGGAGATATTTGAAATTCTGCAGAGTTGCAAAAGCCAGAAACTGATCTCAACGCTCCCAATCCTCCCTGCAATGCCTAATTTGTGTGAACATCTCCTTTCCTGTGTAGTGCATCCAATGTTGAGTGAGTCAGAAGAGACTGAATCAGGAAACACATTTTCCATTTAGATCTGAAGCCACTTGGCTCCATGGTAGTCAATCTCCATTGCATAAAGCAGACAGAAAACAACAACAGTCCTGAGGAAGTTGTCTCCTGTATTCCCCATTTTTCCTGCTATTCCTCAGTTGTGTCATTATTCCATTAGAATAAAATAGCTGTTGTAATGAAAGCATCATTTGGGACAGCATTTTCTAAGAAGCCTATGTAAGTGCTCAAACACTATTTTGAGAAGCATGGCATATATGACTCAATCTAGTGAAGATACTGAAAATATTAATTATAACATAAATATAATATAAAATGAAAAAATGCAATGCAAACTCAGAACCAAACACTGCTCTACCTGTTCAGTCCCTACCTGCCTTCCCTGGGTACCTGTGATTGATTTTCAGGCTTCTCAGTTTCACGTACAAATCCTGGAGCATCACAATATTGGCTTGATGTCTGCCACATCCCTATGCTCATCTGGGCTTCAAAAATTAAGTATTTGACCCCCTCCTTGAGGTGGGGAGGACTGAGATGTGCAGATCACATGTATATACACACCAGCAATATAAGGCTGTCCAAGAAATAAAGAATTTCCATGGCAGCCTAGGGGTTACAATAATCAGGATGGCAATCCAAAGACACAGTATAAATATTAGAGACCTAAACACAAATCCCTTCTCTAACTGAGGCAATATTTGTGCCCTATCACAGCATACCTCTTCCCAGAGCTTCCCAGGTACCCCAAAAAGGGACATTTTCTTCCTTCAGATGTTCAGTTTAATAAAAAAAATCCTAATTCTTCAATTGAAAACTGCAAGTCCGAAACTTGGCCCTTGCAATAAGGATGGCCTGTGTATTATCCAGCAAGCAGTTCGGCGTGGTGCTTACATTTCTTTGTACATATGATCCCAAGTTACTCCTGAAAACAGAACTTGAATGTTTTTGACAATTCTGTCTTTTTTTTAGCTACTTAAAAGATTTTTTAATTCAACTAAAAGTCTTTACTTTATTGTGGCAGTGAGTTCCACAGATTAACTATATGTGACATAAAAGGGCATTTTCTCTACCATTTTTAAATTTATTGCCTTTTAATTTAATTAGGTATCCTCCTGTGTCTCTTTCATAAGACAGGATAAATAGAAGCACCTGCTGACCTTCTTTATGCCATACATTATTTTATATACCTTTGTCATGTCACTTCTTATTAGTCTCTTTACTAGACTAAATAGCTGGAATCTTTTTAATCTCTCCTATTATATGATACTTTCCAACCTGTAATCATTTGCTTTGCCCTTTCTGAAAAGTTCTTGGATATTCAGATCTCTCTAGGTAATAATTTAAAAGTAAATTATATTTATTTAAATATAATTTACAATCATTTAATATTTAGTAAGTCTCACACTGTTTACACAACTAGGTTCCTTCTATGATCTATCCTTTCTGCAGATTTATCAGGAAAACAATGCCGTTAGGAATGGTCTTTGTTGGCAGCAATATTTGCAAACATGGGAGACTAAGCTCAACCTCAAATAGTTTATGTATTTGGGGCAATACTTCAGGGTGCACCCCAGCTCAGGTCTGGTTTTGCATTCACAATTAGTTTGAGAGTGTAATCAAATCCATCCCACATGCACCTCTGCAACGTTGATGCCCAGAGTGTACTTCAGGTAACCTTACTAGACCTTCATGCAGCACCTTCTGCCAAATTTCTTCTCAGTGAGTGCAGCCTAGTGATTTCACTTCCTCTTCATGGAGGTGAGCTCCAGCCAGCAGCTTGCCATGGGAAGTCCCAGCACTCGGCACGAGCAACTGACCCTCCGCTCCCGGCTCAGGTTCCTGCTGTTGATGGAACTTAGAAGAGATAATCTCCAGTTTCAATATCTCTGAGCAATCACATTGGCTAAACAGCTAGAAATTTGTGCAAGCATTGAATGGACGACAGTATATCATCACGGACAAAATGCCATGTTCAGTTCAGGGGCTTGAGAGTTGTCAGAGCTTTCTCATCTCTTCCAAATATTTTGTGGTTCACAGTATCATTTTTAGCAGGCAGGCAGATTAGGTGAGCTGCTAGCTCCACTGTAGAATAATTTCTACCACCAGCACACAGCAGTACAAAACAAAGTTGTCCTTGATATAGTTCAACAGTGACATTAGAAGTAATTAATGCCAGGTTTTATAAACCCTTGTCTGCATTTAGACAGCATTCATTCTGCACCCCAGAAAGGTCTCACTGCTATCATTACATTTGGTTTAGGGTTCAGACTCTGTTCTTGAACACCAAGATTTAAACGTTACAATCTTTCTGTCCATTTGACTCATAAAGGCAATTCCCTTTAATCTTCCTAACACCTCCCCTGCTTTCTCAGGACCTGATAGTTGTGCCACACCAGGGCACCCAAGCTGCTGGGCCCAGAGAGAGGAACTCCAGCATTTCATTAAATATTTAAGTTTTGCTAGTGGTGAGCAGTCACAATGCCTGCTCATCCCACACCAACATCTTCTGCTCTGCAGGTACTAGAAAGTAAATTAGTGAAAACTTTCCCTCTCTTTTTTTCTTAAACAGAAAGACGTGCTTTTTCCACACACACAAAAAGCTGAAAGCTCTGGTTTTACTTCAGTTGCCTAACGCCAGGCACCCTAATATCACTGGAGATGATGCCATAGGTAGTGGAAAGTTTGGGAGATGCAACACAAACTACAACAGACCCTCATCCTTCTGAACAGTACCTTTACACCAGCTGTTGCAGCCCAGGGCAGCTCAAGCAGCAATTATTAGGCACTCACATTGAGCCATTGCTCTTAAATATAAGTCCTAAATCAAGCATCAAAAAATATATTTTGTGGAAAGTGACTGACTAGTCACAATCCAGCTGTCTTCAGACTCGGCATGTTAAAGAGCATCTGATCCCAATGACTGCTTTCTGAACACAACACCCACTGGAACAGGAAAATAAAGAAATAGCTCAATCTCACTTGCACAGTGTTTCTAACGTGAGAGCACTCCCGAAATTTTGTAGGAAAACAGAGCCATCTACAGGGGAAGCTGCTCTTGTTTGGCAAGAAAAGAGATCTGATGAAGCAACGCATGACCCTGTGCAGACAACACAAAGGCAGGACCAGACAAACGCTGTGTTGCCAGCAGAGTGACGAAGGGTACAGAAATACATTCTGCACAATAGAAGTTTTTTTAATCAGGTCTCCCTTCTTTCATAGTTTTTAGCAAATCATCTCCATGAATATCCAAGCAAAGCTACACTTAACTTAATTCGGTGTAATGTAGCTAGCTGGTACGCACCTTGCACACCTACCCAGGAGACAGGCTACAAGACAAAACAGGCTACTAGACAAAACTAGTGCAACATCTGAGGCTGCAGTCCCACACCATCTTTTGATTCCCAGCTCCTTTTTATCAGAACTCTGCCCCTCAGCTGAACATGCTTTTGCTACATCAGAGACATCCAAGCTGTACCTAACACAGCTGGCTACAGAAGATGTAAAACAACTTATCCTTCCTGCTGTACAACGGAAAACAGAAACAACTGGCACTGGTTTTGGTATTAATGATGCGTGTTCAGTTCCCTGCTTGTGACAAAAGCAACCAGTAGCTACAAATTTGAAGTCTCACCAACACCACAGAGAATGGCCCCTTTTCGCCTTTTTGCCTCCATGGAAAAAGATCTTGGGGCAGAAATCTTCTTAATTGATTTTCCTATTGTTTGACTGGACCACTACATGTCTGCAGCCAGAGAGACAGAAAGGAAGGAAAAGAAGACTTGGCTGAAAACAGTGTATGATTGGCTCAGGGTATCTGGAAGTCTTAAAAAACTGTAGCAGAGCAGCTACTTAAAATGCTGTACTAGGAAATGCAAGGTCTTCAGTGTCAGGGATTGCTACAACTTTGGGAAAGAGCTCAAAGACTTTCCCCATGGCCAGACGATATAAAATGGGGTTTTTAATGTTAACACAGGAACCTCCACACTTAGCTGGATTAAGCCAATTAAATGGCACAAAATCAATCTTTCTTTAAATACTTAAAAGCAGAGCAAAAATTAGGTTGAGCAAACCCACCCTAATTGATTTCCATTTCTGTAATGACTGATTTATGTGATATATAAAGTCCAGTTTCATATCTAGTTGGACTTCTAAATGTTTGTATGTTCTTACTTATTCAATCATTCTCTTGTAAGATTATTATTTTAAACTCATCCAGACTTGAGCTTTTTGAGTTATTAGAAAAAAATTATACAGACTTACCTTTGGCAGAATTTAATAATAGTTTTAATTCAATTAAATCTAATTGAATTACTTTAAATGCATCCTGCAATTTTGTAGGTACTGACTGAGCTGTACAGTCAATGGAACAAAGTCATCAGTGTAACAGTATAGCTTTGAGCTTTAATGTCGTTGATATAGGTCATAATATAGGAAACTAGGACTTTTGAGGATAGAAAAGATTTCCTTTGGCCTAGATAGTCTCATTTCTGTGTCAAAAAGAACAATGGTTGTGCCTTGTACTTTACAGCTTCCATCTGGTTCAGATATCACACACGGAGATGCCAAGCAATGACCCCTCATGAGGTGGCTGTTGACTTCAGTGGGAGCTGGATGGTGTGGGAGGGTAGGAAAGGAGTATCATGCATGTGAGTTGTCTGGAGCCCTGCTAGCACAGGACTACTTGGGCCTACCACTCTCCCTGGGCAATTATATCTGAAGACAAAACTAAAGCAAGATATTTTGAAACATTTTTGAAAAGATTTCATTGCTCTTTCTTCTGTTTTAACAATGAGTTTAAATGAAAAACACATGGCAATCAATTAGGCAGGGACTGTAAGCTCTCCCAGACAAGGGCTGTTCTTTTTGTGTATACATACAGAGTGAGATATGATTCTGTTAATTTTAACTATCTAGGAGCTGTGTCTACTCTAAAGCAGTTGTCCAGGCATCTGCTGAACTCTTTGCAGAGAGCCCTTGCTAAACAATCCACCCCATCTATCTTTGATGACACATCCTTTAGGACTATGGAAAAGTTTTGCTTTGACTCACATTTATTACTTTCCTCATACAACTAAAAGTACAGTTTTAACCCTATCTCTTTGCTTTGCCACCCACTCAGCCCCAGTCATTCAGTCTCAGTAGGCGGAGGGCAGAGCACCTCCCCTGTCCGGATGGCACTCTTGGTTAAAATCAGTTCTCCGGAAGAGGGAAGAGGAGAAACAGGGAAGTGGGAAGAGAGCCTCTGGGACTAACGAAAAGGGGAGTGAGTTGTGAAGGAAGAACACTGCAAGCAAGGAAGATACAGATGTTGGAAGACAAGCAAGGATCTCTAAAAGAGGAATGGTACCTGGAAAAGAAGGAGATATTTGTGGAAATATGGTGCAAAATCAGATCTTATAAAAAGCCACAACTGAAAGAAGTGCACTTGTGTAAAATCTGGCAAATGGGTTAATCACTGAGCTTTTTACACATGCATTTAAGTCCTTTTTGTTCCTGTTCTCTGATAAAAGTGAGCAGCAGCATTTTTAGTCACCACAATATTAT
Source organism: Urocynchramus pylzowi (assembly GCA_013397555.1). Taxonomy (NCBI): domain Eukaryota; kingdom Metazoa; phylum Chordata; class Aves; order Passeriformes; family Fringillidae; genus Urocynchramus; species Urocynchramus pylzowi. The sequence goes on along the minus strand of VZRH01000514.1, from coordinate 76,141 downwards.
TTCATGGCCAGAAATCTCCACCGAAGAAAAGGTCAGTTGGCTTCAAAGGCACAAATGAGTGAAAGAACTCAATAAAGCAATATTAAATACCAACAGCTGTTTCACTCAGTATCCTAAACTTGGTTAAAGCATTCAACATCCCTTGACTGTTACTTTTTTCCTAAAGGGATAAATATAAACCTAACTTAAATTACTAACCTAACTTTCTCATTTTTTAGAGGGTGCTGTGCCATTTTCAGCTGATTGTAAAATATTTATGCAGGGAGAAACTCACAACAGATAGGCTTGATACTTGACTCTGAATTTCTAAGAGAAGAATATGTAACTCCTTCAGGTAATGTGAAGATAAAACAAGTATGTGGTTAATCAGCTAAATTAGAAAATAGAAAAGGAAAAACATAAAAGTAGAAGTAAATTACAAGACATTACATTGTCGTCATAAGAACGTAACTATACATTCAGAATAAGTGCAGGAAAGCGACTTGTCTCAAAGATACTTTCTAGTAAGAGGAGGAGAGGAAAGAAGTAATCTAAGGGATTATCTGCCCCAGATAAAAGCTCTTGGATAAACTCCCATGCCTATTAACAGCTCATCTCCAAGAAAACATAGTGGAGCCCACAGATAGGGCAAAAATGCGTGTTTACCTCATATAAAATTTTCTCCCAGGCTTTCAGTAAGAGTAGAAGTAGATGAAAGAATCTGTGGGGAAGAGATCTGCAGGGCTTCCCATCTTCTACCTTAAACCTCAATTCTTCCTTCTGCCCTGAGCTCTGCAAGCCCAAGTCATTCTCTCCACATTCATGCTTTGTGTAAAAGCAGGAGGGGAAATTAACTCACAGTGTACCTACGGAAGGTTGTCAGTGCTGGGGGAAGAAACTGGGAGACAATATTTTCTGCTTCTCCATGACTGGCCCACATAATGGCTCTCTCTGGCTCAGGGTCTCAGGTTTTTCAAAACACCCAGTGAGCTCTTCGGTCTGACATACAAATCTAACTTTCATTGCTGGCAATTCCACTGCACAGCCCTGAGGAGACACCTCTGCGTTGCAGCCTGAGCTCACATCTGGCTCCACACACCTCAAATTTGTTGTAAATTCAGCAGGACTGCCACAGATCTTCATTGGCCCTCTGTGGGGCAAAGAGAGGAAGAGAAGTCATAAAGGCATGAGGGGAGGTTTCTCCATGAGTTCTCTCAACTGGATTCCCTTCTTCTGAGTATGTTAACACAAAGTAGCACAGTAAGGATCTAGACATACAATGTTTGCCTACCAGGCACTTTTCTTACCACACCACATCAGTCACTGTGCTCAGTGGGCATCCACAAAGCCAAATGCCATAGGGACAAATGCTGATTGCTAAGCATACTTAAAAGGACAGAAACTCAGCTGGGATGAATGAGCACAGCTTTCACAAAGTATGTGAGTCTGTCTGGATGCAGCACTTTATAATGTTAGTGCTACAGCTCAGGCAGACTTTGGGATGGGGAGATGCATTTCTCTACCACCTTATCCCACTGAACAGCTGGGCGAGCAGCAGCAATCCAGCACTTATTTCACACTCAAGTAGTACCTGCTAGCCAGGATGGGAAATTCACATTTAGTTTAAGGTTTCTTTCATATGACTTTGATAGCAGGTTTATGGGACAACATTCACTTTAGAGTTTTCTTTGTGTTTCCCTGGTGCCTTGAATCAAATACTCACTTCAGGAAAAGTGGGAGAATTAGTCACCTATTGGTGTCAAATGGGTCTGCATGGGACACCTAAATGCCACTTCTGTGACGAAGTTACAGCAATTCCTAAGAGCAAAATTAAATAACACCAGTGCCTGTGTATGCAAGCAACCATTTTTATCTGTTTTGACTGATCTGTCTCCCTGATCAAAGAAATTTCCTGAAATTTTTTTTAGAGTCCTAATATACTTTGGTATAGGCCTATTAAAATGTCACTTTTTTTTTTTTTTTTGTTCCAATACTTAGAGGCTCCTGCTCAGGGTACAAGAGAAAAAGAAAAAAAATTCCAGTGCAAATCATGGACTTTGACGGTCTATGGACAATATAATTCTTAAATACTAGATCTCATTCAATTAGTCATATTGTTCTCTAAGGAAAACATACAAGTTTGAGGAGCTCCCTGAAGGCAACTCAGGCTTTATGTGTTCTCCTCCAGTGAGTATAGTCTTAATGTATACAGAAAGTCATGCTATTTGTTGAATCAGATACATAAATCATATTTAGATCAGACTACATAATGAGATTAATTCAAATCACAGTTGATACATTCAAATCACAGCACCACTTTTATCTGTTGAGACTTCAGGCCAGAGCTTCTCTGCCCCATTTTTGCTTTCAGAACTTATTGAAACATCAACATTTCCAGAGAGTACCAAGGAAAAAATATTGTATTTCTAGACAGTTACTCGTTTGCCAGTATACTAGGACTTTATATTGATTTTCTGTCCTCAGCTGCTAATGTGGTGCACTTCTATCTAGTTTTCTCCTCACAGGTCACTGAGATTTATGGCTGACCTGAAGGAGATGAAACTAGACTGCTGAATCGCCACTGCCAGAGGCCACCTGCTGCTGACTGACACTGGGTCACACACATCTCCCTGAACACTTCAGGCCACACCAAAAGCTCCACTGGATATTTTTCTCCTTGTGTGGGAAAGCTTGGATTATTCTTCCCATATTTACCAGCTAGCTAATTCACTTCCTTCCCACTCTAATCAAAATTTTAACTTAACTGTTATATAAAATGCAATGCATCTGAACAAATGATCTGTTGAAAAAAGGCAGGGCCTTCACCAAGACATTACTTAGCAAGGCACTACTTAACAAGATGTGTCCAAACTGAATAATCATTGAACTTCCATTACTCTTTCCTAGGACAAAAACGTCCCAGTATATTTGAAGAGATTTTCATTGAATATTTCAAACTAGACTGACAAAGGAATGGGTTAATTTTAGAAGGATAGAACCTGCAGCTGCAGCCTGGGAAGGGATGGAATGTAAGAGACATACAAAAGAAAGGCAGAGATGAGGTTAGGATCTTCATGCGAGATGTAGGGAGGGCTTGGGATGAAGTGGGGTGAACTGACCTACAGACAAGTGAAGCTAAGGATTAGGGTTCCTAATGAATAAACCACCAGCAACAGTGCTGAAGTGCCTGCAAAAGTATCCCAAAAATAATTAAGAGCTCATACTGGCACTCTCATTTATCTCAGTGGGTTAGTGTCCTGGCTTGTGAATCAGCCTAGGATTTGAGTTCGGGCTAACAGAAAGTCTAGGACTACAGCCAATGTGGGGCTGAAAAGGAGCTTTTAAAAGAAACTGAGGGCAACAAAATGAACTGCTGTATGAGAAAAACATTATGCAAAATTTTGCTACTAGGATCCAGAATAATATTTTTAGTAAGGTCATACAAAATCCCTAGAGAGGGGACTCAATGCCTTCCTATAATGCCTTCCTTTTCTTTGCCCACCTTCATTTGGTCTTGAAGAACCCATCACAGATTTCTCACATTGAACTATGGAAATACCAATCCTGAAAATTATTGAGATATAATGATTTAATCCTTGTGTGTACTGGGGAAAAACTTCATTCTTCATCTTAATCAAGATGATTAAATTCACAGATACATCAGCCAATTTAAAAATTAAGAAAAGAAAAGCAAACCAAAATCAAACCAAAACAAAAAACTTCCCTGAAAAATGTGAGCTGAAAATAAACGCTGAGAGAACATGCGAATGAAGTGTCAATTTTTTCATGCTAAGATCATATTCAGATAAGGGGATAGAAATTAGTCCCATGGTCGCCAGAACAGCCCCCACCTGGCTCTTCCCCTGTGCTGTGGACAGCCTGGGCAGGAGCAGTGTGAGCAGAAAGTCTCAGGACTTGGTGGGGCCAACAATGATGGGAGGCTGTAAAGTGAAAAATGGTGAGTGGACGAACACAGCTGAACCTCAATGATGTTTTGAGGGAACTGGAGGAGAGGCTGCTGCCCCAGAAGTACAGACACATGTGGGTATCCCCACACATAGTTATTGTCACACGAATTGGGGAGCCCCTTTCCCGTGGCATGAACCCAGCAGTAAGCACAGTATGCCTTATGGTCACCCCGGACACAGGGGAAGCACTGTCAGTGAACCCCTGTGATTTGGTTCTGCTGAGACATTTTGAACCCATTATGTCTGAACGGGTCCTAAATGTCCCCAAACGTGTTCCCATTATCCCTAATTAAATTAGCTTATTGAGATTATCAATGACAAAGCATCACACAATTAAAACATTTGCACTCAATCAATTTTAATTTTATTCGCTACAGTTGTCTGTGCCAAACCAGATGCCTTCTAGCCCGAGGTAAGTGAAGGAAAAGCAATTTTTAAACCCCTCACTTAACTGAAGTTTGATCTGATCGAGTAGTAGTGACACAGTAGGTTGGATTGTTTGGTTTAGATTTTTTTTTCTCTCAGGAGATGCGGGCTGCTCCAGCCGCCGCATCCCCCCGATCTGGCGGAAGGAGCATCCTGCATCCCGGATCCCGCATCCCCGCTGCCTTGGGTGCTCGAGGACCGGCCTCCGCCGGGGGGTTATCGCCACCTGGCGCTGACGGCGGGAACCGCCGCCCCCCATCCCTCGGGAGCCTCCTGGCATCAGCTATCCAAGTCCCCAGGGCTCTGCAGAACCTGGGTGCCACCAAAATCGGCACATCCAAGCCGCGCCTGCGCCTCCCCGGAGAGACTTTTCGTCGTCATCTCACACTGCCTGAGTCGAGGTCATCGATCAAAGGTGGCTCCAGAGCCTGTCACAAACAACAGATAAAACACCCATTGCCTTTAACTTCCGTGGCCAAGACTGAAGTCAGCATGCTTGCCTCACATTCCTCTTGGACTTAGAGCATCAGGACATAACTAACTCTCTTCTGCCCAAAACCTGCAGGGGAAAGGGCATTTGGTTCCCCATTCTCAACCGCAGTAAAACCCAAGGGCGCTTTGCAAGTTTTTCCCTAGCCCTGGTCTCTCAGATGAGGCTTTGGGCAGAAACAGCCTAGTCCACTTCTTTCTTGAAGGATGCAACCAGCAGGAAGGTGGTAGCACAGTGTCTGATTTTCATCCAGGGCTTGTTTAACCTAAGGAGGCCGTCACAGTCAGCACAGGCCAAGATTAAGTCTCCGAGCACCAGGTCATGGTCCTGCTTTACCTCCAGATCAGTGGGTGCACTGTGCTCCTCCACGAAGCAAAAGCAGAGGATGACTGCTCCTAGAAACCTTGTAAGCTGCATGTTCTGAGCCTTTCCTGATACATGGATGTGAATTGGGCAGGGAAGGTGAGCGAGGCTCAGGGCCCTGCTGCTCAGGAGGCACTCCAGTAGGCTAGAGCTTCATCACCAGCCAGACCATCCAGCAAGACTGGAGGAAAGCAACACACCCAACTCACAGGTGCTGACTCAGAGGAGGCAGCACCAGGCTGAGAATCCAGCTGGAAAGCAGACCTCCCTGCAACCCTGGGCCAGGAACCTCTGACCTCCTATTTTCTGGGTGGATACTTTTACTATCAGCTTGACTACAAACAAGAAAGAGACCGGATTCTCTGGTGTTTACATTTTGAAAGAACAGTTAGCCATCAGCACCCTGCCCAGTTTATGTGCACATATGAAGAAGAATAACTTACATGATCTACTCAGGTTTAGGTTGTTTCTGCCTCTCAGACTGATGGGTATTTCTACCTACCCAGAAACAATTTCTATGTATCTGTAAACTTCTGGATCAAAACCTGAGGCTCTTACAGATTTCCAATACCTTCAAATTAGAGGAGAAGATGACAGGTTTCTGCATATGGAGAGATTCAACTCCTTTTTCTTGCCTCAGCGATTAAGCAGAGCCTTGCTGTAAAAATCAAACCTACAGTAGGACATGAGAATTCTGGCTCACGTGCTCACACAATTTTTGCAAGGCTGGCTCTAAATCTAAGATCTGTGTTCCACTTTTGTATTCATATCCAGCCTGTCTCTCTTTAAATATAAATGCTAATTTACGCTCTGTTCTCCCACTTGTGGTTGAAGACCTCTAATCTCCCTTGCTCCTGTCTCCAAATCCTTCCCATGAAACTGATCACTGCAAAAATAGCAGTAATTGATAGCAGGTGTTTCACATGTGTTTACTGCTCTGTGGCACCACTTGCCGCATATCTTGCCATATCATTCTCTCTTCCAACATCATGAACTTATGCTCCCTGATCCTGAATGACTGTACAAGAAGATTGATTTAGAGATGAATTAGTTTGCAAGTATTCATCACTTCTCTTAATAACCAAAGAAACTCAATAGATGTGAGCATTGAGGAAGCCAATACTAATACAATTTTTTTCTTACTTGGGTTCAGAGCAAGGCTTTTCTTTCAATAAATTTTAAGGATTTTAGTGTTTCAATTTCTAGTTCTCTTCCCATGCTCTGAACAAAATTACACATATTGCAAAAATAAAATAATAGCCCAAATGTACTCAGATCTGTTGTAGATTGTCAGAATTATTCCACACTGTATAAGCTGCCTGGCTGCTTTGCCTGCTCTGTGCTGTATCCTTCTATACTTAGGGGAAAATAAAGCATACAGCAATAAAAGAGTAAGATCATTCAGGAAATGTATCTTGCCAGGATTCAAGTTGGATAGACATGAAGCATGAGTCTGAAGAGAGGAATTAGGTCTGGAACATTCCTCCAGAAGTTCTGTGTAGCAAGATCAAGAGGGTGTAAGAGGGAGTAACTATTAATTTTAGTAGCATCAGCTAACACCTTCCAGGTTGAAACTATTTCCCATTTCTCTCAGACTGAAATCACCATGTATCCATATATGACATAATCTGGGTTCCATGGCTCCAGACCATATGCCAACCCCATGTTTCTTTCTTGACCTGAAGTGTGGACCAGGGCCTTAGCTCACATGCAATTCCAAACCCTATATGAAACTCATATGGCCTTTCCCTGCTCAGCATTCCCTTTATTTGCTGTCATGAACACATTGGTATTTCCCTGGTGAGGGAGGAAAATGCTATTACTCCTTTCTTTGTTTTCTTTTGAATCCAGGAAGCGAATAAATTCAAGGAGATATTGCCAAAATTGCCAAATAGTTTTGCTAACTGACAGTATCCTATTCCAGCCATGACCCAAGCCATCAGCAGACCATAACATTGCACATTTCAGTGCCAATCCCTTTAAACTGCAGCTATTGTGCCCCTGCAATTCTGATTCCTGTTCTCTCACAGGAGAGTGATGCACTGGGGAATTCATCACAAGCAACAATCTGAAGCTGAGATTCAGGTTTAGTGCTGCTTCTAGTCTGTGTCTGAGAAGTCCACAGGTGAAAAGGGCAGGAAAGTTGTCCTTGATAGCACAAAACTAATGGTTTTTAAACATCAAAAGCAGCAATTGACCTGCCCTGGTATTTTGGAATACCTCAAACACCAACTATAGCAATTCATTACTACCAGCAGCAGGAACACGATCTGAAATCAGTGTAATCACACACTGAGCTATAATAGCAACCAACCCTCTGCCAGCAGACCACAGAAATATTAACTCTTTTCTTTGCTGCCTATCTAGGATGGCAAGGACAAAAAATTCAGAAGTTAAAACTCAGTTGTTTTCTAGCCAGTCCATAGTGTGTGACCCCCATTTGGGTAAGTCATATTTTTCAGGCTGCTTGGAAAATGGACCAGATAAGCTGGCAGGAGCTCTGTCTTCTAATGTTTCATATAATCCACTGACTGACACACAGAGTGTAGCTTTTCCATGCCCCCCTCCCCCAGAAGTTTTAACTTGTGGGTCTGATCACCTGCACTGCAGCAGGGCAGCAGGAGCCACAGCACAACCACAGATCTGGGAACAGACTGGGTTTCATGGGACAGAGCATAAAGGACAGATCACTTAAGCAACAAGGAGCAGGGCTGAGGAGGTATAATTAAATTCATAAATATAAATGCCAAACACACTCACGACAGTGCCTGTCTTTACAGCCAAGGTACAAATGCCTCATGGATGGCATCAAACACTGGATAATTCAGTACTCTCAAGAATAATATCTTTTCTCCAGCTTGAAGGAAGGAAATCCCTGGTTCAGTTGGAGCTTGGTTCACATCCAAAGTGGTGCTGGAGCTGTCTGCTCTGCATCAGATTTCCAGCTACAATCTCTTCAGAACTGCAGAATCTGGAGAATTTTGATTGGGAAATGTCAAAGCAAAACATTGGTTTTTTTTTAAAAAAACAACTTTTTGCTTTCAAGTGTTGATCTTTTCTCTGTTTTGAAATGGAAGTCAAAAATGTCATATTTAAAGTTTCTCCTTTCAGAAGAAAACCTGTATAAATAGTCAAAGCTAACATTTTCTGACAAAGAAAAAAATATTTCAGCTAGCCTGAAAGAGATGGGGTTTTACAGGGCCAAAATATTTCAACACCCTTTCCTCTTTGGATGGAAAATGGGGCCTCCTTCCTCAGCCCTAGCCAGCCTAAAAGCACTTGGCAAACCTAAATTAATTCATCCTTTTGCTAGTGGGGGAAAGAAGAGGGGCAAAAGCTCTAAAGGGACATGCTTACAATGAACCAAGGTGTCTGTTGATAGAACTACAGGGATATGTCGTAGCTCCAAACCCAAAACACCTGCCTGGGCACAGGTTCCTCTGTGCAAGATGCCTGGCTGTGAACACCAGCGATACCCAGCAGCTGCACCTGTCTGCCTCTTAGCATCCTCCCAGCACAGCAAACTCCTCCAGGCAGAGCAGAGCTGTAGCAGTGGGACAAAAATATTCCAGAAGCTGCCTGCCGTAAAACATGCATTAAAATCTTAGTCTGGCAAATCTGTTTGTTTTGCAATTTGGTCATCCTGACTACATACCCAACGGCTTTTCTTTAACCTGCTTTTTCTAAAAGGGAAAGGAAAAAAAGAACAATCCCCAAGAAAAATGTTTATTTCATGAAGCCATCCAAACTTTTAATTATCTTTCTTTTTCAGGGAAAACTAATAATGGCAAACCACAGAAAGATACACTACATGGTCTTGTCCTCTCTGATGTTACTGAGAGGAGAGGAACATGAAACTAAATAAAGATGTTTACTGACAGACTAATAAACAAATGGGGCCATTTTGCTGTAACCTTGATGAATGGAGCATCCAGGTGTTTTCAATAATGGCAATAAGCACTACAACTCAAAGTATTTCTGATTCAAGTATAATGCATTATTAGGCCATTAGAGGCTGAGTATAGAGGGCCATTTGTGCTCAGCCCTATCAATAATGTTCCTTCCCAGCCTACATTTAGGCCAGGGGAATTAGTCATACGGATATTCTATTTAATAAAAACCTAAAGAAGACGCATCAAGAATCGCATTACATTTTAACAGGGTTACAGTAGTCCAGGAGGACCACAAGTTTAATTTTCATAAGAGCATTCATTCCTCAATTATGTCAAACATGAAAATGTAAATGGCAAATTTAATGCTAACAATATCCCTCAAAGCACATTGGCAGGTAGCAACCATTATGTTGAGTGAATGCTGGCTGCATAACAAGCAGCCCGAAACTAGACAGCAGGGGATTAAAATTGCCAAGCTGAGCTCCACTGATTACAGCTGCACGCTGCCGAAAACACCCTTTGTAATATGCATGGGAACTAAGGGCAGATTCTTTCCTCCCAGAGAATTTGCTGACTGTGCAGGAATCATGATTAATATTGGCTGAAGGTGGTAGCCACGAGATGTGATAGGAGCCACCCTTTGGGTCCTTCCAAGCAAGCACAATGAGCCGAATTCATCCCCAGTGTAATTCCACCAAAGAAGAGGGATTTGCACGCACAGAATGCGCTTTGCTGGCTACTTCCTTTTAAACAGGAATGGCTAAACGGGGAGGAGCCAAAGTGGATGGAGGTTGGATGCTCACGTCTGGTTTCAGGTATGCAATCTGCAGCTTCCTCAAATGATGCAAGGTGAAAAAGCAATTAAATTATTCTGCAACTAAGCCAGAGGTACCTCTGTAATATGTGAAGGAAACTTGTTGCTTTCAACCATCCACACCACAGTGAAATACAAATGAAGGGGATAACATCATATGTTGCATCCTACACCTTCTGAATAGGACCCAAACCTCTGCCCTTGTGCAAGTGCTTAGCTTCATTGCCATGCCACTAGCAACCTGGGACTCCAGCCCTGTTTCCATGTAAAATAACAACATCGGGAGTCAGAGGTGCAGTGCACAAAGTATCGATTCCCTACCAGAGCCTTGAAGGGAAGAAAGCACACTGTGCTATTAAAGCACACTGTGCTTTTTGTTCCTTAAAGCACACTGTGCTATTAAATGGTACTGCTGAATAAATGTAGCCCCTGCACTTTGGTGACATTAACAGTTGAGAAGAGTGAGTTGCATCCAGGCTCTGCAAAGCGAGCCATACCAGGGAAGCTCTTTCCAGTTAATATCTCTGCTCATGGAGTAAAAAGTAGGATTAGCACTGAAGTTCCTCTTACTGAGGGCTCTAGAAATATTTTTGTGCATTAACATCAGTGCTTATGTTTTTGTGTGTCCTCTTGTTTACATTAGGGTATATAAACAGATTCAGATGCATAATCATACATTTAATGAAAATACTAATGTATGTTTTCACACCCATTAATTCGGCCTCATTGAATACCAAGGAAAACTTTTCAACATTTGTCAAGCAAAACATTCATTCTATTAACATTTATTCAATTTTTTGAGGTAAAAAATGCTAGTTTCTCACTTCATCTACCTGACATCTCCAGACCTACTCAGAAAACAAGATTCCATTGAAGCTTAACAAGAACAGGATGGTTAACAACATCCTAGTTTTCAGTAGCTCTTTTTTACATAGGTCTGAATCGAGACTTGGGGGTTTTAGATTTCCTAACTATCCTTAGGTTTTTTCCCTCATAAAACTTCTAAAATTTGTGTGTAGAAACATCTGAGGTACATCTGTATTCTTACAGAGCCATGCTGCTAAAAGTCCAAATGCAGCAATGCTTTAGTTTAGGTGGGAAATCAGTAAATTGCTATCATGTTGCTTGGTTTATACCTAGATACTCATGACCAAGAATCATGTCAGGTAAATCTACTGGCCCCCCACTCCCTGGGAGATGGGATCTTACCCTATCTACCAATGGGCAACAGAACTGTGACACCTCCAGCTGAATCCTCAGTATCTTCCAAGATGCATGGGAAAGAACTGGGGTCAGAAAGCACCAGAGAACTTGGACTCTGCATACCATGGAAGTATATAGGTATATATACACAGGTATTTTTTCCTACTCATGTGCATCGTTATCTATTCTGGCTCTCTCTGTGTTTTTGTGGTTTTTTGTTTGGATTTTTTGTTTGTTTTTTGGGTTTTTTTGTTTGTTTGTTTTTGGTTTTGTTTTTGGGTTTTTTTTGTTTTGTTTTGCTTTGTTTTGTTTTGTTTTTTTAATTAGACAACATTAACTACATCTCTCCATAGGCTTATCTTTTACCTTCTTTCCTTCATCTTCTTGATGAAGTCCCTAAATTACTGGACTCCTGAAATCAACAGAACCTGCATTATTCTTAATCTCCCATCAGAGCAGTCATTCCTCAAGAGCTCTCTCCTCCTGCCAAAACTCACTCTTCCACCTCCATCCTGTTGAGTGGCTCTGTAGCACTGTGCTGCTACAGAGTCAACCTTGCTCCCAAACCAAAATATTGGCATTAGATGCTTTTGGAATATAAAGGGATGAAGTGGTATTTCCCTAGTCAGATTCTGAAATGCCTACTTGTCTTTGTTTTCCACTAGCACTGGTTGTTGACAGATAAAACATAGACACTTTACCAACCAGCTTGCTGCCCACAGGGACCAGCAGCAACCCTCATCACACAAAATAAGCTGTCTCATGAGAAAATTGTTTCTAATGCTTAAGCTGCAGCACAAGAGAGAAGTTGGAAGAAGCAGGCTACCAGAAGGATTTTACTGTTGGTGGATTTATCTTTTTCACAAGTCAACAATAACAAGGAATGAGGCATAATAGCATAAGCAGGATTTTAGACACATTAAAATATACACGCTCATCTGATTTAACTTCCTTATCTCTTGGATGCCTTCCTGCTAAGAGGAGGAATGAGTCTGCATCTTGGTAAATAGAAATGGCAATGTTTTGCTTTGGATTCTACCAGCTCAAAAGACAACTTCCAACAAATCCTTCCTCATGCTAAGCTGGCATGGACAGCCTCAGCATGCATTTAGAATATACTGAATTTCAGAGGGAGATTAGGGAGTGGAGACAAAAGGAAAAAAAATAAAACATAGTTGAGGAAGTTAGTGAATGGAAGAATTTTGGAAGCAATTCTTGTTTGACAAGCCAGTCATAAGAAGATAAATTATTTTATATGGATGCTTCATGAGTGGATATTAAGTTTTGAGAGGCTTCCTCAGATTTCTGGGGCCACAGAGAAATCCACTATGTTTTTAGTTTTCTCTTGGCATAACTCAATATTTCAAGGAAGCTCAGTTTTCTAGTGCCGTAGAAGAGTTTGAGCTGTCTAATAGCAGCCACACTTTACAAAGCATACACAGTCTGAACCCAGCAGATGTGTTTTCATGATGATTGGTTCTTGTTATTTCAGTGGATGTGCCCCAACTCTCCTCCAAGGATCACTGCGGGAACCAGCCCAGAACAAGTGTTACAGCGTGAGACCCTCTCTAGCCAGAGGCCATTGTGTCAGCACCAGGAAAGGCTTGGTTTTCATCAGCCCAAAGTGAGGATCAGTTCCCGCTTCATTTGTAAATTTCAGCAAAAAATGGGTTATTCCATGGTGGCTTCACCAAATCCCAAAGCAACCAAGTTCTTCAGTACTGGAAGGAATTGCCTGCAAGCTTGCTAAAGACAGGGAGTCCTGGCAGGTCAGGACACCTTGACGAAGTAGGTCAGCAAGGCAAGTCAACATAGCCTTGACTCTCAAACACAAGCACCCACCTCTGAGTTGTTTTCACATACTAAAAATTCATTTGGAGACAGATATGTTTTCTTTTCTGGGGTGGGTTATTTTAAGCCTATGTCAGATGCTGTCAGTCACCAGCCTAAGAGAACTGCTCAGACCCCTGGCTTGGCTCTCCACGTCCCACAAGGAACTTCACAAGCAGTCCACAGCCGTATTGGCATATGGCTATCACCACTCCGCTCCCCAGACGTCTTAGAATAATAAACTGGTAATTGAACGGCGAGTTCAGTGCTGCTGTTTGCAGAGAGCCATGACCGCTGAATGATTACGACAGCGGGCAGCGCTATGGAGGTGTTGAAAGAGTCTATTAGTCTGCTTAGTCTAAGGCAGTAAGGAGAGTTGATGCAAGCTCTCTGCAAACAAATACCCAGAGCAGGCAACACAAAAAGGGCAGCGAAGGGTGGGGGGGGGCTGTTTTCTCCATGGGGGTTGTTGTCAGAGATGTGTCATACTTGAAGGGGTGAGATAGACACAGAACAAAGCGACCAGGGCTGGAAACATAGGCAGGGAAGTTGTCCTCACACTCTGGTTGTAGCTCCTGTGACTGGAGCAAGGCAAGAGGAAGACTGTTGCTGTTTACTGCAAGGAGTCACAATTATTCTGTATCATAATGGAGCCCTAAACCACATTACCTGGGACTTAAAATGACCTTGGGTTAGATACCCAAGGGCACATGGCATGTTCAGGAAAAGGAAAGCATCACCATATTCACAAGACAAAGACATTACTGGGCCTGAGCTACACTAAGTTCACCCACCAACACCCTCAAGGGATGCCCATTTAAGCCCCTGGCCTCAGCAGCCATGAGGCTCACAAAGCCATTCCCAGCCAGGGGAGCTGCAAGCCCCAGCCCTGACAGACATCCTCATTCCACCAGGGCTTGCAGCATTGTGTGATGTTTCTAGGAGCTGGTAGTTCACAGCCGGTCCTCGGGACAGCAAATGCCTCGAGCAGCTCCTGGTGGCACCGCAACACACAGCGTGAGCCACATGGATACAACTTATAGCTCAGTCCCTCAACAATCAACAGGGCTAAAATAAGGTATTGATAGGATGTATCAGATTTGATCCTGGATGCCTCTTGATTAATCATGACTTGGACAGATCATGGGTTCCTTTGAACGCCTATAAGAGCTGCCTGTTGTGGTACAAATCTCCTGCCACTGAAAAACCCTTATAGATAACATTCATCCTTCCACAAGTACCTAACCCTCAAGCAATCTTTTGTAAAATATATTGGAAACATTTGAAATACATTAAAATAACACTATGATGTGCTTATTATATCTCTTTTGGTATTTTCAAGCAGATTCTTCTCTCTTCTTAATTTTTCTCATCAGTAGGCTTATCTGACATAATTCAAAAGTTTGGGATTGACCTTGTTAGTGTTTATGAGCTCCTCTGTTGCCATGGCTCTAGGAAGAAGTTCAGGTCATCTTGCTCCCAGTAGTTTTGACATGAAAGCAACTAGACACCAAACAACACCTTAGAAAACAAGGGCTTTAAAATAAAACCTTATAAACCAGAAAATTGCACAAAAGGATTTGAAGAGTCAGATCCAATGAAATTACATCTGTCTCTTCAAGTTAAGATTTTAATTGGGAACTGCAGGTACTCAAAGAAAGGGTAAATCTTATTGTGAAACCTGGAGTCAAACTCTGTCTGTTTCAGTCTGGTGTCTCTCTGTGTAGAGAAAGTGGTATAACTCAGCCCAAGCCAGATTTGACAAAATCACAGCATATCATCCCCATTTTTTCTTCTAGGCTGCTCAAGATCCTTTCACTGCAGTCAGCAGAGAGGTGCAGATTTGCTCCCTATGAAAGCTTGACCTTTGAGGCATAATGGAGTGGAAAACAAAAGTCACTGTGGCCCAGTGACTTTCATGAGTGGGGAGGGAATTGCAGCTGCCCCCAAACCCCAGGGTCAGCCACACCATCAAGGAGAAAGAGCAGCGAGCAGCCAGGGGGATGCCTGGTGATGGTGGTGTCCACCCAAGGCTGGAGCTGCCTGTAAAGATAGAGCAACATTGCTACGCTTCTTCAGAGAACAAACCATCATGGCTAAAATCCGATTTCCCGGTGTAAGGTGCTCTGACATTGTTCCTGAGCACTGTATCCCTCTCTTTTCTTTTTTTCCCACCTTGAGATTAGAGGGAAAAGACATCTCAGCCCAGCCTGCTACAGAAGCCCCCACACTACAGGTGCTAGGACAGCAGGCATCTCCAAGTGGGACCCGCACAGCAGTCTGATGCCTCTGCTGTGACCCTCCCGGCACAGACGAGGCACTGTGCTTCTCAAAACACCAGAGTAATCCCTTGCTGGCCAAATGCAGCCAAGTCCCTGCCCTCAGGGGTTGCTTCTCCACAGCCCGCCCCTCTGCCCGTCAGCCTGTGTTACCATCCGTCAGGCAGATCTGGTGGGCAGGATTTAATGCGCTGCCTTGTGATTCAGCCGGCTGAGGATGTCCAGTGCCATAAGCTCATCATATGACTGCATGCTGTGCACATTGGGGTGACCATGTGGAAGAGCTAATTACAAGGCAGGAAGTCAGAGCACAAGCTTGGAGGAAGCAATCTTTCAGCACGCAGCAAAGCCAATCACACACACTTTAGCAACTGTACCTGAAGTAGCAAAAAAATTCTGCTGAAGAAGGACCTGGATCAAATCTTTCTCTTCCCCTCTGCATCCTCTCAATTTCTGCTCTTCTTGTAGGACAGCTCAGTGGAAGTCTGAGCAACACTGCCCAAGAGAGATGGATATCTCCCTACATTGGGGTGTGGGCTCAAATTTAGGCATATGGGTGGGTCATCCTACTGACTTCAACAGGACGGCTTGTATGCTTTTTATTAGATGCGTGAAGGAGAACTTTGATGAGTCAGATCCAGGAGTTTCATACTTTCTCCAAGATCAAAGGCAGCACAACAGCTCCCACAGTAGAACCCTCATGGCTGCAGTTTATTTGCTTTACACTGACCCGTTTTGAGTGGGCTGAAGTACAGCCTGCAGGCCAAATTAAGCTCTCTACTTCTTGTGTTTCTTTGTGATTTTTTTCTTTTTTATCATGTCAGCTGAACAAGTTGATCTCTGACAGTGCAGAGACATGCAGACAAAACTCTGGCATTGTTTGCAAGCTGCTGTTATGCTAAAATACAGAAAGAAGAAAACAACCTGCAGTACAGCTAAGGAAGATGTTAAGCAAGTTAAAATATTTTCATTGGCATCAAGACCCAACTCTGTGTTCCCCTTCCACACGATTTAGCAAGATGGAAGAACTGCCAGACAGCTACTCCTTTTGACTTGAGAATCTGCATTTACTACTATTGTTTGCCTTGAAATATCTACATCAGTAGGAAAGAATAGTAAAATTTTTCTGAAATATGTCAACCCTTGGCCTGCTTCCTCAATCCAAATTATCACCAAAGAGTACAAGCATCATCCCCCAGCTGATAGAGAAACCCTGTAAATAACATCACAGTCACACTCCACTGTAGATGGCTGCAAATAATAAAATAATATGAGCTTGCTTTTGGCCTGCTAATTTTTCCAACACTGCTCTAGGTCAAGGGGTGAAAGCAGAAAGCTGTGAGACAGGCATCTCCATGGATCAGCTGTGACTTGAGGAGAGGATCAAAGAGCTCACAGCCTGCTGCCTAGTGTTGAGCTGGGCAGCAGCAGTGCACAGCACATCGCACTAACACAAACCTCTAGGAAAGGCACAGTAGCAACCACAGTCAGTGCACAGGCAAAATCTGATATCCCAGGAGCCATACAAGGATCCTGAAGGCTGTGGCATGTCTCAGGGACAGAGGCAGTACTTGGCAAGTGATACTTTGGTCTCTAGCATCAGTCAGAAGGTGGGTGCCTTCAGACCAGACCTCTGGAGACTTCAGAACTGGAGTCAGTGGAGGACAGTGAAAGAGCTAGAGACACAGATCTGCCCTGTGAAGGGTGCCAGCAGCACTCAACATGCAGAAGCAAATGCTTGTATACACACTTCAGTTTCAACCTTTATATTAAATTCTTATGCTCTTTGGTACAGGTTGAAAAATAAACAGCAGCTGTATACAACTGGCACCCAGAACACTTATGAGACATAAATGGATGGTTTTGCTCAGAAATGTCATTAATTAAAAAAGGAATCCCTTGTGGGCTTCTTCCCATCTCAGCAATTCCTAGTTTAAATTGTTTTATTTAACATCTGACAGCCTTTGCACCAGGCTTCCTTGCAATGTGAAGTACAAAATAAAACTCAAATGCAAAAATCAAGCTGGTTTATTTCCAATGAATGTGCCACCTACTTGGAGACCAAAAATGCTCAAATACTTCAAACCAGACCCAAGATCACTGTGAGAGCATGAACTGGAACAGAGCAAGATCTTGTGTCAGTGCTTGACCTCTCACTCCACTACCAGTGCCAGAAGCATTGCAGAATCCAGCTAATCCCCAAACATAACCAGAATTAGAAGCTACACGATGCATTTTGGACAAAATATCAACAAGAATCAGGTTTATCAAGTCAAAGGTTGTTGCACTGGTTGCACTGGAAGGTCACTTTTTCAGTGTTAATTCACTTTAACCTTTGTCACCCCCTGTTACACATGAATTGTGTGTGAACAGGGGTGATAGCCAGAACCAGGGAAAGTTTTCCACTAACACACCCATAAATGCATCTTTTCTCTGAAGCAATGGAAAACTTTTAAGGCACTTAGATGCCATGATGATGAGCATGGCATTAAAAAATGTAGATAGATAAGATAAGGCAGGGGATTGTCTGGCAGGAGTCAGCAGCTGTAATTTGACATGATGATAATTTTCCTTGTGCATGCTGGGATAGGGCAAATGCAGCTGTCACATCTTCCATTAGCAGGGCAACAAATACAAAATATTCCTTTAAGAGAGCGCTGTTAAAATTTAGCTGATGTCTAGAGCCACAGAGAGAGTCAAATACTCCACTCTTAAATGAGCGACTGAGGAGTGAAAGGGACAGCATCAAGTGCTGACAGCTCATCAGAGCTCAGACGCTAAGTGAAAGTGAGATCAGAGCTTGGATTAGGGCACTGCCATAAAAAACACAGCACTGGGAAAGAGGCAAGATCATTGAGCACAAATTTTACAGAGAGGAAGAAGAAAATATTAATTTTGCTTATGTGTCAGCTTCCGTCTCTCTAGCTATAAAAACTCACAGGAAAAAAAAATCATTGTAAAGTCATCCCTTGAAACCAATTAACTGTCAGTCTCCTACTCAGAGGAACATTTTGCTGCTAGGAACTTGTGGCAAAATAAATATATGGGAATAAAGCACAAGTGCAAGGCAAAGAAAGCAATGCTTTTAAATCACATTTGAAATATCCCCTCCTTGCACATCACATACCTTTCTTGAGGCAGCCCTCTATCCTGTGTAGCACATGGCTGCATTGTCACAAGATAAATTTCACCAGTTAAAAGCGCACAGCCTTTTAAATGCTTAGGTTAATTTAAATAATTCCAGAAGAGCTTGTTTTTTATGCCCAGGAGTCCCTTCAAGTTTAGTCATCCATGAGCACTGGAGCAAAGTTATATAAACTATAGAGAACTTAACATAATTTGTCATTATTGTAATTAATATATTTTGCTATGACCATCACTGCAAATTCCTATGCCCTTCTCCAATTCATGCATAAGTCTTTTCCCACTTATTTCTGAAAACACAAACTCATTTTTCTACAATGCTTCTTTAATCACTGAAGAAGCAGCACCTCAGTAGTGACGGCCAGGATCTGTCCAGGAATGCAATTCAGGCAGACAAAGAAAGGATACACTCATCCCTCAACAATGGGGTAAGTATAAAGCAACACAGAGAACTAGAAACACTTTTTCTATTTTCGGTTTTCTGTGTAATTTCTGGATAAGGCCTTTTCTATAGAAAGTTTACAAAAAGACACAGGATTGCTTTGTTTTAAATGTCTTGAACAAGTTTTAAGTGTTATTGCTAGAGCTCAAGTCCAAAGAGTTAACAGGAGCTTTGTCCTCCACATTACCCTGCCATAACTCGTGAGCATGCACACATCACACATCCTGGCAACTTCTATAGTCAGTAACAATTTTTTCCAAGTTTTTCTCTTTGCTTCATTTTTGGCTATGAGGATGAGCCCTGGACACTTGTAGCAGTGAGTATTTCTGCTCATTTTTCTGGTGCCAACTTGATTAAATGATGTTTTATAGTTTTCTGAGGCCCCAGAAATGGAGAGTGGGGAAGTCCTTATCACCTGGATATTGTGGGAAGTTCAGCCAAGCTTCACCCAGTGGCTGCACCCATCCCTCTGTCTAGGGCAGCCATACACATAGAGTTAAACAGTGAAAATTATGTTGAGCTGAAGGGTCTCTAAATAAAACTGTGCCACAGAACTCCCCCTGGCTGGCATTGACATCATAGCACACAACAAGAGGTGCCATTTGAAGCTCCAAACTCACAGCAAATACAAATATGCAAAAGTAAATACAAATGCAAAATAGAAATGCTTCCATGACAAAACTGAGGCAGCATTTACTGTGGAAGCAGAGCAGAATACTAGAAAAAGGCTAAAGCTTTTATTTATTTGTATGCATAAATGTATTCATATACATATATATGTAAGCAGTTTACATTAGCAAGAGGTTATACTATAGAAAAAAAAGAAATCCTATCTCAGTGGGGTAGAAAGGTCAAGGTATTTTAAATTAATTTTTCCACAATTTGTGTCTGACAAACTGATGCTGTCTAGGTAAGTACTGCTATCTTGGATGAGCTCAGGGCCAGCAAAACAAGGTGATAAGGAAGGGACATCATCTCAAAACCAATAAATCTCCTTTCCAGATGGCATTTTTATCTAAGAGTGCCAAAAGAAGCCAGACAGGAAATTTGTGGACCTATATCATGGTAAACTCATTAAGAGTAAGTGAGTTTCTGAAAGACTAAAAGCAAGTTAATCTGGTGCCTCTGATTAAAAAAGGACCTCAGCACTTCAGCTCCATCAGCCTATTGTTTACAATGCATAAAATAACTTAATCCACCAGAGCATCAGTCCTGTGAATATCTCTGGAGGACATAACACAGCTAGCTTGCATTTTAAAGAGGTTCCAAAATGATGTGCTAAAACTTATTAGTTCAGCAGTGTAAGCATTGAGGCTTCCCTGAACAGAATGAGAAGAGTCCTGCTCAGAGGATCTCCAAATAATTGCCAAGTTTAGTTTTAAGAGTAAAACACGAAAGCAGGGGGTGAGAGGGGAACATTAAAGCACAGGAACTTTCTTATAAAGCAGCCTAGTCCTTTTGCTATATTTCAAAAAATTAAATCTGAAGTGGAGATTGTCTTATAATAACGGACCACAACAATACCAGGAATCCATACAGGGCAGAAGATCCCTGGTGCAACCAGCTGTGGCTACAATCTGTCTGTATGAGGCTAGCAGGAGGGAGACATCCCCCCTGGCATGTGATGAGGTACCTGCTTCTGCCCAGCAGCAGGAGGTAGGTGTTACAGTTTAGCCCCAGTTGTCCCAAGAGGGTCAACACACAGAGATACTCCAAGCACTCAATTGCTATTGTAATAGGATCAACCAAACCCAGCTCTGAGTCTCCCTAGTCCCACAGACAGCTACAGCCCAGGTTTGACCTCAGCAAAGAAATGCTTTGGATACATCACATCCACACTCCAAATACGTGTTTGCAGCTAAATCCGCTTTTCAACCAGCTTCAGCTCCAAAATTTGTGACACTAGAGTATGTCATCACCTTGCTCTCCTCCCATTGTTCAGCTGTGGGACTCTTCAGTTCAAACAACATCAGCTCTCTATCCAGGGCTAGGGAGACCACCAAAGTTAAGAGACAACCACACCACAGCTGACGTTTGTACCACTGAAACAAATCAGACATGAGCAACTCACCCTCTGATTCTCATAGACATAAGAGGTTTAAAATTTACTGATGCTATCATTGAACAGATTCAAACATTCATGGTCACCACCTTTCAAACTCAAAATCCTGATTTTCCTTAGAAGAAGGAGAGGATAAGCAAAGGTTTATTTCGCTATATCCTTTTAAGACAATGAAAGCCTTTTCCAAGTGCTTTTGCAATTTTAGCCATAAAGTATTTGTATAAGAAAGAACATATTGTTGGCATAGGAAGCGTATTTTGTTCTTAAAACTAATATTTAGCTAATGCTCAGAAATGCATTTATGTAATTTGTGCTCTGTTACACTGATGTATTAATAATGAAATTGTAGCTCTCTAAGAAAGTAATGAACATTAACAATGGAAGTAGAATCAGAATCCTATAATGCAAGAAATACTGCTTGGTCAGCTGGACACAGAAGGTGCATCAGTGATTTGAGTAAGAACATGAAAGCACCATAACGATAATAACTCCCATTGCATTTGCATAGTTAGTGCCTTTCAGCCAGACAGTGCTCTCTGGGCTTTATAAAATGCAAGCCCTGGAGGTGCCAAGCTGGTGCAGAAGGATGATGAGCACCAGCAGATTTTGAAACCTCTCTACTGAGTTAATTGGTAGGTTGTTAAGATTTGTCTTTCAGACATAGCAGCAAATCTTCCTCCCAAAAGTCCTATTCCTTTGGATTCCTGTGAAGCACCCTCAACATAAACAGGCCCGTTTTCCAGGCTCTAGTCATTGTCCTGGATGTACAACTTTGGTAGTGCCTCTTTGACACTGGCCCACCCCAGGTGAACAAAGGTATTTTTTTCACTCAGGAGCTTGTTCTCACACATTGCTCCCACCTACACATTCATGGGAGGTACCACAGAGATCTCTTCACTATGCCCCTGCTCCAGGACAATCGTAGGCTCAATGGCTACACTCTCACTGGGATGTGCCACTATTTCTTCAGGCTCCTGGTCCCCTCCATCATTCAAGAGCAAGAATTTGTCTGAAAAATTCTATACAATATTTTTCTCTGCAGCTCCGGCTTGTGGGATGTGCTTAGGTTTCCTTCCTATTAAAAAAACAGGGAGGAGAGGGGATCCTTACTCTACACAAGTGGTTGCAGCCCTGTGTACCTCCAAGCATGGAAGCATCTAGCCTAAAGGCTGCAAGAGGGAAGCATGTTTTATAACAATTTTAATAAATTTAAAAATTTAAAATAAATTATAAAAATTATAGAAATTTGGGGTTTTGACTATAAGCACTATTTTGTGTTCAGTTGTATTGCTACATGCAACCTTACAGACAAGCGAGCTCTTTCGTGTCTGATAGAGTAAGAAACTGGAAGTGTTGTTAGCCAGTTAAAAGGAGGTTGGAATTTCATTCATCCCTAGTTTTCTTGAAGGCAACATGGGCTTGTAAATAACTATAGTATGAGAAACATCAATATTTCTATCAACTGCTACTGACCAAGAATTCAAACCACAAACCCCAAATACAGATATTCCTAATTTCCTGCTACAAGAGGTGACTGGACTGTCTATGTCATAAATCAATAAACAGCAGAGGCATCTTTAAAAGCAGTAGTGCTAAGTGAATCTTCCCCTACTACACATGGTGTCTTGACAACAGTTTTGTGGTAGTCTGGCATTTACTGAAGGCTGGGTGATTCCCTTCCCCCTGCCCTGAACAGATTTCAGTCCTCTTTGATTTTCCATGCATGACTGGTCAGGCTGAATGAGCATATCTGTTATCAGCTGTAAGGAGTCTGGGCTTACAGCTGTTGACTGATAACTCTCTGCAAGCCCCCCTCCAGTGCACCAGGTCTTGATTCTCTTTGCATATGCTCCTCAGAGATCCCAGGCTGAAGTTTTGCTTGAAGGAGCCTCTACCCCTGGCATGTGCTCCTCTCAGCTGCCTCCCCACTCCTGTGCAACAGAGACAGAGCTCAATGATGCACAAAGCACTGGGGTGCATTGCTGGATTTTGCCAGGTGAAGACATGGAAGAGTTTTGTGTCCTAAGGTAAAACCAGCAAAATGTTTTTTGCTGGCAAAAAATATCCATGATTTTGAATCTTGTGCCTTTTTTTTAGCAAGAACAGTGACTACATACAACTAATAAAGCAATCAATAATACAGTTTACATTGTAAACTAACATCTCTAGCAGAAGAGCAATGTGTTTCAGATGTGCAGCCCATGACTTCCTCGAGACAATGCATTGCCTTGGTGGTTTAATTCCCCACATTCAAAAGTGTGTATTTCCAAAACAAAGATCAAGAGAGCAATTCTCTGGGAGAAAGTGCAGTGGTAGGAAGCATCCTGCTCACATACACAAACCCAAACCATTTGTTTAGTGCCAGGGGAACAGTTGTCAGCAGAGACCCTAGAGATGGTAAATTGAATTTTCTGTTCTGCATATACTAATGGGAACTCAGTGTTAAGTCAAATAATGCCCCAAGATGGCGTGAGGTTGAAAAGCAAGTTGATAACAGGGAGAGGGGCTGAGGGTGCTATCCCATTTGAAACATGCTTTTCATTTTCCTTCCAGACTTGGAGGATTAGGGTGATAAAGGGATAGGATTTGCCAGGAGTATTTTAGCTGACTCATGCATGGAAACAATGCAGATTGCTCTTATCCTGTTTATGAATTAATCACCAAGGTTTCTTTTTGCTTTTTTATTTCCTTATGAAATGGTTGGGAACTGGCTGGTAAATAAAATTATACCAATAATTTTCCAAGAACTGAAGTTACCTATATAACCTTTATACACAACTTTTGGCACAAAGAAGGACAAATCCTCACCTGGCCTTTAGCATACTTGAAAAGTTAGTATTTCAATGCCACCGTTTTAACTACATTTTAGTAGTCAAAGTGACAATGAAAAAATGAATTTGTAAATTGCACAACATAACTTATAGACAGACAGTAAGTCATAGAAAGGCTATTTATAAATTTCAAAATATTTCTTTGAAAACAAGAAGTGAAAGTGGTATGATGACATTTTAGGCAAAGTTTAAATTACATACTACAGGTAGAAAGTGCTCACTATAAAACAATTTTGACCTGGTCTTATTAAATCCAGTAAAATTACCATAAGATTCAGGAGGAATGGAAGAATTCTCTTAGCTGTTACCCTCTATTAATTTGATTGTCTTTGTTCAGTGGATTAGAGCTGATGATTTGCACTTTGTTTCTCCTTTATTTCAGGTTCCATCTCTGAAGCACAAAACACTGCTGCTGTATTGGAGTTGGCATTTACTTCATAAGAAAAAACCCATACTGATTGTCCAAAATGAAAGCATGGTCAACCTTGTATTAACCTATTTTGCAATCAGCATAGGTAAAAATATTTATTTTAAAATGTTATTCCATAAGGGTTCAGGTCTGCAACACATTGCCACAGAGATGAGACAGGATGAGCAGGGACCCAGCATGTGGTGGGCATGAACTGAGAAAAGGGAATGGCTGCAGCCAGGTCTTCTCACCATCCAGTCTCTGTTGTGCTGCTCTGAAGATCATGCCTTGAGGAAAGCTTCCCATGCTGGTTTAGCAGCATTTCTTGGACTGTTTACCCATCATAAATCCCTAACTTGCTTGTCAGGAGGAAATTAGAGGAATACTGAGAGCCTTAGACCACCTACACTGCAATCAGCAATGCCTGCACAAACAGGGTGATGCAGTTCTGAGACCCTGCACAGCCACCAATACCAGTGAGAAAGTTTTCTGATTTACAGTCTTCATTCCTACCTTGGAGCTTGGCCAATGGCCATCATATCCAAGTTTTCTTCCAGCCAGGTGTTCATTTCACAGCTCTCCTGTGCTTCAAAAGCTGTCTAGTGCAAAGCTGACTGAACAGTTTTTATTTCTTTATAGATAAGGCTTTCCACTCCAGCAATACTTATATCATTATCTTCTTGTTTTTCTATTTACAGCCCCGTGCTTTGTTCTTACATAGCATCTGCAAGGCATTGACATCCAGAGCTTTGCACAGGAAAGACCCCTCATGATCCATCTGTCTCTTGGGTGCTGTCTTGCAGCTCAGTGGGGCCTTTGTGGGTAACATCAGCTAGAGACTACCAGAGAGCTTGGACTGCAAGTGTTTAACACAACACAGTCCAGAGGACAGCCTTTTCTAGTTCACGCTGAGCCAGCAATGATTTTTGTGAACAAAAAATGCTTCTCTGCATAGCAGAGGCTGTTCCAGTTTCCACTATTGCATTCAGATTTGTGAGAACTTCTCTGCTGCCCACCATCAGCTCTGGAAGTGACATCCATTTTGGGGTTGTCATTGAACACTGGGTAACACATACTTAAAGAGTGGGAAGAATACTTGTTTTTTCTATTGTCTGACCCTTGACCCTCACTAAAAGAACCATAAGTGGCAAATAAATGCACCCAATGTGTTACACTCAAGGCAGAAGCAGCATCACAGGTACCAGATGAGCACTGCTCGTGAATGAGGTATCCATTATATTCAACCTCATGATGCTGTGGCTAGCTATCATAAATAATGGACCTAAAAGCAGCTTCCTTTACATTGCTCTAGTTCATGTACCAAGCCTATTTCCTTCTTGACTTGACCATTGTTTATTCAATTCAATCTTTACAAAGAAATTTTTACATATTTTACACAGGCACAGCACATAGGGATAAATGAAAACATGGGTCTCTGAAGTCAAACCCCTCAATTCTATCTGCTATTAGGATATCTTCTTCAAGCCTCAAATTCTTCATACCCTTCCCCTAGTGTCTTCTATCCATGAACCTTGCAGGTGCTAACAACAGCTGGACACCCACCACAGGCATATTTCACAACATCCATCATCACTGGTCCAAACTTTTTCAGAGACAATTGTTGATGAGGCTGCAAGTCCTTTTCAAGATGACCAAGAAATATTATGGCCCTCTTTGTATCCTTCAGCCTCAAGGAACTTCTTTGGTAAGAGCCCAACTACAGGGAGGTCTGCAGTCCCTGAGAAAGCCTTGAAAGCTTTAGTCTGAGAAAGCTTAAGAAAGCAATATTGTTTCCAAAGGAAAGTGCAAGCACATAGCTGGCTCAAGCCTTTGTGGCATCATTGTCCTAAAAAGAGAGACACCACAGATCACTCAACATTTCTGTTCCTTGCAAACACTGACATTCTGAGGGTGGTTTCTTCCTCTGGGGTGAAAACTAATGACTTTGATATACTATGCCAAAGGAAGAGACTGCTTGTTTTTCATGTGAGAAACATTTAATTTCCCCATAAAGCAGAATCCTACCATGACTCCGTGGAGTTCCCAAACACCTCAGGAAATCCTGCAATACCCTAGCTGTTCACATGCAACCCCTCAAAGCCAGCAGGGATTCTTAGCAGTCCCTGCCCCAGAGTAGGCACCCCACAAGCATGCCACCCCATCCCCTACTGTGAACAGAGGTCTTGAAATAGACAGTTTTTCCAGTCTAGAGAATCCATAGGAGTTTCCACATAGCAAATAGTCCAGCCCAAAGGATGGAGGGTCCTGTGGCTTTCTGACATTCCAGAGAGGTTTCAAGAGCACAGCAGAGAAGTGTTCACATCCTGCTGATTCAGGGGCACAGACAGCAAGGGCTGCCATGGGAAGTCTCTACTCCACCCCACATAGAAACGATACCCAAGGACTCATACAGTAATAGAAAATAGGATCTCAAAACTGCTTGTCCAGGAGAACAAACTTTCTTCTTTGGGAGACACAGGCTGCATTGCTGGTTCAGTTCTCATGGATGTATGAAAGGACTCAAAAGACGTCTCTGTATTTCTTCCCTTGGGCTTCAACACCAACTGGAATTTGTTCCACAGGGCTGCACCTGCAGCACAGCTACCACCTCTCGGGGAACTTCTGTCAGGCTTTCCATCCCACTGGTGCTAACAGGGAGATAATAACTTTCTTTTCAGTAACAGATTGGATGATGAGTGTTAAAAATATTTTGGAGCAGGGGGAATTCAGCCAATGTCAAACTGGCTCAGTGCATGAGGGCTAAATTGAAGCTATCAGCCACATACTATTCTAATTCTTAAGAAATTATGAGGTTTTTTTCAGCAGCCACTTCCTACATTTTGGGGTCAATTTAAATCTTTAAATCCATCTTTGAATTTTAAACCAATTTAAATCTTTTCAATCTATTTTTGACACTAGTGGCAGGACAGATAGATCAAGTACCAGTCTCCTGTTAGCAGAATCAAGGACCATACATACTGTTTCCCAAACATGGCACTGAACTTTCCCCCTAGACCTCCATGGTTCAGCTAAATGGAATAAACAAATAAGGATCTTTTAGCTGACTAACTGGAAAGTATTTTCTCATTGTAATAAAAATATGCTGAGCAAGTACTGGAAACATAGAGGAAGTCTTTCCAGAGCAAGCTCTACATACATATTTCACCTTTTGTTTGACAGAGATAGGCAATTTAAAAGAACCCTATGGCAGAGCAGCATACAACAGAGGAGCTTCATCTTTGGCCTGTCATTGATCTCAGCTGTCTATCCTTGCTCCTCTGTCATCAGTCACAGTGTTCACATTAGAGGAGTAAACACCCATAGACTTGGCTCAACCTTTGTCCTGCCCCACGACCTGCTCTATGCTAATGTTTTCCTCCTGCTAATTCAATTATCTCATTCTCTGTGCCAGGAAAGGTCCATTGTTCCATGCTCAGAGTACTAACTTCACAGTGTCTACAAATCCAGTGAGGCGTTGCTGGAGGACACCAGCTGCTTTCAAGAGCTAAGAACTCACACAGGAAAAAATTTGCTACAAAAAATGGATACCAAGGTTATGCTTACCTAAGGGTTGGGGAACAAATGGTTTGGGACAAGGAGGAAGGATTGGAAAAACACAATTCTTGCCACCAAGTCATGTGTCCCAGCACAGGCAGACTGCAAAGCAGCAAGTATTGATGTGGTCCAACCAGGTGACCAGACTCTGACTCTTGTACTACGCTAAAATCACCCTTTGCACAATCTTGAGAGTTTTGTATGTGCCTTGAATGTACAGGCATTTTAACATGCTCCTTTCTGGTGTTTACAGTATCACATGAACCTCACAAGCTCTTGACATTTTACTGTGATTCCTGTTGAAATCAGCATCTTCACACATGTGCCTACAGAGCAAGGGACCCCTGCTACAACTCTGCTGTGTAAAAAGCAAAGCTAAGCTATTTGCAAGGCACAGGGGGTAAAGCCCTGCAAACATACTGATCCTTATTCCAGCTTTAGAAAGAAAAAAATTGCTTCAGATACCACTGAATTCATGATGAATGAGCTAACAGGCTGCAGGAAAACATCTCCTCAGCAATTCTTGATCCTTTAACTTATATGCCTGGTACCTACTTGTAGGCATAAAACCAAAGAAGAAGTTAGTACATTCCAAAATAAGACCAGTTTTCTAGTTAAATCACAATATCATCAAAAACCTGAAAACAAGCTTAGAAGGGAGTAAGGAAAATACAGTCCAGAAGTGAGAAGTACCACAAAATGCCAAGTTATATATTACAAAGCACTAACCAGAAGTCTTTAAACCTTCAGACGCCAGCTTATCCAACATACCATTCTGCTCTTCTCAGCTCAGGATATGCAAGGATACTTAAGGAATGCAACCCAGATGTTTATGCTTTCTTCAAATTTAATCCTTTCTGAAACACTAAGCCAGTGAGAGGGGTAGAGTTTTTCAGACACCAGACACCAGCCTGTTAATTACAAAGCAGATAGGCTCGTCTGGCTGAGCTGGGAAAAGTGGGGAGCAACCACTCATGCTAAAGAATACTAATAGTAAATTCAGAATGTAGAAGTACTTGACAATATTTTTCCTTCTGTGCTTGACTTCTAAATTGGGTTGCAGTCCTCCGTCCTCCCATCCAGGGAAGATCCTGTCCCCAAGGTTATTCTGATAAGGTAAGTTCTGCTGCAGTTCCCAGCTGGTGCTGTCCACAGGGGAACCACAGTGTCCATCAGCCATTGAGGCAAACGTGTAGCCAGAGGGCTGCTGAGAAGGTGGTTAATCTGAAATTCATATTCCAACACATTGCCCGGGTTTGACTTATTTCTGGGCTCACAGATGTGGACAAGCCAAAAAAAATAAAAAGCCAGTGAAAATAATTACAGTTATTATTTCTTGGCAACCACTTTCCAATGTATATAATTTGGCACATTTTTGTATGGTACATGCCTGCAGATAGCTTTAAAGGTATTAGGACATGTGTTTGGACATGTGGAAGTAAACCAGTTGCCTTGGTTTGGCCCCATGTTCAGGTTTTTCCCCAAGTTGCCCATTTCTAGTAAAGGTTGTTACCCAAAGGGTGTGATCTTACTGTGACAAGCACAAGAGAAGCAGACTACACTCCAAAATACAGAAACCTCCTTAGGACAACCTTCTCCATGACTGAAGCTGTAGGTTCACCTCAGTGCTGCTTTTGATCCATTTCTGTCATGTCTGAACCATGGGTACAGAAGCTGAGCACAGAGTCTCCCCCTTTTCTTTCATCTTTCAAGAGGCTTCACTCCAGTACAATCCTTCCTGATGGAAACATGCTGGAGCCAGCTCCCCTCCACAGTCCAGTCCCTGCCTTCCCTCCCAGTGCATGGAGGGAGACAGACACTGCATGGCTGAGTGTGTATGCTTTTGGACTGGGAGTCCAGAACCTCTCTTTTCAGTGTTGGTCAATTGATCTTATAGCTACTGAACACCCAAGATACTCAAATTACTGCTCTATCCCACAGTTTTCCTTCCCTCCTTTTATCTGAGCCCTCTACCACTTGAGGGATCATGGTTCCTGCTAGAGGCTCTATATGCTCTGGTAATTCAAACACAAAAACAAAACAAAAACAAACAAAAAAACAATCAAACCAAAACCCACCAATGAGAAAGCGTAAAACACAGAAAAGTTTCAGGACTTTTTTTCCATTACCTCTCTTACTATCCTTTGAGGAAGGAAAGCCCTTATCCCACTAGGCAGGTAATCCCCAGCAAGGTAACTAAGAATACAAAGTGCTAACACATAGCGCATATAGTTAGCGCATGAGTTTGGGGGTTTTGGGTGGTGAGGATTTTTAGCTGGATTTTTGGGGGGCTTTCTTTTTTTGGAAAGGATAAAACCACATTATTATTTTTCTCTCTCATAATAATAACTGTAATAAGAGCACAGCTCAGAAAATACTGAATTGGCATTTCTAAAGCCTCTTGGCTGCCCCATTTTGCACTAGAAGAGCTATCTTCTTGGCATTGGCCTAGACAGCACAAAGACATAGTATGTGTTGCATCACAAGCTAATAGCCAGAAGAGCAACATTTATACTACTTTATATGAATGAGACATGAAGAAAAATAAAGTGTCTTATGGATAACTCAACAAGCTATTCATCTAACTGGGCCTTAATTTATTTGATCTATAATAACAAAATATTTCCTCCTTTATAATTTCATTCTTTAAATTTACCAGATGACAGAAGAATATTGTAAGCAGAAATTCTGTACTAGAAACCACATTCCAGTGGTATTGAGAAATCACTTTCTTGTGGTGGAACTAGAAGCCTGTTCTTGGAGCTGCAAGGATTTCTATTTCTCTGTGACAGCTTTCTGTGTGGTTGAGATGTAGTGTACACTACAGAACAGGCCTTATTCTGGATGCCAATGAACCTCATGGGTAGTAAATCTTTTTTCTTAAGCAATTAGATTTCTGACTTTAATCTTTCATTCTCTTGATAGAAGTGGTTTCCTGGATCAGGCTGAACGCCAGAAAATAATCTGCAAAACAAAGGTTGTCCCCAGCTCTAAACTCCATTTAATATTTCTCTTTCACTGCAATCATCCCTGCTGCTTTCTTTTTAAATCTTTTTTTTTTTTTTCTTTCTTCACTGTAATATAAGAGGTCAACCCTCACAGCTAGGAAAGAGCGAGCAAGTTTTGAGACATGTTGTCTTAAGAGACCTGAAGCTTTTACACACACCAAATCTTACCCTTTCTATTATGCATTGAGGCAAAAGTGCTAAAGCTGGAAGAGATATTCCCAGTCCTCAATGCCTTACAGCTGCTCTCAAAATCTCACTTACACACAACATTAATCCAGAAGTCCATGTCCATTGCTACTTCACCCTGTCTAGCCTCTCCTTTCATATCTAGGGGAAAAAACCCACTGAATGCTGGCATTCCAATTTGCCCCTTCTATCTGTAAATGAAAGATTATTTGTAAAAAAGAAGACTAACTGCAAAGATAATAGTATCTCTATTAACCAGAGGGTCCTGAAACATTTTATTTAAGCAGTTATATGAGCTAGAATACTAAATAGCATTTGTCCAGTAAGACACCAGTGCTCCCTATTAAGCCTACATTCTTTATCTGTAAGGAGGCTACTGAACAGAGGCAGGCATTCATTACCAGTGGTCTTGCCACCTTCAGGGTGGGCTCTTTCCATTAGAAGGTGTCTGACAGGGCAATATTTTAAAATAACACAGAAGACTGGACTGGATTGAGACATGCATAAAACTGTGAACCTGAAACCTGCCAAAAAGTTTGGATGTCCAGTAGTACATTTTGCATCAGCACGGGCTTCTCTGCCCATCAGCATGATAAAGACTTTCTGGTTATGGTGATTGGCTCTTAGCTGGACAGCTTCAGAGACAGTAATGAGACTTAATGGAGGGTGTCATAGCACTCAAGCTCTCTAGTTGAAAAGGAATATTACGCATACCATAAAATGCATTATATATTCCTTTGACGTCTTGCACAAAATAAATACTTCTTTCTTAATAGAGTTCTCCCTTCATTATTTTTAGAAATGCCTAGCCAAAAAGGGGACTTGGCATTTGGAAAGAAGCTTTCATTTAAAATACCACCTGTGAGATACAACTGCTCTCAGACTGAATGGCAAATCTCCCTTTTCAAGACTTCAGTATGTAGCCTTCTACACCTTAATACAGTTATGGGTTGGGTTTTTCCAGGTCTGATCAAGTGAGTGCCAAGCTGTACTTTTCCATCGTACAATAAACCTAGGATGATTTGGGGGTGTTCAGCACTTAAATCTGATTCTCCAAACCTTTAAGATCTTGTTTGAACCTTTAACCCTGGGATGATAAAATAAGGTGTCCAGGATTATTTAGTCCATATAAACAACCTGAAATTATTCTTTATTGGTCCCTTGCACCTTGCACTTGGGTCTATATTTTGTCCAGTGTCACACAAGGACAAGATTAACAGTTCTGTACCTGCTGTAGACTAATAAAAATCCTACAACACATTTCAAAACAACTGTAGAAAAAAACCTGCCCTCTCTGGGACCCTTCCTAGACTATCCAGAAACAGTTGCTGTGTCTACATCTTTTTCTGCCAAGTATCAGTTTATGCAAAATATTTCCATGACTGAAAACAACTAGGAAGATGATGGAATTACTTCCTCAATCAGAGCCAAGGAGTATCTCATCATACTTGTTAAAAGTCAGTGAAGGGTATCTGTTAGCACTATTGACTGGATAGGCTACTTACTGAAGGAGATGGCAGAATTAGCTCAGCAGGCTTAATTTATCACAAGAACAACCTATTGACTTAAAAAACTCAACCACTGACAGAAGAGAATTGTCATATTTGCTCAATAATTTCAGAAAAATAAATAGCTGTCTTGAGCCCTCTCAGGTCAGAGAAACTGAGCAAGCAGCTGCTGAGCAGACAAACTCTTTGTTCAAGACACACAACACCTTTCACTTTACTGTGCTCCTACAAACTGGAGCCAGGGCATGATGTAATACTGAGTTACCAATTTGCCTGACACAAAAGACACAGAAAGGACAGTGAGAACTGCAGACTGAGTGTGTTTTAAGAGAAGCATGTTTCCAAAGAGGTCAAAAAAGTAATTGGGCAGTAATACAATTGTGTGAGATGATATTAAAGCCTACGGTTATTCATTTTATTACATTTTGCTGCAAGCCACAGAACCAACGATCTATCTAGGTTGAAGTTTATTTTGCTAAGTTTAGAAATATACAGAAAATGAACATTTCAGTGCCACCTTTGGCTTTCCTACCTAGGGCAGAGTTCAAGACACTCTAGACTAGGTTTCAAAACTATTGAGCCTGCAGGAACAGTAGGTCCCTAAACGCACTGAAAACCCAAAGCAGGGCTGCTCCAGTGTTAAGTG
Organism: Urocynchramus pylzowi; assembly: GCA_013397555.1. NCBI lineage: Eukaryota > Metazoa > Chordata > Aves > Passeriformes > Fringillidae > Urocynchramus > Urocynchramus pylzowi. The sequence continues at coordinate 43,105 of VZRH01000514.1, read as the reverse complement.
CTAGCTTAAACATAGACTCTTCCTACAGATCCCTAAAGGATTGCTGTGTTTTTACAAAAGCAGAAGCTCTCAGAGAACTGCTGTGGTGTGCTCCTGCAAGCTTCAAGCCTAAAACATGCCCACAATACACTTGGCAGGAGTAACTCCTGTAGAAGAGCTTCACAAAATTCATCAGACAGCCCAAGTCTAGGTTTCTAATACTTCTGATTCTCGACACTGAACTATTTAATGGCTAGCACATGTGACCCATTTCACTACTAACTACTAGTACAGCCTCTCCCTGCAGCAAAACAAAAAAGGAAAGTGATGGAAACAGTTGTGCTTAACTAAATTAACTACAAGTTAAAAGGAGTTATATTTAATGGCTGGTGCTTCTGCTGCTTGGCTGCACTAAATATTCAGCATATTTGTAGAAACCAAAGCAATATGTAAAATGTGACTCCATATCTCTATGAAAGTTCAACTTCAGATAAACCCAAACTTCATTTTCAAACATGTGTCCACCTATTAATTTATAATTGCATATCATAACCATCTACACCTCCTAAATTCTTATGTTCAGAAGGAAGGCTTGGATTCAGTGTGAGTTTCTTCAACTATATTTGCTTTTGAGCATTGCATTCACTAGAGGCTCTTCAAAGCTAATTCATTCCTTGACTTTATGGATTGGTTATGGCTTGAACCTCAAAGCAAAAGAGAAGCTAACAACTTATTTCCCTACGGATTAAATACACAGCTACTTCTTCATATAGCAAGAAGTCCATCTTGGCAAGTCTGTGCCAAAATCATGAGAAAGGCAGTGGCTGGTTGATGCCCTAAGACAACATATGGTCTATCATGGTACCTGCCTTCAGCCCAGCTCCCAGGAAAGCCAAACCACAAGTTACCCTGCCTGCATGAGCTTGGCAGAACGCACTGGGGAGGAAGATTCTGCACTAATTCTTCCAAATCTCACTTCCTCTTATACAGAAGAAGGTGAAAGACAGAGTTCATGCCAGAGTTAGACTATTCTTATGCTGTTCTGAAACACCACACTTCCTATCTCAAAGCACCAGACGTAGGTGGTACAGATCATGTGACAATATTCAAGCATCTCAGCAACCTGTTCTGCTTTAACTGCAGGGTTTGATAATTACTCTGCAAGTACTCACTGCTTGGGGCAATCAACACATTTACTTTCTCCAAGACAATCAGAAGCTACTCCCCAGAGGAGGCAGTAAACACACCTGCACACTTGCAATGGTTACCTAATTTGTTGGGTTGTCTGAGAGCACTATTACTTGCTACAGCAAAACCCTAACAAAATCCACTGTTGGTAAAAGCCTAGTGAAATCACCTGGCACAACTTTACTAGGGTGATACTTTGCTTTCCCAGATAAATTTGCAAGGGAGTGCTATTTCTGTTACAGAAGCGCAGCTACAATCAAGACATCTGTATCTTGTCATCCCCTAAGGACATGGCCTCAAGAAGGGTCAGTTCTCCAAAATCCTAAACAAGCTATATGGTTAGACTGACAAACTTTCCAGAAGCCCTAATAAGGCCAAACCCGCAGGTGCTGATGGGGAACACCTCACAGACCTGACCACTGAACTCAGTGGAGCCCAGACAACTGACAGGTGATGTGGCCAAAGAACCAGCATCACACTGGGCTCTGCTCTATTTTACCTTCCACATTACATGAATTTACTCAGAAAATACTTGTTTCAGGTGGCATCATCACAAAGAAAGAAAGTGGTGATTATGACAGATCAAGACAGAGATTAAACAGCAAAAGTTTTAATATGATCACTTCTTCTCTCCTCAGCCAGAATGCTAAAGCTAAACCTTATTTCCATGGAGGTTTCCATTTTACTCCCCTCACAATCCCTCTTGTCCTCTAAAACCCATATACATGCCATTAGGCAATAAGCTTAAGGATATCAAACAGCAGACAATTAATGTTAACAACTGACACAGACTTCCTTTTCTTTCAGCAGTAGTTTGTGGTCTTATTGAGCAGACTTTAGAAGAGAAATAGAAGAAATTGAATACATACCAACTAGCAAAAAATAATACACCCCTAAAAGCGTAAAAAACCAGAAACTGGATGTGACTGCAGATCCTATATTCAACATGCCATTCATGTTTACCATTCACAGGCACTTTCACTCAATTCCAGCAAGGAGTGGAATGGCAGTAGACATTTGCCAGCTTCCATATATGTGTCTCCTGTTTACTCTTAACTAAGTACCTTTTTCTTATAAGTCATTATGCCAAATGCCAGGACTTTGACATTGAGCTGTGGCTCAGTATACCAGACCTCAAGAACCATGTCCAAGTTAGGGTAGCTTTTACAAGACTGTGCAAGATTATTTTCTTCCTTAAGGGTACCATCTAGAGTTAGGAAGTGGCTATGCTGTCTGTTGGTGAACAAGATAGTCTAAAATTGTTATCAAAAAGTAGAAAGTAGCTCCTGGAAATTATTTGCCATTATTAGACCCAGCAAATGCTCAGAGATCTACATTCTAACAAGACAGCAATAATTCTGATATAGTCTGAAAAATTAGAAATCTCTACAGACTCACAGCTTTGTCTTCTAACCCAATGGATAAGATCTAACAGCAATGTTTTTAACAAAACCAGTGAAAACCACTGCTGTTGTTTCAGGAAAGCATTATGCACTGTAATGAAAATATTTTGTCATAATTTCCAGTCATCCTATTGTTTTTTTCATAGAGAGCCAATTATTACAAAGTATCTTGTTCATCTGAAGAAGATATTTTTCCATCCCCAAGGGCTTTGTATGTAACACAAATAACCAGGAATTGCTGGTACTCCAAATGATGATGCACCAATTTGTACTTTCTATCTGGCATAGATGCAACATCATTTAAAAAATAAAGGCTCAAGAACATGCTTAACAAACTGGCAGGCATCCAAAATCCCCATACACACAGAATTCAACCAAGCATCTCTCATATCCTCTCTCATCACTTAAGAGAGACATGTGAAAACTTCACTCAAAATGTTTGCCACAACAACAAGAAGAGCATTCACCTTCTGCTCCTGATGGGTGGTGATTTACAAGCCCAGAGTGACGGTCTCGTTACCCCACATAGAGACAGGCTCCGTGTTTAGGCTTGTGCCAGGCTGAGCTCCAAGAGGACTTTCAGTTCCCTGCACAATGGGAGGTTGAAACCTGAACCAAACAGAGGCTGTTCCTGGCAAGAAAGCACTGAACTACACAAGGGAAATAGGTTATAAAGAATAATCATCAAGTGAGTGCATGGTGTTTTCAAACCAGCACTTTAAATGTTGTTCTTTGAACCTGGAAGTCAACCTGAAACAAAAGTACATGCTGGGTAACACTCTGCAAACAGGCTGGGATTCGTAAGTTACACAAACCCTGTCACCAGGGCCATCAAATTTGATGTTCTGGGAATAAGAGCTAGGCAAGCACGGCTCTACTTGTGTAATGATTTAAAGACAGCAAGCAGCACATACAAGCAGCTCTCCTGAACCCTGATGTTGCACACAGAAGTGCACCACCACCAAAACATTTATGCTTGTGTTTCAGGGAGGCAAGTCCTACATACGCACACCGACTGAAAAATAACATTGTGTCTCTGGAAAGGAGTCTTGCTAAGGCAAAACCTTTTCTCTCAGAGATCAGTCCTTGATTCTCCTTTCCCCCCAACAGAGAAGTCAGCCAACTGTTTGGTGTGAAAACAAATTCTCCCAGTGTGGCCACAAGCTGAGCTAACACAAGAAACATTTCCTCTTGCCCAGCTTCTGCAGATGATGGGACTTGGTCCCAGGGCATTGTATTTAGTTTCAGTCTAGAGCTGCAGATCAGCCTGAGGCTGAGAATCCCACCCTTGCCCTGTTATGAAGGAAACAGTGTTGAAAGGAAAGCATTTGCCTCCAAGAGGGAGGATTATTTTTAAGGACTAAACATTTAGCTGTTTAGGGTACAAATGAAGCCAAGGAGTTTAGCCAGAAGTCAACTAGGGGAATAATACACAATTTCTCTCTGTATAATGTAATGGTTTTCTTAAGTAAGTTAGAAGAGGAGAAGCAGTTTGGTGGTATTCTAAAAAGAGGCAGCTCATATTTTAACAGAGGAATTCATATCTGATGAAGTGTATATGCATTTATTTACCTTTGTCTTGGTACATAACTCAAATCCTTCTGGGCAGCAGTTCTGCTGTGAAACAACAAACTGTGGTGCACACACACACAAATTCGCACTGACTTTATGAAACAGTCACCAAATTTTGGCCAGATATATTCAAAGAGCTCCAATTTAATGCTATTGCTTCAAAACCAAAGCTGGGACCCCATTCTTCAGTGTCCATATGAGATCACCTAAAAAGAACATGTGGTACTTCCACAGCATTGCTATGCAAAGATACATTGATTCTGTAGGGCCACACAGTGATCACTGATCGGGCCACACAGCTATGGACAGCCAGATCCTCTCCCTCACACAAAGCTAGAGCAACATACTGATTATTCTTGCACATGACACTGTTACTGGGGAGAAAAAAACCCCAACAAACCAACAAAGAAAACCCATGCCAAAACATCCATCTCCCCTTTCCCCAGCCTTTTCACTTTAGAAGCAAAACATACAACAAGTTTGAAGATTTACATTAACCTTGTGAGGCTTTCTGGGAACTTCAAAGCACCATGGTTCTGACACAAAAGTGCCCAGATGATATAAACCCAAAATTTGGATGGTATTAAATGCCTAATAGGATACTCAAGAATGTCTGACTGTGTTACGCCTACACTACAATCACCACTGTAACCACAGCTTGATGCAGGGGTACTTCAACATAAAATTCAGCTGAGTAACAGAATTTCAGCATTTGGGCTTTGCTGAGCTCTGACCTAAACTCTGCTGGTTCCTGGATAGGCAGCTGACAATTCAAGAACAGCTGCCATCTACTTCAAATACAGCAGCTGTTACAATCTAAGAATAACATAGATGGGTCTCAACCCAATTTCTATGAAGCTTTGAAGTCCAGCTTTGAGATCCAACTGGGAAAAGAATTGGCTCTGAGAAGAAGGATTATTTCTGAGGACAAAACTTTTATCTGCTAAGAGTACAAAATGTACAATAATGTACGCAGATCTATGTGCTGAACGAGGAGAACAACATCCAACACCAGAAAGCAACATAGGCTACCCATCTGTACAGTAAAGCTTTAGAACATCTACTGAGCAAGCCTACATTCAAACTTTTTGAGAGTCAGGCACCAAACTGCACAGCCCTTCCCATGTGTTAATTGAGTCAAACAAGTAGAAAAAATAATTAAGGATGGAGAAAAAGTAATGGACCTTGTTCTTTCATTAAATCTAGCCGCTTAATTTTTTTCTTCCCACTCTCCTTCAAATAGCTAAGATTTCCTCTCCCAGTGTCCTGGGACATGTGGTGGGAAAAATGGGACAAATCAATTCACACCTCTAAAATTATGCTACTGTACCCAACACCCACATACAGAGACTCACTGGACCAAATCAAGAGGCCCTGTTAGTGCTGGGCTTTGCAGGCAGAAATCTTCATCGCCCATTCTCCTGGCACCAGGCAGGAGCCTGGAGCTTTCAGAAGTTTATTATTCCTGTTCCACAGTACAGAGTGTTTCACTGATGTATTTAAACAACCTCCAGCTAAAAAACAAAACAAAACAAAATAACCAGATACACGCTTATCACTGGCAGAAGCTTGATGTCAAACAAACACCAGCCAGCTCTGCGGGAAGACCCAAGCCTGCAAAAGTCAAGGGAAAGGAAGGAGGCAACCACTCAACCAGTGCAGCACAGGCAACACAACTCCCAGGAGAGGAGGCAGCCCAAACAAAGCTCACTAAAGACATATTTTAGCAGCTAGCTGTACTGAACCAAAGTGAATGGCCCCCAGCACAGTTTTGTAAGCTGTTCTTTGCCAAGTATGAAGTTTTCACTAGCTACTCAAGGCATCAGGATGGGATGGGAGGTAGATATCGAGATGCCTTCAAGAGGTCTCAGCAAGTGATTCTGCCTTAGGGATGCTGACACCTCTTTTCTCCTTTTTCAGCTTCAAAGGTGTTTTGCTGCACACAATCTTTCCCTCTTTCTCTTCACTGAACCTTTCACTCCACTCTCTCCTATCAGCATCCATGAAGGCAAATCAGTTTTTCACTTACCTTTCAGCCACAAACCGCTTGCCTTGTAGTCATACCAGTCCACACAAAACACAGGAACAGCACCCATTAAAAGATGCACCTAGCTATTCCCACCTATCCTTTCTTACACAGCACTCCTGTATTTACTACTAGTTCAGAGAACTACAGCAAGCTCAAAATTTGTATTCACCAACACAGCCCTTAAGGACAAGGATCTTCCTAGCTACTCACTATTCACACTTACACAAAATCAGACCAAACTGACCCAACAGCCCACTGCAAACTTAAAAATACTAAACCTTCTCCCAACAGACCCCCAAGGCTCACAGCCCTTCCCTGGGCTCCTGATGGGCCTGTGCTAATTCACAGCAGCTGTAGCTTGGAACCAGTTTTTCTCACAGGTGATGCTGCCTCAAGTCAGCTCACACTGAGAACACAGAATTTAGTAGATGACATTAGTTTTTCTGACGAGTATGTTCCTTCTTCTGAGGAAAAACACACAGTGTCAACCTTAAAAGGGCTTTTTCCTGATTTGCTAGGGAAAAAAGACTAAAACTCCTGTGGCATAGGGACCTTTGAAGGGAACCAAAGCAAGCATCAGTTCCTGCTCTAGGATGACTTGGTGTTCCCCTTTAATGCGAGCACCATGTGGAATGAACTGCTGTCTTTCCTTACAAAGCACTAAGACAAAAGATCCCAAAGACTCTCTTTATCCCAAAAGAAAGGACTGTCTTCTTAAACAGCCACTCAGAGGTAAGGAAATCCAAAATCCATCCCAAATGAAGAAAAAAGTTAAATCTGCACCAAGGCAGGTATTTGTTTCTCACCGAAGTCAGCAGGATCTAAATGTGCAAGTTTCTCTGAAGTTGACTAACAGGATGACCGAGCCCAGAAACACAAACCCTTGAAAGCCTGGTGGTAGAGTTTGGATCTATGTTTGTAAAGCAGCACATACTTGCATTGCCCTGAGCTCTGCCCAGCCACATGGCTGTTATGCAGCTGCCAACACAGTGCTCTAATAAATTGAAGAGGGGTTTTGAAATTTGCTTGGATAAAAATTGGGCCACAGCTAAAGGACATCATCAGAAGTTTTGTTTAGCAAGGATCTGGAAGACTGGCATTTAATAATGGATGATTAGAAAAGCATTGCTGCATTTCAACAGTTTGAATAGTGCCACTAAAATCCCAGGGAGAGCAATTCAAATTTGTGTGAACCAGTACCAAAGGAAAACTATTTTCATGAGTTGAGGATTGACCAGTCAGCTTTCACATACAGTATGAAGCTTTACATTTGCCATGGTGGATAATGACTGATAGAAGAAATTCTCTGTGTACTGATAAGTTACTTTTCACCTCTCTTTTAATAATTATTTTATTTATCCAAGGTTACTTGTGGGAAAAATTAATGGTTAGTCAAATACATACTACTTAGTTGGAAAAATAATAAAAAACTTTTTAAAAGCAGAGAAATGAGAGTATCAAATTGACTTGAATTTATTTGACTTGAATTTTCGTCTCATATGGGAAGGCAAATGAATATTTATATACTGTAAAGTCAAGTGTCTAGCCACCAAAATAATGTCATCAAAAAGCCATCAGGAGAAAAGGTCTTATTATTTGAATAGATTTTTTCCTTCTGTGGTTCTTTCTTCTTTCAGTCTAAATAAACACTTGGGCTGCAGCCATATTTCATCTGTTGGAAGTTTGGGGAGGTGGCAGGCCCCTGTGTTAAAAGAGAAACTAAGTTTTTCTCTTGGTAAGCAGCAAGAGTAGGGCCCTAAGGAATTGAGGGAGAGCTTCACAGCCCAACATAATCACCCATTCAGACTGATTAAGATGAGACACTGTGGGAAGCTGCTTCCAATGATCTCCAGATGCAGCCAGAGGAAAGCAAGTAGTCATTAGCACACTGCCAAAAGGAGCAGAGACCTCCACCCTTGCATGATACACACAACAGAACACAAGATGACAGTGTCCAAGGGGACACCACCTGAAATTCCTTTAGCTGAGGCATCTCAAGCTCTTCGCTGGAAATCAATTAACCACCAGTACAAAATGTTTGCCTACATGTGCTTTAGGCAGCCACATAGTTCTGCAAAGTCTCCATCTGTGAGGTGTAGATCTCACTCTCCATCTCTTCATTGCAGCAACAATTAGAGGCACTCCAAAATTCAGAAGGATTGGCCTCTAGCCCTTCTGGGAAGTATTTGCACACCCAACTTCAGAGGAGCAGTGAGCACCAACAGAGAAGTACAGAGAGGACTTCAGGGCTGTGGCTTCTCAGCCTGGGCTGCAGCTCCAAGGTGCCCAGGACATCACCTCGGAGATGCTGCTGGCAAGCCACAGCTTTGGCAAAACAACAACTGCCACATTTTCTTGTGATTCAAGACTGACCCAGGTGGCACCACTCATGCCAGCCAAAACCTTGCTGTGACCTAGCTAAGGTTTCAGGTGAATGAGAGCTTGGGAGCTTAGAGCTGTTGTGGATTTTTGTGTAAGATGACACTAGGGGATTGTAGAACAAATGGCATTTTTCTTATTGAAATTCCTTCTTAATTAAAAAATTTCAATAGGAGTTTTCCCTTCTAGTGTCAGCTAGATATAAATGTTGTGAAACAAACCCTTCCAGACATCTAAGCAAGAGTGATTGCTTCTGGGTTTCAGAGCAAGCCTGAAACTGGATCCAGACCAGTGCCTGCAGACATATTTTTTCATTTTTAAGACCCATTGCCCAATGGTTCTCACATTCCTCCCAGTGGCCAGTCCATTGTTTGTGAGCATCCTCAGTAAAGTTGCTGTAAATAATTTACACAACCCTCAGCCAGCCAAGGCTGAGATGGTACCATCAGGTCCACATGAACATCTCAAGCTATAGCTGCATTACTTTGCACATGATGTGAAATGAAAAATAAAGCCCTGAGCATTCCAGTCATACCAAGTGTGCTCCTGATAGCACTTTTAAACAAATCTCCACTGTTTCAGGGACGGAGCAGAACTGGAGTCTGTCTGCTTCGATTTAAATCTGTCCCTGAATGATGTCCATGAGTTAACAGGGAGAATTACAAGGGAAGGAACAAATAAACATTACAAAAAGAAAAGGAAAACCAGACTTTTTAAACACTCAGACGCCCGCATAGTTCCCAGGCTAAGCATTCATGTGTTAAGAAAAAACCCCAATCTTCTCAACCGTGCACAAGATCTAGCAGCTCTGAGGCTGTGTAACCTATCTGGGAATCAGGTATGGATTTACAGGGGTGAGGGGAGGGAGAGAGGAGAACCCTGACTTGTTCCTGTGACCTGTGCCTTGCAGGGCACGTGGTCTTAGGCCATAAAACAGGGCTGTCTGTAGGCACACCACCCACTGCATGTGGGCTGGCATACAGGCTGTCCTCTCCAGAGAGGTGAGAAACCACCCTGAAAAGTGCTTTTGTCTGTCAACAGGGGCAATACACCTGGTGGTGTGGTCAAGTGTAAAGAGCTTTAGATACTGTACATGAAGGGGAGGTCTGGCTACTACTGGTTTTTAGGACCATTTTTTCTGCCTTTGCTTTCTACTGCAGCCATGGGAATGACTTGTGTCTTTTGTATGTATGTATCTCAGTTAAAGCCATTCCAGTTTTAGGACAATGGCCCCATGAACCTCTGTTTGTGTCCACACTTATGCTGCTGCAGGACAAACAGAAAGTCCATGTAGACCCTCTCTCCACCAGGAGCCCAAGTCTGCAGCACCAATCACAGGCTGGTGCTAATGTACAGTGCTGAAACATAGCAAGTCCCCAACAAGTGACAGTAAGTCACTTTAATGGTATCTAACTTGTCCCACAAAAAGCCATCTAGGTTCCCATTTGATCCAGATATTGTATTTATGTGGTTCAAATTTATGCCCACGTTTAATGCAGGAATGTTAGAGATTGAGTGTAATTTGTGTTTGTACTTCTAATAGCTATGTAAAAAATATTAGACAAAGACAATAAAAGGAAAAGCTTTCTCCTGTCTCTCTCCTCAAACTCCTTTTTAGCTTAACCCAATTTTCCAAGTCACTTAGAGGCCTTTAAATAAAATGAAATCCTAACAATGTCGCTGCCATGAATAATTAATTGTACCAGTACAATCTCTCAAACAAAATCCATTCTCATTAGATTAGAGGTTTTCTCAAGACACACGAGTTCATTATGGCATTTTTACATCCTTCTTGTCTCTTATGTTTCTTTGACTTTCCTTATCTGTGTCTTTTCTTATTTGTGTCTGAGACACAGGGCTCCATCACCTCGGTAGCCTCCAAAGCAACATTCCAATACCCAGGGAAGAGAGCTCCAAAACAACAAGGCACATGGTGGCAGGAGTTTGAGAGCCCTGTCTGCAACTTATGTGCAGCCCAGTGGGGTGGGGACTCCTGTTTCCAGACTCCAAAGACTATTTGAAAGGTTTACCCCTCTCTGCTAAAAGCTCTAAACTTTGAACAATTTAAGCAGTATGGTTCAAGTTTTGTGTGAAATCTTTGTTAAAGCTATTCTCGGTGTTTTAAGATACAGGAGGTTAAAGAGCATTGTGATTCTGATATTAATAACCAGGCATTCACCTTTTTCTACCCAGCTTTCTATTCAGATTATTAAGGCTAATGGGTGAATTAAGGATAGAGGATCATAAGCATTGCACATAAGAAGTGATTTGTCGATGAACATTTTGGTAGGCAAAAACTTTCAAGACACTGAGAGCTGCATTTTTTCAAGGACCAAGGAAACTATTTTAAAGCATAATAGGAGTCATTCACAGTATCCTTAGTAATAGCCTTTGCCACAAGGAATAAATTTTCTGATCAGACATGACCCAGTTTAAAATGCTGGCATCCACTACATTTTTTTCTTAAGCCTCTGAGAGTCCAGACTCCTCCAGTGGAATTTTCTTCTTTTGAAAGTGACGATAGTATAAGGAATGAAAGTTCCCTGAAGACTTCAAAGCAACTATTATTATTTTTTTGGAAGAGGCATAAAAATAAAGTCCAGATCACCAAGAGTCTTCAGGAATCTGATTTTTTTTTTCACAGAGGCAAGCATTACTTTCAGTGCTGAGGACAGATTCCAAGTCTGATAACTGTACTTCAACTCTTACATGTGCCCTGAGAGTTCAGTGGGATTTGGAATCATAAAATGGTTCTGGTTGAAAGGGACCTCAAAGATCATCTAGTTCCAGCCCCCTGTCATGGGCAGGGACATCTTCCACTAGACCATGTTGCTCAAAGCCCCATCCAGCCTGACTTTGAACACAGACAGGGATGGGGCATCCATCTACAACTTCTCTGGACAACCTGTTCCAGTATCTTGCAGCAAAGACTTTCCTTCTCATATCTAATCAAAACTATTCTCAGATTAAAGCCATTCCCCCTTGTCCCATTGCTACATGTCCCTGTAGAAAGTCCCTCTCCAGCTCTTTTGTTGGCCCTTTAAGGTACTGGAAAACTGCTCCAAGGCTCCTCAGAGCCTTCTCTTCTCCAGGCTGAACAACCACAGCTCTCTCAGCCTGTCATCATAGGAGAGGTTCTCCAGCCCTCTGATCATCTCTGTAGCCTTCCTCTGGACCTATTCCAAAAGATCCATGACATTCCTGTGCTGAGGACCCCAGAGCCAGAGTCTGTATTCCAGGTGGGCTCTCAAAAGAGCAGAATAGAGAAGAATTATCACATCTCTGGACCTGCTGGTCCTGTATGGTTGCTGCATCAATACATTATTGTCCTGCTACTTTGGATGCTTCCTCACAAAATGCAAACCCTGAAAGAACATGCTGGTAACAGGGTGCTGGATCAGAGAACTGAAAGGGAACTCCCCTCTAATAGGATTCCTTTAGCACCACCTTACACCTACCTGTGGTCTTCGGCCTCATCACTCTTCTTGGGAAGATACTACTTCCATGGTTAGTAATTATATTCTGGCCCAAATTTACTCTTGGAAATTGCAACCATTTCTCTTTAGGCCAGTTTTGTCCTTCATGCCAAAGAGCTGCTCTTCCTGACAGAGTTTATCTCCTTGATGTGTTCATAGGCAACATTCATCATTTCTCAGTTTTATCCTTCTTAGATGATTTAAATTCTCCTGGTCATCCAGGTGTCTCTTTCCTCCACACCACTCCACTGTGGAGATTATCTGTGGTGAAAATGAGAGAGTGGAACAACACACAGCTGTACATTAACCCTTTAAATTGTGGAGTTAATAATTCCTACTCTTCTGCCAATTCCTCATTTGAGGTACCTTAAGACATCAGGATTGTAGATATTTTTTTCCTGGTTACTTTGTACCTATAACTCCCTGTAAACATCTGATCATCCACCATGTCCTACATACTCTTCCTTTGCTGTTTCCAAGTGCTATGCTTTTGGTTGTAAGAGTAATTCTTGTTATCACCATCCTCTTCATATTGCTGGTGCCACATAACTTCATGTCAGTGCCAAGTTTCACTGGCAGTCCAGAGCCTGGTCACTGGATGTGCCCTGGCTAGGAGGACTGTGACCATGATACATAACCTACCACTGGAAAAGCCCACTGGAAAAGCCCACTGGAAAAGCCCTCTGGAAAAGCCCATGGAAAGGGATGTTACCCGATTACTCACTGCCCATGGTAATCTGTCCTTAGAAACACTGCTAGTTTTTATGCAAGATCATTAACTGAACTATTCAGTATGAATTCTTCTCCTTAGGGCTATGTTTAAAACATGTCTCCAGCCCTGTAATCCCCCTGTCAGCAAAGCTTCCCATTATCTCTTCTTTATCTAGCTTTTGTACTCCTCCCTATCTTAACCATCTAAACTAATAAATTGTCTTAAAGGACCATAAAATCTGGTCTGCCAGACACAACGTTTCATGTTCCAATTGTCTCTCCAGCACTTTCTTACAAAGATTTTGTCTTTATTCAAAGTCAAGGCAAGTTCTGTACTTCTGATGTCAGCAGCTCCCAGACACCTCTAAAAACAAATCCTTGAGCTCATTAGTTCCCCTTGATCCATTCATTCTTACTCACAAAATTTGGTCTCCTGAAATAAAGCACCTTAGTTTTATTCAACAACCTTTTGATTTAAAAGAACTCCATGGGCATTCAGTTCATCCAAGCAGTTTGGTTTGATTCTGACAATCACTTCTTTGCTGCTGGAGTCTGTAGTATCGATATCAGACTCCCACTACAACTAATTAAGAAATCTGCAAATTACTGGGCACAAGACTATCTGGATCCTACTAGTCCTAGGTACTGTTTTCCCACCTAGATTTTACAGATGAAATTTAATTATAGAAACCCACCCGTTTGTAAATCTAAGGCAGAGTGTCTCCAAGCAGGACTCAAAGCATTATATCAGCAGATTTTTTTCTTACACCATTCTTCCCATAAATTTTTAATCCAAAGTGTGTTCATTTGACTAGTGTTATGCCTTTTTCCTTCTTTGTCATCCTGCGAAAAGAGAATTATCATCACCTTTAGCTTTATTAATCTGTCCTGAATAGTGCACCTCTTTGGACACTGGATTTTCTTTTATGATCTCCATTCCCAAAGTGTCAGCCTGGCTTCCTTGCATTCCCACTGAGGTCCTTCACCAGTAGTTCATATGACTTTATTGTGTTAATTACACATTTGTGTTAATACCCAGCTATCCTTGACATGAGAGTTTCTTTTTAAAAAAACCTGAAGGGTTTGTATATTTATACATTACACTGCATATACATATGCCTGGGTGGAAAATCTGACAATCTAGGACCCATAATTCCTCTTCTACACATAAACCACCTTGCAGCACATTCTGCTGGTGTATGTGAACAAACTGTACCAAACTGAGCAGTAGCTCCTTGGATATACATGTGAAGGTGAGTGATTGCATGTCTATGTGTATATACAGAGTGAGTCAGTCTGTTATCCCTACAAGGAAGATCACTATAGCTATTAAATTACAATGGGCAAAACCATTAGTGTAGCCATTAAAATCAAAAGCAAATTGATTTTTGAGATGACCATTATCCATGTATGCAATTCCAATTTTTCCTCTTAAAAATGGAAAATTCTATACAGGCAGAAGGCTAGTGCAATAAACTCTATAGAAAACTTAGAAAATCAGGATAATTCACCCTTGATGTTCTTTGACCTGATTTCTTTATCTTCTAGCATCACAAGGGCTAGAGAATATGAAGTGGTATCATCTGCATTGTGGATACCAAGGCAACAGGCTCTCTCTCAGCTTAAGGACAAAGTAAAATCTCATGGCATCAACAAAGCTCTCTGAAACCTGTTTCAGTGATGCTAATTGTGCTCTCAAGTATCTGACTTGAAAACACACTTGTCTTTGTGATCTTACTATTGTTTGTACTGTTGGGACACTGCAGACCCTCAGTGATGGGCAATTACACCACTTGAAGTGAAAGTTAGCTTGGCTAGCAAAAAAATCTGATATTATTTCCCTTCAATAAATGTTAAAATTCTACCTCATTCTTGAACAAACATAAGATTTCAGAAAAGAGGAAGAGACCTTCCCAACAGTTTTTCCTCACAATGCATTCCCTGAGCTTCACCATCTGTTTTTTGCTACTGCCCATCTTCATGCTTCACCACTCTTCCAGAAGTAAAGAAATGCCAAAACAAGAAAAGCAAACTTTAACTGTATGGTTATCACACTAATCTATGCCTCACATTTTACGCAGGGACGTTCCTTAAAGTGCAGTCACAAAAAGGGGAATGAAGTCAGTACAGAGAAAAATGAAAAGAAATTGGGATCACCATACACACACAAATAAGCCAAGGAAGAGAGAAACGGAAGGATATATGATATTATATATTTCATATACAAGTAAAGTTATGCATGTCTGTAATAGCTTAGATAACCAGATCTTTGTTCAATGCAAATAGGTCCAAATCTACCCAGCCTATTAACTGGCTTCATATGATGTGCAAACACCAGATGAAGAAGAGGGACAACTGTTTTAGGGTTCTGCCTACATTTTATTTTTACATGTTTCCCCTAGAAATTTGAACCCAACATGCTGTCCAGGTCAGTTAAGTGTGTTAAAAATGTGCATTCCCAGTTCCTGAACAGGACTTTGGAAGACTAACTGTAGTCCCATGAGACAGAATCCTTGACAGCAACATCCCCTTAAGATATTGCTGCTGAATAGTGTTCTCATCATGCTGCCCCCTCCATTGCACCAGCTGAGCTTCTCATGTGCCCATGCTGGGAATGAAACCAGAGAACTGATCCAGCCTCTGAAACCCCTTATGAGCTGACTACCTCTACAAGCTTCTGCCCCTGTCTAGTGCTGTGCTGTGACACTGGGTAATGTCACTGGTGTTACAGTACTGGATCTCCGCAGATCCTGTCATCTGGCTTAGTAAAGGGCCTCAAAAGCCCTCAGGCCCAGGCCATAGAAATTCCAGCCCTCACTAGAGAAATGCAATTGGCAAAGCAGCAGTAAGAAGGTATCAGTTGTCCTCCACAGCAGCGCCTGGGAATGATTCAGATGAGTTAAGACAAATGTTTGCTTGAGCAATTAAAAAAAAATACTTGTTCTAAAGTGGAAATGGATCCATACATCATAGCTTATTTGCTAGGAAGACCCACAATGTCTTTTGCATTACATCTAACTGGTAGGAAAATTAATTTAAGACATATCAAAGCCAAGTCATGTATAATCATTTTAATTAACAGTATTCAGGCTGTTATTATGTATTGCACTGCATCCTTCCGGCCACAGGGCAAAAAAAATCTTTTAAATCAACAGCATTGGAAAACTAGCATACAACTCAATAAATGGATGATTCTACGTTTCCCAGAGCCTACTCTGTGTCACATAGTCTGGAGGCTGTGTATTTTCAACCAGATGAAGACAGCAGGGTGCCTAGGTTGTTACAGCACGTGTTTCACCATGCAGCAGCATTACCACAAGAATGGGAGAATCTAGTGGCTCGGGAACAGGCAAGCTACAGACACGGCTCTTTGGAGGCATGTTTGGAATACGAAGCCCTCGAGCCAGAGAACAACTACAACAATGGGAGCAATTTGACAGCTCCCTCGCAATACTTCATCCACTTATCTCAAGCAGGACTCGTGGAGGGAGCGAGTCCTCACCCCAGCTGCAGGAACTCACCTCTGCTGAGGGTACCGCAGGAGGCTTTGTGCTAGGGATGCACATTTTTTGAAGGGAAAGCTACCGAGCTTTCCCTGGCAGCATCAGCTGTCTGGTGAATGCCACACTCCTGACAGCAAAGAGTCTTGGTAACAGTGAAAAGAAACACCTTTATAAACACAGAACCTCTGCTCTGCACGTTCATTCGTTGACCTGCTGCCGCGGGACCAGCACACAATGGGCTTTCCCTACACACGAAGTGATACCAGGAGCGCCGTCCGCGGCCCAAGAGGCACTTACAGCCCGGTGCCTCCGCCTGCAGCAGCGCTGGGAAGGGCTGGCCCGCGGCC